>VZSG01000014.1:681515-705514 GCA_013398315.1 Nothoprocta pentlandii | reverse complement strand
TCTCTGAAAGAAATGCTGTTGAAGGATGCATTTAATTAGTTGTGTATGCAAGCAGTTCATGCTTAAGTTTGCTTTTAAAAGTAGGAATACTTGAGATGTAGGCTTTGATTAACACTTTTTCTAGACAGTTCTCCTTTGTTCATTATACTCTTTTCCTAGAATCCACAACATCAAACGTTTTAAATGGTCAAGACCGAAGTCCTGAGAAAATAATGCTACGTAACTCAAGTTTTGTTGTGAAGAGTAAGAAAACCTTCAGGATGTTGAAAGCTGTATATGTGCTATGAAATAACTTGATAACCAGAGTGAATTCTACAGGAAAATACGTTTGAAGAAGGACTCGATGATTATTGTTGCAATCAATCCGATGAGTGAGTACATTCAAGACACCCAGTCTTAAAAATGCAACCTTAAAACTCTAAACAGATGCAGCTGAATCTCTTGAGACTGTTATAGTTTTTAAATTTAATAATAACATTTAATAATGTTCCATAAATAAGATCAGATTTGGGTCTTATTAAAGTTTAAATCTTTCATTACAGCACTTACTCTAATGAAAGCTGGAGGACATAAATTCAAGCTCAGGGCTACAGGCTTCAGCTGTACACAGAAAGTGCTGTATACCATGTACACATAGTCCTCAACTACTCTCCATCCTTTTTATATTGGATAAAACAGTGGGAGGTGTGTAGTTCTTGCACTCCTTGGCAGTGGCTGAGGTGCCACTTAATGGTGGAACGAATGAGGTTCTCTTGTGTGGGAATTACAGGCTTTGGGGAAGTCTTGATAAGCTCCCGTGCCAAGGTGTTGCTGCCGTTGAAGAATGTGTTCATCAGTTAGTTAAATGCTGAAGTGTCATTATGCAATTAATGGTGAGTATGTTGCTTAAAGAGCTTCAGTACCATTCCCATGGATATAGAGATGCTGAGGCAGCCGTGGTTTTGGGCATCAAATGGGCTGATCCAGATGATGAATGAGTCAAGAACATGTGTGTTGTCTTTGCCAACAATGAGAGGCGGATTGTAATAAACCCCTAGACTTCTTCTGAATATCATCTTCAGTTTCATAACAAAATTATGAAAATTAGATAGTAGAACAGTGCATGAGGAAGGATCAAGGACTATGCAGGATGTGCAAGGAACGTGGGTTTTGCTTCTATAATGGATCACAGAAAATGCAGTTTCTAAATGGATCACGTGCTCTAAGTTGAAAACTTTCTAGAAGCCCTCTTAGATATTTCTACTGTAGCCTACTTGCTTTATTTAATCACTCCGATTCATGACTCTTTCCATCTCAAATCTCATGGTGGCAGTTTAGCTTTTCCCAGCAGAATAGTTACAGTGCCTGGTCTCTAGAGAAATCAGATACCTGCCTGTGCCGTCTTAGAGCTGCTGCTTCCATGCCCCAAGCAGCTATAATCTTCTCATCTGGGAAGATGAGAAGGCAAGTTCCTGGGTAAAAGAATCTCTTTTGATGTGTGGCTGCATTTCTGTTATGTCTTAAGAATCCACATTTGCTGCTGTAAAGCGGCCTTCATTTCCTGCTGATTTTGCTCAGAGTTAGTATGGTTTAATACTTTAGAAACGGAGCTTTTTGGTAGGGCAGGGCTTGGTTTTATCACTGTGGTTTGTTTTGGAGATGATCTGAAGGACCGCAAGGTCACACAGAGCCATTAGATGTGATGGATGCCAGCGAGAGGGTCTGGGCAGGCAGCCTGAGGTCAGCTCTGCGCGGGGGCTCAGGCAGCACCAAGCTCTCACCTACTGTAAACACTGCCATGCTGGGCATTTCTGCTGAGACACTTTGGTTGCACTTCGACACGTTCTTCTGAGAGTTATTTTCTTGACATGATTTATTACTTGACTTTCTGGGGAATTTAAAATGCTTTATGGTATTGGACTAGTTTGGATTTATCTTATATCAAGACTGTATAGACATGGACTTGGGCATGTGCCTGAATTTGAGCAGCACTAACTATGCTAAAATGCAAGAGCTATGTGAAGTCCTGGTGAATTTCTTGTCCTCTTTGCAGCAAAAATTTGAATAGATTTAAAGAGTCTTGAAAATAGGCTGTAATAAATCTAAGAAGTTGGTTTTCTGATGGAAAATCCTCCACAAGAAAAAAGAGAGGAAACACAATAACTTCTTGCATGCTTCCTTGGGAAGAGAGCATGAGAGACAGCCTTTTCGGTCTCCTCTCTCTTCTTAACGTATATTATTCATCTGCTGCTGGCTCATCTCTTCTGTTGCGTTTCTTTTTAATTAGGTCAGGAAGCTGTTATGACAGAGGGCAACCTCGGACGTGGTACTGAGCCTGCAGAAGGACCTTACGTTGCTAATGGGAAGGTGTCCGGGCGCTTCAGCTCGCTAGGAGTGTCGCTCCGTGCCACAGCCACGAGAGCCCAAATCCGCCCCGAATGTGGAGATTCCCCAAGGACATTTCAGGGGCCGGCTGGTACCGATGTCGCTCGCTGCACTGCTGTAGTGTTGGGGGAGCAGTTGCGAGGCTGGCTGGGTTGTATTTTTAGAATTGTGGCAGAAGGAATTAGAAACCCTACTTGCTAGGCATTAACCCCACAGTGTTGTTGCGTTGCTTGTCTCCGTAGGAAAAACGATAGGTGGAGATGATTATTTAAAGCTTTATGGGGAAGGAAATAGTTTCAGAGATCTGGAGAAGCTGGGCTAGGTATGATGCCATCTGCATGCAGGAGAGTGAATAAAACATGAAGAGATCATAGTGGTAAATACTAAACTGTGGGTAAGCTGTATCAGAAAAGCTGAAAACATTTCTTTAAAAACAAAACAAAAATTTAGAAATACAAATTAACATAAACAGAGGGAGTCCTTTGTAGAGGAGTTTAATAAAAAACAAGAAAAAATATTTATTTTAAACCTTGAAAAAATGCTTAATCCCCATTTCTGTTTTCCTTAGTGTGGGTACAGCTATTTATCCATATGCACTTCACAATCTGTTGAGTTGCTTAATATTTTTCTTTCTTTAGTTGTTCTAAAAAAAGTCATTTTAGCTGAGTAACTGGCAGACTATCCAGCTACCATCTCCTAGTCATTAATTTCTCCTGGACTCTAATACAGATGGTACAGAATGTTTAATAAATCATTAAAATAGCTTAGATTTAACTGAGAAATAAATAATTTAAAACTATTAAAGTGCAGCCCTCCCCTCTCTCCTCACCAAAACTCTCCTTGCTTATTAATGCCTGAGTTAAATCGCAACAAAACTGTAATTATGGGAATCTACAGCTTTTTAAAAAATAGCGTTTAAAATGAATAAACACAGACAGCTGACAGCTTAAATCTGGTCTGCTCCTGATTGATGCAGTTGCATTTCCTAGTGTGTTTGCTGCTGCTGGCGTTCACAAGGGGGTTTTTGCCTTGCTGTGAACTAAGGTGTTCCTGTTCCTCCATGTCCATTGCACCCCAAAGGCTGTGTGCCTGATCCGGCTCCGCTAGGATACTTTCTTTTTATTTGAAACAGCACTTATATAGGAAAGGGGGGGGGGGAAGAAAAAAAGGAAAACTCTTTGTCTTAGTCTTAACATTTAAAAGACCAAATAATTCTTACTCACAATGTATCCCCCCACCCATTCCAGGAAACTAAGAGAAAAACAGAGTTAACAAAAGTGCACATTATTTATGGCAGCGGAGAATATTAATTCTGTCCTTGAGGGGGAGCTTCTTGCCTGACTGTCTGATAGGCTAAGTCTTGAAACCATCTACTAAGGTAAATAATATCATATGATGTTGCTGATACTGATGCAGTGGAGAGAGGGAGAGAGAAACTTCTCTGAGGGAGAGAAAAGCTGTTGCACGTGTAAACTGTGTGAGACCAGTGCATCCTTCATGTTAGGGACCAGAAAAGGCAAAAATGCCAGTGGAATATTCCTCTAGAAACAGCAGTTGAACATCTGTGTTCAATTCATAGAATTAATATATAGTAAAAAGTAGAAAATATACATAGAAATTATATAGCCAATAGAAAAGTTTTCGAAGATTGCAAAAAGGTAGAGTAAAATTTCATTTTACGGAGGAATTTAACATGGGCTCACAGATTTCTGTGTGTTATAAGTTTGTGCTATTTATTTCATTTTAGGATTCTTATTCTAGACAGAAAACTGTATTTGTGTATCCTGATTGCTTAAATTTAAGCCTACACACCGCTCATATTTTGAGCACAGTGAATTTGCATATCAAGTAGCAATAGGAAGTGTAGGAGGAAAATTACAGGAACATTTAAGTGTCAAGAAATAAGTAACATCTGAGAGCTCAGGGCTAGTGGTTCTGCTAGATAGTAACTAAGGCAAATACCGAAGGTCTTGATCCAGTGCTGGTGTCCTTCTTTCAAGTGCCTGTAGATTTGGCCTTTAATAATGACCCTGAATTAAGTTATTTCTAAAGCGAGTAAGAATACCTGTCTAATGATAGTAATCAAAGCAAATGGAGGAAGCCCAAGTTTTTCTGGAGTTGGAAGAGGTATCTTAAGGTGTAATTGCAGTGTATATGTAGTAAGTGATTGGGGCAAACTGCTGAAAAGCTCTATTGAGTGTGAAGTTACGTTGCTTAGACTGCTAATTACTATTAATCGCTATTAATTGCTACAGTAATATTAAATGTATGCAGCAAATGCTGTCAGTTGCTTCAGGCTCTGTATTATCTGACTACTTTACTCTTTTATGTTTCAAACATATATAAGTCTGCTTTATCTTACCAATAGCCTGGAAAATATGTTCACTAAAAATTGATGTCAAGCCTTTGAAATTTCATTTGAAGGATTAATTGCAGAGCTGTGTGACCAGCCTGCCTAACTAGAAGTGTTGCTGCTCTCTTAGGATGTTTCTGTCAATGTTGAAATATATGGGGCATGTGTCTAGGGAGAGGTGACCCTGACATTACATGAAAAAAGTCTGGAGCAGTGTAGAAAAAAACCAGCAATCACAGCAGAGAGCTGCTATCGAATGTTATTGCAGGGTAAGTCATGCCCAAATGTGTATGGCCTTCCTTAACAGAGCTGAACTGCTACAGTGTATTTGCTTAAATAAATAGGCACACATAAATCTATTTTGCTTGTATTTATTTAATAATCCATTACTACTCCTAATTAAAGCAAATTACAGCTGAACTCTGATGTGTTTCAGGTGAGGATCTGTGTGGCCACGTGCTAGTGAGGGCTCTGGAGATGTTCGGTGGGAGAGATGGACGGGGACGCAAAAGAAGAAATTGGGGTGTGCAGAGGGGCCCGGCGACCACGCTGCAGCCTGCATGGCAAGGCAGGCAAAAACCAAATATTTGCAGTTCACCAGTTCATTCATGTGGACAACGTTGGTATGTGATCAAAATGAACATTGCTACTGAATGAGTAAAGCCTCTTAAATGTATGATGCAAAACTGAAGTCGAAAACAGGGAAAGCTCCTCATCTCTGTTCTTGTCACAAGAAGTCCACATTTAAAAGAGACTTGCATTAATGTGAACCCTGAAACGCCCTTGGGGCTGGATTTTTGGAGTTGCATGAACTTTCCTGAGGTCGTGTAACTTCATCGGTCTGGATCCCCATGTGCTCATGGCTGTGAGCAACTTGGATGCTCATGCCGACTGCCTGGCTACAGCTCTGACTTGATAGAAGGTGAAAAGAGAAAAAGGGCCAAAAGCAAATATTCCATCATCCTTTGTGTTTATTATGACAAAAGAGCACTGCTACTACTAGGAGCATGCAGATAAAAGGGTCTGGCTCCAAAAAGGCGTCAGTTGGGCTGTGGGTGTGCTGGGGAAGAGCACGCTCGGGTCTGGTTCAGACCTGTGTGCAGGTGCAGGAGGAGACAAGGTGCACAAACTCCACTGTTTTACTTCTGTTGCATGGATCTTGACCTTTACTTCTTTGGCTATAGGATTATACAAATAGCCTTGAAATAATTCAGGAAATATAGACCCTGACTCCAGTTTTGTATCCAGAAACACAGGTGTACATAGGTGTCATTCCTAGGGGAAGGAACAACAACAACTTTTTCCTAGCAAGGAGAGATTTGTAGCTGCATCTCTGCTCTCCTTTGTTGCTAATAAATCCAGTCTCTGTTGTTCAAAGACTGCTGCAGTAGCTCATAAAAGAAACCATCCTTAGCTGTTTACACAAATATTACATTTAGATAGGATTTACTCTGTGTAGAAGCCATCAAGCTTTAGAATATAAAACTTTATAATTAAACTACTCAAGGAAATAGTAAACTAGTTGTTTTAATGCAGAGACATTTGATATTCCCAAACTCTGCACTAACCTTTGCTAGCAAGCATTTAGATGATGGAAGCACTTGGAAAATTCTGTGTCCTGTTTCACTCCTTTTTGCATTTCCAACCCCAAAATGCAGGCAATGGCAAATCTGGAGTTATAAGGGCTCTGTGGAGAGGCTGCTGTTTCTCAGGTTTGCAGAGCAAGCAGCAGGTATGAACGGTGGCTGTGTCGACCCCAAACCCAAATGCTGAAGCAATGCACTGTGCTGTTGTGAAGCTCCTCACCTGCAAGGGTAATTATCTATGCTGGTTTAACTTAAAAATTTTATAAAAGTAGGTAGAGGGGAAACAAAACACTTTGTGACTTCCATCTTGGTGCTTTATGTCTTGCATATTTTAAAGAAAAATGGAAGAGGTGAACAACAACCGATAGTGCTTCTACTTCTTTGCATGCTGTTGGGGAATAGTGTTTGTGGCCATATTAATTTTTGCAATTGTAAAGCTGAATTTCACATTCAAAGCATGGAAGACAGTGAAATAACAGCCTGAGGAGGTTTGGAAATTGGGGACCAGCATTGAAAGCCTGCTCATCTTTACTTGCATTGTGTAGTAATTGCTAGTTGATATAATAGCAAAACCATTATGGTGACAAAATTTTGGAGTGTAGTTTTCTTCTGATGGGCAAATTAAGAATGTCAGAGAGCAGTCCCAACATTACATGGCCTCCCTCATTGATTCTAGTTTGGAAACACTTTGCTTAATCGTTGGCAGGATATACTCCCCTACTTGTCTGTCGTATTTACTAGTATCATCTTTCATGCAGCCCAAAGGAGAAAGATTTATAGAGACTGTGACTTGTTTGATAGTTCTTCTGCTGAAATGAGTTGTTTCTGTTTGGGACAAGGATGCAATTTTATTTATTTATTTAAAGTCAAGTTTACTAACATTTTTGTAGTAAACTATGCAAGATTAAAACTTCACGTGCCTGAGTGTTCTGGTAAATCGTTTCTCTAATTTTGCAGTCTAATTTTGAAAGAAGTTCAAGGAGCTAATACATTTCTAGGGAATCAGAGTTTTTGAGATTACTTGCTAGCCGATTTGCAGGAATTATAGAAGCTTCAGTAAAACAAAACTAGCAGCCATCTGTTTCTTCCCTGTTCTATAAATCTGAAATGTTTTATTATGGAGTAGGCATCAAAATATAATTTTCTAAATTGTTTTTATCCATCATAAAACACGGTGAAAGAAACCTTTCAATATAAAAAATGCATGTTCTTTCTCATTGTAGCAAAATTCTTTGTAAATATCATTTTTTTTTTTTTTCTACCACATATATCACTATTTTGTGAATTGCCAGGAAAAGTCAGTGTGATATTTCTTCCTTGAAGAGCAAAATATTACCGACTCTGTTACCTCTTGCTTTCATGTGCTTGGTTGAACATCTTTATTTTCTCTTACCTCCTCCACTTCCTCTTCTATTCCTGCCAGACTGTTTTTTTACAGTAATAGCTGTGGATCTGTAGCGGGGAGCCTGCTGCAGATGGTCTCTGTGCACATCGTGCATCTCTTGCGTTGCAAAGACTCCGGGATGACTAGTGGGTCTGTGATCCTTTTCCATGTTACTCTACTATCTCTACTTCTGTCTATGTGACATCTAGTCCTCTAAATGATTAGAAGCTGCAAATAAATTCTGGAGAGGTGTCTGTAGGCTGTGAAACTTCCTGAACTGCTTACTATGAAAGCAGTGATTTGATGGAAGCGAGGAACGTCTCCTCGTGATAAAAATATCACCCCAACAGCACTGTGACACGTTACGTTTACTAAACCCAGAGAGCTTGTGGCAGTAATAGCTCAATGCCCTCCTGGAAATGGGCAATTAGGTAACTAATATATGTCATGTTACAGCAACAAGTCCCTTCCACTGGGGTTATTGGAGGCAGGAAGAGTGGCTGGTCCTTCTCCCACAGAGCATCTCTTCACTCTCGTGTCGAAGTCCAGTCCTTGGAGCTGCCCCGGTGAGCCCGGCTCCATCCCACCACGTTAAGGACAGGAGGATGGTCTGTCATTGTGCTGAGCTGAGAGCATTTCCTAGCATTGGAATATCTCCAGTGGCTCTTTGACCAGTGTTCCAGTGTATGCAAGGGAATCACTGTGAACCAGTTAAAAAAATGATGGTTCCTCTGAACTTGTGGGCAGAAAAGGAAATGTTCCTTACCAGGCTGCTTTCTCTAAGACTTTATTCTGTATAGTATAATATAGAGAAATAAAAACTACAAAAAGTATATAGAGAGAAATAAAAAGTTTGTATAATACTTGTTATCCTAGTACAACTGTATTTAGAAGGACTTTTCTCCCCTCATGTTCAAATGAAACGGTTATTCATAACTTGATCTGCCCTTTCATTTGAGATGAAATGTTTCTACAAGAAAATATAGAAACAAAAAACGACTTTATTTGATGTTAAAAGGAAAGCAAGAGTCTACACACATAGTCGACCTGCAATCAATTGTGTAGCTTGTAAATTAAACTATTGAAATGCAAATTTAAGCACCTGGAAAACTCTTTGAAGAACCAAGACAAGAAGCTCAAAAACATTCATGAGAAAGAAAGGAAATCGTTCAGTGGTGCTTTCTGTTTGTTAATGTCTTTCTCGTTAGGAAGCACAAAAAAAAAATGTGATGAGGTTTGAAGAACCATAACTGAGATCTCAAAGCAATTTCATAGTGCAAAAACTGGAATTTGTTTCTCAGGAAAAGAACTGAAATCAGAACCCTAAAAACCTGGCACCTGGTTTTGATGTAAGGGCGTGGGGTGGGTTTGTTTTATATAATGGTTGTTAAAGCACTCACCAAAAAGGTGGGAGGCCAGGGCTTTGCTTCCCCAGGTGAGCTGAGCTCCAGGGCTTGGGAGTGTATTCTAAAAATGCCCTAAAACAGTGACTTAGCAGTGCTCAGATTAGTGCTGCTCACAACCAATGTGGAGTAACCTAAGGATAGCTGAGCAAAGCAAACCATCTCTACGTTAATGTTGATTTGATTCCCTCTCGCCCTTTCCCTGGCCCTTATCTCCCTTACACATGGGCCTGGGAAACCCAGTATGATAGGAACTGGCAGCAATGAAAAGGCTCGATCCTGCCAGAAGAGTGTGGGAGAGCACTTGGAATGGTGGCACCGACCTGCTCGTGCTGGGATGGCTCTCGGGGATGAGCTTGGCACCTTGTTGCTTTCTGAACCTCGTGCCATCCTGTCTCTCAGCTGAATCCATCCTGTCCATCCTTGTTGGCCACAGCACCTTACTGGATTCGATCTGTCTGGTACTGTAGTTTCTAGAGTGATCTGATGTGAACTATTGAACCCATGCATCATTGGAAAGAGCTGTCGCTTCAATGGAGTAGTAATGTCACACACCACAAAGGTGAAATGTAAGGTAAAAGATATATTATGCAAAATATAGTGCTGCCTATGGAATAGGGAATCTGGAGGCAGATGCATGTTAATGATGAAATAAAAGGATAACATTTTTCATTATTAAAATTTATTCTTTAATGCTAGTTAGAATGATTTTACTTTGTGAATTGTATAGCATATATAGAGTGCAGCATTACTAGATCTGAGTTTTGCAAGTAAATAAGAAATATTCTAGCAGCTTTTTCCCCTTTGCAACTTCTTTTATTGCCTCGGCTGAATACTAACCAGCTTCCCTAGCATAAGTCTGTGGGGTATGACTGGATAGAGGAACAGCTTGATGTGGGTTATTTGTGATAATACGTGTATTATTTTGCCCTGGGAGAGAGGCTGCTGTGTTCCAGTTCTTCTTTGCAGCCAACATCTCCCTAATCCAGAGCCAGAAGACGAGTGTTTTCTGAAGAGTTTCCATTCCTGCCTGCTTTCTGCCAGAGGGCTCTGCAGTCCCTTCACTCTTAATTAACTCATAATTAAGCTCACCTGTGAGCTACTGCTAAGAGTGCTGGTGTGTCTCTTCCTGGGGGCCTGCAGCCATGGCTGTGGGCAAGGGGAACGGCTCCGGAGCGGCTCACGCTTGTGCTTCGCTCCCTGGTGTTTCCTGGGAAGGAGATGCAGGAACTTTCAGTGCCAGGGGCTGCGGAGAGGCACTGGGGCTGGTGCAGATCTCATCCCTGTCGCTTGTCTCTTATGCAAGCGCCTGCACTGCCGAGTGTTGTGGGGGACCGTGAGGCTCTACAGATATGTGTGTGTATATACACTAATGACATAATGTCACCCTCTCTCCATGGATGAACTCTATTGTTCTCTAGGTGGATGTGCTGGGAGGATGAACTCAGAATCTTGGATTTTTTTTTTTTTTTTAACATTATGTCAAATACTGCAGCAATTTTTGTTTCATATGGCCCCTGAAGTTGTGTCCCTTGCTGCTGGGAAGAAAAGTTTGATGCTTTTTGTATGGCTTTATTATGTTGTGTTGATATTGCACTCCATCACCAGACCTGTAAGTGGTTTGTGATGTTTTGTACCTCGGTGTTGCTGACTACTTTTTCTGTGCACCTCATCCTTTGTTTCTTGTGTGTGCTCCAAAGATCTTTGAGCTCATTTGGCTGCTCTCAAACCAGAGTGTTCAGGTAGCAATGACTCCACATAAATAATCTCATTAATAACTAAGAGCAGATAAATTATTTGATTTTCATTTTTTGTATACTCAGCTAAACTGTGAAAGTGGAGATGAGTTGTCCTTACCCACCTGGGAGCTATTGGGATAATAAATGGTGGTTTTTTTTGCAGATGTGTGTACACTTATATCTTATAAATGCACTGGATCACAATTATGCAATCGTGGAAGAAGATTTGGGGGGAAGATATGTCCACTGTAATTGATAACTTAGATCCAGAACAAGGAAAATCCTGGTAATATTAAGAAATAAAGCAAAAACACTTCATATTTTAGAGTTGCTGGAAACTACTTTGCTATGCTCATTGCAATGGTTTTCCCATCCCCTTGGCTTAAAACACAAGAATATTAAAAAGGCAGAACGATAGATTGTTATTCACAAAGAATAAAGAAGAAAAAAATGAAGTAAGCATGTCTAATTGTGCTCGTTAGAAGCAATAGTCAAACTCTGATTAGTGTGGGAGGAATGAATTATTAAATCTGCCCACACTTTCTGTTTCTTAATTTTTGGTATTCAATTATGCATCAGTAAATGTTATCGTGCAATCACTGCCAAGGTGCTAATTAGTATTTATGAATTGGTGTTTTTTATATCTAACCTTTTGATAATTTCCATTTGTGGAGATGGTTTTAGGTGATCTTGGAGAACTGTGTTGTTTTGTTTTTCTTCAAATCTGAACTTCTGATATACATTTGCAATACCAAAAGCTTGCAATCACCTCTTATTTTCTGTAACAAAAACTGAAGCCTTAATGCTGAGAAAGGTTCCTCTGCAAATCAATGAACTAGAAGGAAGCAATTCTGAATGTTAACTAAGGGTACGTATGGAAAAGAGTGATCATTGCAACACACTGTGAAGGCAGAAAACAGATGCCTTTTAAGATCAAGCTTTTTATCTAGATGCCTAAATTAGATTTAGTTGCCATGTTTAACCAGACACAAAACTTTTTATTATCATTATTATTTTTATTATTATCATAGACCTCTGCTAGGGAGCAGTCTTGGTGTTAGGGAGTCTAAAGGGAGTGGGCCACAAAGGCCTGCTATGCCTTTGTGGGCACTGGGAGTTCAGCGCTAGCCTAAGGTCTCCACCAGGCCTCACGGGCAGCATTTTGGGGCACTCATCCCCTTGGGGATCAGGCTTGGCTGAAAAGGAATTGCCAGGCCTGGAAGCAGAATTCCTACGACTCTCAGCTCTGCTCTTGGGCTCATACACTGGTTCCCTATGAACAGGAGACTGTTTCCTAGCGAACAGATGTAAAGGCTTTTTAGGGAGGAAGGATAATTCTTGACAAATCTAAAAATACTATTGATACCTTACCAGAAAACTCAGTTGGTTCAGAATGAGTTAAATCTCCAGGCATGTTTAGTTTGATGTGACTGCACAATCACTTGAGCACTGGAAGCGATGTGGCCCTGCTTGCGGGCTGCCTGCCAGAGGAAATTAGCCATGACTGCTTTTATATATATATATATGAACATACACATAAGTGTGTATATACATGAATATTTCTATCAATTTTTATGTATTCTATGTGTGTTTTTAATACATTTGCTATTAAGTTGAATATCTTCATTCAGCTGTCCTGTACAAACATGCCCTCTCTTGCAGTCTTCCACTGGAGCCATGTCAAGTAACTTGGAACTGTGGAACTGACTCGATAAATATTAAATATTAAATATTGCATTATGTTCTCGATGTAAAATTTAAGTCTAGGAGGAATTATTTTTATAATATGATCTTTTTTTACATTCTGAGAGTGACTATGAAATGTGCTTAAATCACATGGAGGCTCAGATAGGCAATAGCACAGGATTTGTAGATGCTTTGGGCCTAATTTTCATTCTGCTTAGAAACTGGATATGAAGCTGAACTACTCTTTTTTTTTCCTTCTTTTTCTGGGTTTATTATTTTTATGATTTATTGGGGCCATCCCTTCCTACAAAAAAGGAGACATCTGATAAGAACCTGTTATGTTAATGGGATTTCACTGTAAATAAAATAATAATTCTTTGAACAGATACCTAAATAACAACTCCAATTTTCCTTAAAGAAAATGTAGAGTAACCATGGATAAAATTGGAAGCTTTAACTCTCCAAGGAAAGAAGTGGTGTTGTGTTGTTTCAGATAACAAAATAGAGTTTGCATTGCTAGTTATGTGGTATTAGCGGATAGTTCTTGTTGAGTAAAGTCAATACAGAGTAACTTATTAAAGCAGCAACAAAATGGGCAGCATCGTAGAGAGGTTATGGTTTTGTTTTAGAACTTACAGTCTCTTTGTGTGTGGTTATTATTTTTTTTCATTTATGTTTAGCATGCTACCCAAATACAGCCAACATGTTAAGAGACAAAATGCCTTTCAGCCTGGAAGGCTTTTCTGAGATGAGGTCTTGTTTCTTTCATATGAATTTAAATGTAAAACTACCATCAAAAAATGTTTAAAAACAAAGCCCTATGTACCCATACAAAGCTAAAGCTACTTTATTTATTTACTTTACTTTCCAAACAGAACATAATACTTGGGTAATTAGTGTTTGGTCCCTAATGTAATCGAGCCAGCTTAGCTGGGAGCAAAGCCGAGATCCTTAATGAGGAAAGAGACTTCAGTTGAAGCCAGTACTTTGTGTGTCTGAAAATAAACTAATACTAAGTTGCTGTGGGAAGATATTTAAAGGTGCCCTTTACCAACTGTTTTTGTGAGTTTGTACTTTCTCAAGCACAACAAAAATAGGTTCCTGCTAATGTCTTTTCCCTTTGCTCTTTAGAATTTTATTAATAGGGTACTTTCACTAAGTGATGTATTTGATAAGTGGAGGTCTCTAGTAACACACTACTCATAAACAATCTTTGTGCTTAGAGAAAAAAAAAAAAAAATTGTATGGGAGGCTCTCTACCAGTTACCAAGGTCAAGGCAGACTTGTGTTCCCATTTTATTAGTGGTCACTTGAGTGGTTGCTGGCTTGGTTATTTTATGCTGCAGGGCAGTATGTGCTGCTGAGTTGGGATTCCCTTCCTGTGCTTTGCTGAGTTAATCTTGCCCCCTAGGAAGGCCCAGGGAACCAGCTCTCCCCTGCCCAAGAGTAGCTCTCAAATGCAGATGGTACAAGGATGTAGCAAGGTTGATGTCTACATGGGAGCCTAGCTCTTTTGAAAGCTGTAGGTATGATTGCAGAGACTGCGTCTAGACCTTTTATCCTCCTTGAGGAATAGTGCACCCTGTGTCCTGTAAAGCAATACTTTCATCTTTTGACCTCTGCATTATGTAAATGTTCTAGAGACGGGGTTGAGTCTTACCATTTTAGGACTTTTTTCTCTCTTTATTTGTTAATTTGCCTTTTGGAAGCCCTCGTGGAATAGGGCGTAGGGCTTAAGTTTAAGGGAAAAAAAAAAAAAGAGCTGTTCCTCCAAAGACAGGTTGATATAGGTTGATAAAGTCCTCCTTTTGTCTTAAACTCATCCCTGTCTTCATGCAAAACTTAACTTACAATAACAAACCAATGCCATCAGTTAATGTTGATTATTTAAAAAATGGAGACATCCTCTTGTTGGCAATTTTCTATGAAACACTAAAGCAGGATGTGAAACTTATTTGTATTGAATATTTTCCTGTTTGCTTGCAGATGCCATGTAACGGTTCTGCTGCTTTGCAGTGCCTCATAAAACTATAAATCTGAGATGTGCCCCTGCTGATTCCCCTGATCGATAGTTGGTGCCTGTCTGCAAAGAATGCTGTTTGCAACTTCATTGGAAGGAAAACCTGAGCTGCTGAAAGGAAAGGCTTCTCAGAGGTGAGAGCTTAGATTTTGTCATTCTTTCCTCTAGTGATGAGTTCTCTAGAGCTGTGCAATTACGTGAACTAAAATTACTTTTAGGAGAACAGTGCAACGCTTCATACTTGATTTTGAATTTTCCCTTTAAAGGTTTATTTTCAGTTTCAAAAGAAAGATTTGCTATAGCGTGGGTACCTATTTGTAGTTGCTTGGTCATTTGTTTGGACTTCCTTCTTAATGTAAAAATGAAAAAAATAGATACGTAAGAACTGAGAACTGACAGGCTTCCCAAAAGGTTTCCATCTGCTACAGAATCCAATGCACGTTACAGTACATTTCTGGGATATACCTGTTTCCACTTCCTGGAAGCTACCTACTTTCATACTCTTGTATGCTGGAGTAGTGAGGTAGGCAGATGAGAAAAAGCACTGCAGTAGATCTTGAACAAATGCCCTTTGGGAAGCAAAGTCTGAAGACGAACACTCAGCAGTGTTTAGACAAGCCTGGCCTAAAGAGTTTCTGCAGGGAAATCGGGGAATGGGCTTTGGCACTTTGGGAATGGCTCTTGCTGCTCGTGCAAGTCCTTTTTACAGGCATCGTGTTAGACTGCACCATGCACAGGTAAGTCATCTGTGGATGGGCAGAGGGGATGACTCGTTCATGTACAGCTCTATTTAGAAGGCTCTGTGTTGGAAGGAAACAACATGAATTGGATTGACCTCTACAGCAATTTATTTGTGGAAGTCCTCGAAACACTCACCAGAGGAGAAAGCATGTGTTTCCTCCTAGAACGGCCTTCCACAGCCTAACTTCTTCTGTGGCTAGAAGGACAAAAGCCCTTCTAGATCAGCGTCTCTTCATCTTGTCTTTATTTCTTAATAAAAGCTCTGGCAAGACACACTTGTCATTATGGATTTCTATAATTTTCTTCCTGAGTGTGTTTATATTGAGAAATCCCAAAGGAGCAGGAGGGGAAGGAAAAGCTTTTGCAAAACATACGTTTGGACTGTAACTCCGGTACCATATTTGAGTTAATGAGCAAGGTGAGATGCTTGTACGTGGATGTTCTCAGGATGACTGTAACAAGATGCAAAAGAAATGGTTGGAGAGGAACTGAGATCTAGCATTTTGAGGAACGGCTGTTGTTTAGGGTTTTATTTATCTTATCAAAAAGAGTAAATCGTGGCTTAGAGTTAGTCCTGTGGAACTGGCACAGCAGGTAGGAAGTTCTGGGAGCATATTGCAAAACTTCTATAAATGTTTTGTCAGGTCATGTAGGTAAATATGAAAGGAAATGTTTTGGAAGTACAGATTTTTGTATTGAAATGTATCATAAATATGCTTTTAGTTAGAACGTTTCCTTAGTTTCTTAGCACATACATTTGTGATAATGCAAAATAATAAAACTTCATATTTGTACCACATTTCGAGAACTGAACAGAAGGTAGATGTGTTTTGAATTCAATCTAGACTTTAAACAAAAACCTTGTTCTTTTGAAATTAGCTTGAATTTTTGGAATGTTCTTTAAAGCCACGTTCCTTCTCTGTTCTTCAGCCCTTTTCCCACTATTGCTAATAACCATTTCATTTAATTACCATTTGAGTTCCCAAACTTGCCCTTTCTGAAATTGGATGTTGTGGACAAGAAGACAAATGCAGTGTTGTTTGATCTGGCACATCTGCAAATTTTTTTGGTTAAATTTTTCCTTGTCACATCACAGGAATGGAATATGAAATGGTAATAACCATTCCAGGTAATGGAGGAAAAAAGTAATTCTCTGTTAACTGAGTGAGGGACAAATAATACCAACTGGGGAAGAAATAATACCTCCGGTGACTTTTTTTATCCTCCCCATTCTTTATGAACTCACAATTACTGAGAGTTTAAAGTGTGCTTTTGGGCAAATAAAACATGAAAATGTGGCTCTAATTGTATGCAAAGGAAACTTTTAGTATGGTTATTCATGTGCTCACACATGTGCACAGTCTTCATGCAACCTTTCTCTGATACCAGCTTGTGTGGCTTGGTAGAAAAAGAAGCTTGAGGTATTTAGGAGGAGGCTGAACTTTTCCAAAGAACTTTTTTTTTTTTTTTTCCTCCCCCAAATTGGGAATTTTATTATTCTGACAGTAATCTGAGAAACTTTCAGGTATATTGGATATATATTTTCCCATCATGACAAGCAGAGTTACCAAAAGTACTCTAAGGCTCTTCTGAGAGTTGAAGGGAGTCAAAGAAGTTATTCTTTCTCTGCTAGAGTTTTCATTTTCCGTTTATACAGGTTTTCTGATTTTGTGTGAAATTAGTAGAGTTAATAAGACAAGGAAATGTAGCATGATACATGATATGAGGGGGGGGGAAGTTCACCAGGAATGAAGGGAACCATCTCTGTAGCAGCCATTGAGGGAAACCGAAGTCCCTATTGAGAGTTTACTAAGCTGTTCTCCAACCACTGAAGGTATATATTTTATAGGAAGTGTCTGTAGAGAAGTCAGCAAAAGCTGTGTGGAAGGATTGCTCAGCGACTGCTTTGGTTTGTGCTGTGGGAATCCTGAAGTGCTCCATGTGTGGTTCTCATTACAAAAAGAAGAAAAAAAAAAAATCTAACTTAGATACTGATAAAATGTCATGTTTCATGTAACTCACGAAAACTCAAAATGTCAAATTTTCCATTTGTATTATAAGTTTATGATAAAAATGAATGGCAAGTACCTGTGTTGTGTTTTCCTAGAAATCAATATTAATTGTCTAACTTAGCTCAGATTTTACAAGTCTGTTGCTTGTATTCAGGAGTTTGACATCTCAGATCTTCAAATCATGGAAGATTTTTGGGCATAGGTAGGGAGGATAAATCACTGGAAGGCAATTCCCAAAAGCATACTGTAAGCTTTGCCTTAAAGTCTGTAAACTTTTAGTGAATGCAGCCATATTTGCTTTTGGCAATTAGCAGATTATCACATATGACACTGCCTTTAAAATAGAATTGTGGGGTTGAACAGATGGGTGAACAGCACCAGTTTCTGTTCATTCCTGTTGTGACTTCACATAAGTGTGCTATGAGGTTTTCAAAGGGTAAAGGTCTCTCTTGGACACAAAGTGCCCTGGGTGGGTCATTTTGGAATGTCTATTTAAGACCAGTCAGTTCAACTGTCTCCTAGTGATAATGGATGGCAAAATGATGCATTTCTTTGGGCCCATGTATGTTCAGCAACTCCATGTGAGCCTATGCTCAAAATATTAATTTAACAACCCAAGGGAAAATAGTACTGGTGATGAAAGTTAGCATTTTTAAAAATTATAAAGTTCTGACATCTCTCAACAGAGCGTAGAGGACACTGACTCTTTTGATTTCTGCTATTTGACGGATAAGTCACGGATAAGTCTGAGCAGTTGTAACAACAGTTACAAGTGTGATTTATAATTGATTTGCCTAGGTGGATAGGTGGATTTTGCTTATTTCCTGTGAAGTGTCCTTTATGATATTTACTAATATGAAAAAAAAATAATTTTGGGGTTTTAGATCCAAATATTTGTGAATAATTAAATTTTGGTTTCTGCTAGCTGGCCCGTGCAAGTGAATTCTCCAAGGCTTGTTGAGATCGTGTAAAATCTAGAGTGGCACGCACAACTTTTGCTGAAAATCTGTTTTCAGGAGAAAAAGAAGTCTTGGATGTGTTTTCTGGAAGCTTTTATACAGGACATGTGGTAACTGTCATCTAGTCACAATATTAATATCATATTTTATCTTCCAAATTTGTGACAAGTATACAAACCTGATAGTCTGAAGAATCTATACCAAACCTCTAATAGTTCTGTTCAGAATGTCACATCCTAAAGTTTTAAAGCTAAAATATAGAATCATTCACTGTTTTGCTGCCTTCCAATTCCCAGCTAAGTAGCTTTGCCACCAAGCTGCATTAACTTTGGCAAATTTTTCCATAATTTGGCAATTTAATCTTGTGCCTCTTCCAGTATACGTACAATTTCTGAACTGTCTTTGACTTGTGTACAAATTTTGTTTCAAATTAGGGATAAAATAGATGGTATTATTCTTAAGACTTCATAAAAATAAGTTTGTCAAAGCCCTTTTGTTTCTAATGATAGCATTATGGCAACTTAGTCAAGTCACGGCATTGATTTTTAAAACAATAGAGTTGAAATAATGAAAGAGCACTATTGAACTCTGTAATAAACTTTTGTTTATTGTAGCTAGAAAGAAATTCTACAATCCTATTGTTTGGAATTAAGTAAAGAAGCATCACTAGAGAAATCTGGTTTATTATAATTATAAAAGCAGTTATCATGAGAAGCAGATGTTTTGAGAAAGATGGAAAAAAAATGGAGCTAAGTTTTAATGAGAGCTATTGTTGTGGTTAAATAGTGCATACCTCCAGCAAAATATGTGTTTGCAGTTGGAGATGCTAAAACCGTACATTGTGGTGTGGGTACAATTCAAAGAGTCTTTTTTATTGCCAATTTAAGTAATGTTTGAAAAATAAGAATTTCAAGTGTCTTCCCTGAAGGAAGAAATTGTTCAGTGAGGATTGCCACGGTTATTCCCTACTGTACTGTGTGTGCTACATTTCACAGGAATGGGTTTTTGAGAGGAACTGACCTTCAATAGCTGACATTGCTGAAATGAGGGATGTGTTTTTGAGACGGAGGAAAAACGCAGAGAAGCACCACTTAGCATTTCTGTGTGTATGTAGTGTTTATTGTACTGTAACTCTTTCATACTGTATGTAATGTCCGAGAAGAGGATGATGATGTTGCTGCCCAACTCCAGTTCAAGTTAAAAGCAATCATTAGTCACAATGAGCCTTTGGGTGCAAGAAGCAAGTTTCTCCCTTAGGACAGCTTATGTCATAGCCCTGGTTTTGCCTTTGGGAGGCGGATTCCCTATTACAGCCTTGCCATCGCAACCTGTGCAATAATACATGACAATGTATTACTGTCGTGTTCGAGCTGTTTGTGTGTCTTTTGGTGAATAGGAAAGAGGAAAAACAAACAAGTTTCTCAACTTGTTGTGACTTTTACTGAAAAGCTTTATTTAGCATAGAATAATAGAAAAATACTTGAGAATATATGGCTTTAAAATGCCATCTAACCTTAGGGACCTAGAGAAGAGATAATATAAAGATAACATTTTTACAATTTTCCATATGTATAAAATAGAGCGGGGCACTGTTAAGACTAGAAATCAGTACTAAAGAGCATGAGATGACTGAAAAAGACAAATTTTAAATATTCTAAATGGACAAAAGATAATTGTTATTGACTAATGAAACCGCTACATGAGAGCAGTCTGAACTTCTAAGGTAATAATTCTTTGCCTTTGCAAGTGAAAATAGGCTTTTTCTTTTCAATTATATATTGCTTCTGAGAAGAAATTGAAATATTTCATTTATGGATTGCCAAAGCAATATGCTAGTTCTTTCTCTTGCCATTATTGCTCTTTCTTCAGCAATGGTTACTATATATAGTAGAGA
Organism: Nothoprocta pentlandii; assembly: GCA_013398315.1. Taxonomy (NCBI): domain Eukaryota; kingdom Metazoa; phylum Chordata; class Aves; order Tinamiformes; family Tinamidae; genus Nothoprocta; species Nothoprocta pentlandii. Next base: position 685,373 of record VZSG01000014.1, on the reverse strand, counting down.
ACACAGTTTTACAAAAAGGAAGAGGTAAGTATATTAAACTGAGGGTCATGTAATGTTTTGGTGACTTTTACTCCTCTAAAATCCGGAATTAAGTACAATGGATTTTGTGGAACTGAGCTCCAAATAACTTACGAATCAATGCTATGTTACCTTATTAGTGCAGATATTATAGATTTGCATTTGTTCTGGATTAGGTATGCAAACTTGTGCAAAATAAGGGAGGAAAGTTTTTAGTCGGTTAGAAAAATCACCCCTTTCTTCTGAGGAATATTGATCTGAACCCCCTGGTTCTCTGTTCCCAGTTGGCAACCGAAGTTCTCATTTTGCAACTGAATTGATTACAGAAATTTATCCATTGTCTGCATGATGCTTCAGACAGCATCTTGTTTATGAAGTGGGTGTTCTTGTAACTGTATTATGCAGATTACTTCATTTACCACTGAATTTTGGCTCTTTTGACATGGAGGATGCTAGAGAATAGTATTGCCAATGATGCCAAAAGCAGTTCAGGACTACCACAAATTGTTTTGTTACGTGAAGAGAACATCTGGTCTGGAATATTCTAGTTACTTAAGTGGTGAGGGGGAAAGAGGAACAACCTGTTTTGCACCAGCTGTGCATGGGATGCCTGCTAAACAGGACCCCAATACTGTGTCCTTGCTGTCTGCACACTCAGCCATGCTTTGCTTGGGGAACACTCGTGTTGGGCCTAGACTAGTTGAGCCTTGGGCCGCGGCTGACAGTCACCCAGCCCCTGTGGTGCAGACATACGGATGCTGACAAATCCTGGCAGCATTTTCTTTATGAGATTTGATGAGATAACAGCGTGAGTTAATATGGCTGTAGCATGCAGATGACACACTACATTAATCAAACTGCAGTTTACAGGCCTTGATTTGCTCACTTAAAAATTAAATGCCTCTGTAAAAATAAAAAAAAAAAAAACCCTCCATGTTCTGTCCGTAGGATTTATTCATACAAAATCCAGCAAATTTTACCTTTATAGGAAGTCACAATTCAGCCATGACATCCATCATGGCAGAAAGGCGACTGCAGCCATCACAAATGACAGTTCCCTCTGAGCTGGATGGCAGTTTGAGGAAGCACCGATACCTGCTCAGAGGCTGATTTAGAGTTAACAGGGGGACAATTTTACTATGCTACAGTACATAAACACTCTGTACTGACAGCATTTTATAACTGGTCTCAATGCTGGTAAATATGTTTTATGGAATCTCTGGTTGTAATGCTGCTATGTGCTGATAAGGCACGAGAGTTCAGTTTTGGTTTGGTTTAGTTTGTTTTGCCACTTTAATATGATTCAGAATAAAGCTGATAAGGTCTCTTAAGAAGCAGCGACTATACTTAGCTCTTAGCTCTTGAGAGCTCTTAGGTAGCTCTCAATGATGGAAATTAGTCTGCTGTCTGTGGTAAAGTTTTTCCACGCTTGGAATACAATTTTAAGGCCGTAGCCATGCTTTACATGGTTTTAGAGATGTAAAATCGAAGCAAATTAAATAAGCATCAAACTGTCTTTCCTGAGAAATATCACTTGGTTTATTTTTAGCCTGTATTAAAAAAAGAAAAACACAGTATATTTTGCATTACACTTTTACATCCAGGAGCAGCAAAAATATGGTCTGATAAAGCTAACAGCGTGTTCTGTGGTCTGTGTCCAAAGAGACTCTTGCTGACTTTGAAGTGCGGGGCCAGGGTCTGGGGAGGTTCCCAGGCTCCCTCACTAGGAATTCTGGTTTAAAATGTCATGAGCCTTGAGACCCTCCATTTGGTTTCTTTTGACTTTTTGTACCATGCACACTAGGGCTACATGAATCTTTTGCTTAAAGTCCAGGCCAATAATCCTATCAGCCTCCTTTCCCCTCCGAGGGGGAACCTCCCGAGGGTTTTGCCTGGAAGCCCAGGGTGGGACTGCAGGGCAGCCGCTTTCCCTCACTTAGCTCCGGATGCGGGAGACAACGAAGAGCCCTGGAAAAGGGAGCTGTTCATAGCAGTTTCACACTCTCCTGCTATAGATCTCTCTCAACAAGTTATCCATTTTACAACAAGCTTAATTTTGCTTGAGGTATTTTTTGGCCGGGGCAGGACAACCCTTACTCCAGTGCAGGCACCGGGTTTCTGTGTCTGAGACACCTTTGCAAAGCCCTAATGTTTGCTTATCTCTTGGGACCTGTCTTGGTGGAGCAACTTCTTGGCGGAGCAACTTCTTGGCTAGGTTAGGGGGAAGAAATCTAATACCGATAGTCTCGATTCTTCTCTCATGATGCGGTAACGTCTAAGTTTTTGTGTTGCATTAAAAGCATTAGTTTATGTTCCATCTCTTCACCGCTTCATTGGACTGAAATGGAAGTGTTTGGCTTGCTACATTCTGCTGTGTGTTACCAAAGGTGGGAAAGCTGAAAAAATTAAGGCATTCTTTGAAAGTTGCCCCACTTGGGCATCTTTAATGAAGCCGTTTGGTGCGTATCAATATTAAAACTTTTCCAGATAGGGTCTGAAGAAAATCCTTCAATGGTTCTCACAAACCAGGCATGCTCGTATTTCAAAAATGTTCCTTTAAATGGAGCTGATATATCACTGTAGGGTCTCTCCCTCCTCCCCTCCAAATATTCCTGCTCCTGTGTAATGATGCTATAAATTCACCCAGGAGCTTGTTACAGTTAATAACCTGTAAAGGGCAAAGGTATTTGAACAACACACATTAAATTAGACCCATATCAATTACTAATGTGTAAGTTATTCCTCTGATTGTCCTCCAAAGAAATGTCGTTTTATGAAAAAAAAAAAAAAGAGGTCAGCTTATTTTCTACATGCTTAATTTTAAAAGCCAGTGACTTCTTTGTGAATAAATAACATGCCTTGTTCAGAAGACAAGCATCAACTCTGAACAATTATCAGAGACATTAGGAGACAATGCTAATGTGTTGCATGCCTCAAAGGCTGCAGCTGCCAGAAATTCACAGCAATCAATCAACATTTTTTTTTTATCTGCTGCTTTTCCTATATTAACAACAGACTGGGAGTTGTAATTATGATCCTGACTGCCCTTACTCCTTTGGGTGAATTTGCTGGGTATATTGATTCACTTGATTTTCCTTTGTGACCCTTTCTTATATACGTACATTTTCAGAAGCAAAGAACCTCTTGTTTCCCTTTTCCCTTTTCCCTTTCCCTCTCTTTTTTGTTTTGTAGAGTGCCTAAAAAGAGATGTTTTTCAGACAATTTACCATGGTTATTTGCATTTCATTATGCATTTCATTAGGTTTACCTTTTCTGCTGGTGTAAACTATACATTAGCAAGCTGAACAATAGAGCTTTGCCTTTCGTGTCCTGCCAAGACATCCTCGGTTCCCGCGGGAGCCCCGGCTGGCGCTGGCGCTGCCGTCCCCAGACCGGAATCACTGTGGTTTATTGGAATGAACGTCTGTGCCGGCGAGAGGCACAAAAGCCTTGCATGTGGCGTGAGTTATTTCCAAGCTCTTGCAGCCAGGGCTGGTGGGGTTTGCGGGTCAAGGTTTAGCAGCAAGCATAAGAACCTGTGTTAGTGCAAGTTCCCCTATGTGCATTAAACTCCATTTAAAAGGCTTCGGTTTCCCTTCCCATCTTTCTCCCTTGACCTTCACGCAGAATAAAAGCTGTTTTCATAAGCAACAAAGAAAGTGCAGCATAGGCACTGCAACCATAACAACGTAAGACTACCTGTGGATTTATGAAAAGGGGGATGTTGCTTCTTTAGTTATAGCCATGAATCTCCGCTCTGCTAATAAGCAGCGGTGTCCCCGTCCCACTGCTGCGGGGGCAAAGCCTGAGCGGAGCTGCCAGTCAGGGCTGGGCGCACAC
>VZSG01000014.1:569258-681372 GCA_013398315.1 Nothoprocta pentlandii | reverse complement strand
CCTACAATTCATTTCAAAATGAGATTCTTGGGAAAAGGGCTCTCTTCTTTCATGATGAATAAACCAACGAGGCCTGTGGATCTCCTGCTGCTCCTCTCCAGGATTTGGATATCGAAGAACTAACAGAGTGGATAAATAAATATTCTTCCTTTGAGGGGACTGGCTGCATGCGGCTGCCTCCTTGCTCATCCTCTTGTTTCAAGTGATATTTTGACTAAGAAAGGCCCTAATGTCCCTTGTTTATGCAAGGAGGGAGACTGGAATGAAGGATCAGTAGGATGAGGCAGAGCGAGACCTCTCCTATTGTGTTGGTCTTGCACATTATGAAGTGTGGAATGGTAGATTAAAACAAAACAGAAAGAAAAAGCAACCTGCAGATAAAGAGAGATTGAAATAGCTTGGTTACCAGTGGAAGCTGTGTTGCTAAAATTATGTCCTGAAATGTAGTATTTTTGTTATAGTATCCCTGTCAGATATTACTTCTCAGTTCTAGCAAATGTGGATAAAATATACTTACACATACCTTTGTGGATTGAAAAAATAAAATCAAGCTATTTTAACAGCTTTTAATTATTAGTTCATCAGTAGAGTTTTTGTGTGAATGGAGGCAAGTCCGGCCCGTTGAAAAGAGAGGTCTATAAACAGGAGTAGTAGATGTGACGTGAGAAAAGTAATTTGTTCACCTAAGCTTTGGTCAGGCTTTGGCAGCTCTCCTACTTGCTGGGCAGCTTGCTTTGAGCAGGACGTGGACCAAAGACTACAGAAAAACTTGAGGGTAATCTTAGTTCTGAACATTTGGTGAGAAGTTTGAAAGAAAGTAAAGAAAATCAATGGAGTAGCATGATGAGTCTTTGGTATTAAAACAAAAGATCTAGCCTCTGTTATGCAGGTAGGAAACCATAGTGTAAGAGTGCATCAGCAGGAGGGATTTAGGCTGGTCAAGGACTCATGTAGGTCTCCAGCAGAGGTGAATAACAGGCACTACTGCTATTAATGTTACTAATTTCACAGTATTATTGCTGCTATCTAGGTAGCTTCTTTCTAATGCTATTTTAGAAGCTCGGGTGAAGATCTGGACTGTTTTGGACTGGGCATGTGCCTGGCCTGGAGTCACGGCCACGGCTGCGGAGGTGGAGGTCGGGTCCTGTGCTGCACATCCTCATCCTGCTCTGCCATCATGATACGTATTAATAACTTCCATGGAAAGGGAATAATAACTTCCATGAAACTCGGTATCACCTAGTGTTTTTAAGTAATGCACTTAATCAGAAGACTTCTGAAAGTGATGGGATGCAGTGGCATAAGCCAGTATCTCACTCGGGTGCTTAAAACTCACTTTCAGTTACTGACTTTTGGCTTAACTTGAGCTATTTTCTCTTCTGCAAAACTGCAGAAAGAGTTAGACTAAGTCACTAACAGTAAGGAATACATGATTAAAATAGTGTCAACTATTTTAACATTTTGGTTTAACAATTTTGGTTTAAAGCCAAAAAAAAATGTTGAGGGGTTATGATTTTTGGAGAGAGAAAGTTTCTTTTCAATTGTCTCCACTGATGAAAGTTAATATACTTCTAAGCACGTGATACTATTTAATATAAAATTTCTTAAGTTAAAATTCTGCTTAGGCTTTTTTTTATTTAAGGTAACATTCTCTTAATGAGAAAAATCAATGTCTATGCTAACCTATAAGCTTGTGTATTTTAAAGTAATAGAGCTTTTCAAGGTTATGGGTCATGACAAGTACTGTTTCTGCTTTTTTTGGACTAGAATACTCAAAAATTTTCTAGCTACTTGGAAGAGCAGGGACAGTTTATGTGGAGAGGAGAATGAAGCTAGCAGTGTACAAGTAGCTAAGTGAAAGATATGTGAACTGACAGCCTTAATGCATTCCCTCTTAATTTGACTAAATTTCAGAGGGTAGGCAGCATGGTAAGTGTGGGTCTCCAGGAAAGAAAATGGGAAATTTGTAACTGTTTGTGCAGCAACTATGTGCTTCTATTTGCCTGCCATTTCATTTAGAACTAAAACTTTACAGTTGACATATACTTGGTTTTAAGAATACACACACACACACACACACACACACACACACACACAGAAGCAGGATTTAGCATCTTCTTCTAAATCCTTACCTACAGTGAAGAATGTGGTGTCAGGAGTTGTAAAGCAGTTTTATATAAAAATGCTAAGAGTAAATTTAGAAAAGAAATCAAAAAGAACTTCTTGCTCTACATTTCTTTAGGGAGGGTTGACTTTTTTTTTTTTTACTTTTTAAACTTTTTTTTGATAGATGCAGAATTTTGCTTGTCTCTGAGTGATTTCTAAATTATTTTTGAGATGAACATTTTTACTCATTTCTTTTCTGAAATGTCTTTGTTAAAACCAGCAAAGTAAAATTCTGAGTTGTGAAATACAAACTTAGTTTTTTAGAAGATCGAATGTATGAATTGAATATGTTCAGAATGTAAAGGTCTTATATTAATAGTGTTGATATCAAATATTATGACTATAAAATGCAAAAAAAAATCAAAGTTGTAGTTAATAACATGCTCCAACTGCAAATATTGTCTAATGATATTTTAAAATTGGATTAATTGATACTACAGAGACGAAACAAGAAAAAACAAAAAATCGACATAGAGAAATGTGTGTGCTCTGTTCTAGTAATAAAAATAATAGTGTAGTGCCATCAATTTTATATGCCATCTGAGCCTTCTCACTTTTATATGGTAGTAATTCAGCCTAACCTGCACTTTCTGCATTCATCAATATAAGAAGAATCCAGTGAATGAGTACCTATTATATGTAGGATCTATGGCCTAGGGACAATTTTATTTTACTCATAAATTTTAATATCTATTCTCTGCTACAGAGAAAATAATGAGCCTGTAGTGGCTTTGTCACTCATTACAAAGAACTCCTTTAAAGTCATAAAAAGGAGTTCTGATTAATTGGAATTGACCCGTGAATCTAAGACTGGGCTGTTTCTCATTTTCTGGTCAGATGCCAAAGAGGCATTGGACAGTATTAGCTTTTTGTTTACATTTGGCCAAAAAAAAATTGCATTTTTTCCATTCATCTCAATTTCTTGATACCATTTTTATAAAAAGAAGGGTCAAATTATTTTTGGCCCTTAAGCAGCAAAGTTCAGTTATATTTTTGTTCTTAAATGAAACGTTGTCATCTTTAGCTAATCCTCCATCCTGAATTCTGCCTAATCATGTTCTTAGGATCATTAGCAAACAAACTGAGCAGTTCTTGTGGATTTTGGCGCAGCTTTGTTGCCTAACAGGTGCCTCTGAAAAAAAATTAACCATAATTTTCAAATGATTATTTGTAGAAGATATTTGTGGTCTCTAGATCCAGTGGGAGCACACCTTGGCATGCTAACCCAGCCTGCAGGATCATCTGCATGGAGTCTGTGATTGTCTGTTCACTGCACTCTAAAATAAATACATTCCTCTCTAGGTATAAGACATCTACTGCCCTAGGTCAACTGAGTAGTCAAGAACCTCCCCAGACCCTGCCATTTATTTCAGTTCTTGCTATTTGGTTCATCAGTTTTGAAACACTGATCGTATTCCATTTCAAATTTAAAATAAAATTAAGATCAAGATATGATGAGCTTAACATTTATCTTTATATGTAAACATATATATATTGATTTTGGAAATTAGTTCCCAAACTGCAAAATAATTTCTGTTTCAAATAGCAATTTTGTTTCCAGAATGAACTGCTAGGTGAAATGCTAGGTAATAGAGAAGGTCCTTGCAACACTTCAAACATTTACCAATCTCTCTCTTTACTGCTGTTGGCTATAGACACAGCTGAGTGATCATTGTGCTCTTTTGAAAGGATTTTAATGCTATGTTTGAATTAGGTTGTATAACCTTCAGTGCAAAATTGCAACAAAAGGCTACATATTTATATGCTGAATATTTCTCCCTAATGACTGCTTTTACGGAGAAGTTGGCTCCTTTCAGACAAGGGTACATTACTTTGCTGCTATTTGTGCTTTTGGAATGGAAGTATTTTCACGTTAATTTAACAAATGTAGTAGTTTTGCCATTGGTTTCTGATAGGGCTAGGACTTTTTTCTTGAGATTGTAATTTTATCCCAAACAGTCTCATCAGTCCTTCACGTATATTTTTTCTTCTCTGATTTCCCTCCTAAGGACAGTTTTGCCTCCAAAGTAATCAGAATTTCAGACAGTATTTCAGACATCACTTATATCTGCAAAATGTTCAAGCAAGGCAGATCAGACTTGGCTGCAATGTTGCAGACCGCTGTTGTTGTAGTTTTATTCTTTTATGTTCTAGCATTACAAATGTTTGTTTTCCCTTTTTACTACATTATATTATGCTGCTGGCCAAGAATTGTGAACATGCATTTTAAACATACTGCTCTAAGATCAGATAGAAACACTCCAGCACAACAAAGTGGATCAATACAAGCTTTTAGGGGCTATATATAACCAAATGTCTGGAGGTAAAAGCCCTCATTTCTGTTCACTTACTGGTAGAATAGGAGAGTAGACTTGTGTCTTTCAGGTTGGTGTAAGTTACAATCAGACAAAATAGGTAATAGATTTTTGAAAAATTAGGGTAGGGCAAGATTAGCAGATTTTTTTTCTTCTTTTTCCCCCCCAAAATAGTACTACTTGAAGTTTCCAAAGAACATTATTAAAAGCACTGCAGAACTGCTGTCAAGCTGTTAAACAGCCTTTCATTGCACACATTCGTGCAACTGAACCTGTGTAAAATACAAAGACTTTTAATAAACAGCCTCTTCAATGACCTAAATATGTTTGCTTTACACCGCCTGAAGCGTACCCACTGTAGCCTTTTACAGCTGCTGTAATGAATATCCTTTTATGATTTTTTCGTTTTCTCCTTATTGTAGCTTTTACATGTGTTTTTATAGTATCTCTTTTCCCGTCTTCTAGTATTTTAGTACACTTCTCAAAAAGATCCTAAGACCTTTTATGAGAATTTGGGATTTGAATGAAAACAAGCATGAGCTTATCTGTCTCCATTAGTTTAAAACCATTTTTTTATTCCATCACTTTTGGAAATACAGGACTAATTAAGTAGTTCAGACTACTTTTTCTGCAACCTGCGACTTTGAGCTATTAAAAATAAAAAATAATAATAAAAAAAGCCATTCCAGTACCAAATTTATGCATGATATTTGAAATCTTTTGGGAAAGGAAGAAGGAATAACTCACTCCTGTCCTCTGGAGGTTATTTTTGCTTATTGCTGGGGGAGACTTGAACCCAGATGACATGATTGCAGTTTCCAAAAGGCTCTGTACTCCAGAAGGGGATGATTAGTCCTGTGGGAGTGTCACAGATGTACCTGATGAGTTATCAAGTGTCACAGATGTACCTGAGTAACCCTACAAATGAGCTGTAATTCATGGAGAGCAAAGGCCGAATCACCTATTTCATAATTCTTTTGGAAGACTACATTAAATCAGCTCCTCACTAATTTTTCAGTGGTGAATATGGACTTTCTCCCTGCTTCTGCCCTTCTCATAGCTTAATTTAGGAGAGTAAACATTTAAGGAAGAGATTTCTCTTGAGCTTGCTCCCGTGATTAAAATATCTTATTAAAACATTTTACAGGTAAGCTGATGGCATGACCAATAAGGACTGTAGCAATACGGAGGGAGACTTCCATAGTACAGCAGAATCGTAAGTCATTTAAAATATTTATATATCCCTTTCTTTTAGGGCAAACTGAGCTGTGTGGTGGAACAGAGTGAAGTCTCTCTTCAGGAAATGAGTTACTGCCAGAGGAGGTAGAAGAGAAATTAATGTACACATAGTACATTATACACATAATGTATACATAGTTGCACAGCTGGAGTGAGCTCTATGCCTTAAGAAAGACAGGAAGGGGATAAACGAGACCGTGGGAGGTTAGGAGGTTGTTCCATTACCTGCAGGAAAACCCACTGCATTTATGCAGATGCTCCAAACAGGGTTGTTCCTCCTGCAGCAGACAGCAGTGACAGGTTTGTTTTCAAACCCCACATCCTGCTTCTGCCATAGCCAAGGTCTGCACTTGATAGGGGGTTATTGAAATGCAGGGTAAAAGGTTTCAATATGCAAACTCACAATGTAGAACTGCCATTCATTGCATTTACTGTTGAGATCAGACTTGCCTCTCGCTTCCTAAAACTGCAGTGTTTGTCCCGGTGGTTCTGTTGATAACTTTCCTAGCTCACCAGCTGGATGATGAGACACAGACTAAGAAAGCAGGTTTCAAAATGAACCATTTGGTTGTACCTATTTACTGTTCTTAACTTTTCTCAAATACACCTAATTAGTTGGCAAGATATTGTTTTTCTTAAAGAAGTTGCTCTAATTTGAGCTAATGAGGATATAATTGCTCCATTTTGTGCTTAATTAGACTCTCAGACAGCTTCTTTCAAGCTCAGGTTATCTCCCGGATCTGTATTTTCTAGGATCTCTGGGCTCAACTGGAAGCCCAGGTAAAGCAAGAGGGGCTCTAAACTCAAAAGTGCTGCTATTTTTAAGCTCATTAACTAACTGTTCAGGAACTCTGCTCTTGCACGGTTCACTTCTTCCAGAACATAGGAATGAGAACCATATGGTGGCGAATCACTGTGCTTGCATTTCTCAAGTTGCTCCATTATTTCCTTTGTAAAGTATTCAATCTCTGTTAAGGCCACACTGCGAATTCTTATGAAAAGTGCTCTTGGAATAGAAATTTCCTCATTATCCCTTATGATAAAAACACGTGCTAAAAAATCATTTAATTTCACTGCTGTCTTGTCATTATTTTTAATTCCTCACAGATCCCTAAGCCAAGAAGGGCTCAGAATTGCTCATGCATTCACCTTGATATTAATGCAGTTCCAAGAATACAGAAATCTCAGAGCCACAGTGTGAGACTTACTTTAAAATATTAATGGTTATACGCTAAATACGGACTATTGAAAGGAAGCAATTTCAAACATATTTTGTGTATCTATGAAAAAATAAGCAAACAAAAATACCTCCATGCCTGTAAATAGCTGAGGTTTGAGAACCTCTTCATGGTGACTTCAGCGGAATTACATTAACAATGTATTTGTCTCAAAACCAGCGATGGGGCTTTGTGTGGTTTCGACGCTAGATACAGATTCCTGTGATGTTACTCGTCATGAAGGTCTTTTTCTTCAGTACTGAATCAAAAAGATAACTAATACTCTGTTTCCCTTCCAATTATTTCTTAACTCACAAGAGTCTTATTAAGACTATATTTCTGTATGTTGAATTAAATGGCAGTTCATGTAAGTTTTTTAATAGGGCTGAAATGCACAAACACTTGATGTACCTTGATATTCTATAGAGTGCTCAGGTATATATTGAAAAAGATATTTTTCTATTCCATTTTTTGGTGCTTAGTGAGTAGATGTGTGAGATAACTTTCAGCTCTCATCACTGCTGTTCCAATAACTGTTCGGAAGAGAGATGCAACAGCAAGTAAACCTATTCCGGGCTACAGTGGCATGCTAACTTTACAGGAGTCTGTTTTTCTGTATTGTGGCAAGCTGAGGGAGAGCTTAGAAGTACCTGATATATTTCTGTAATTTTTCTATTAACTAATCACTGGTATCTTGCTTTCTTAGCTATCTTTTTTTAAGGTGCAGGGCAAATGGCTGCTTGTATTTGCAACTTGTGTTATTCATGAGCAACACTGGCAGTGATCAAGGTTTTGTCTAGCTTCAGGATTAGGTTTTACAGCATGAGGACATTTGGCAGAGCAGGAGGATGTATCCCTCAGAAATAGGACCTTTGTACCTTATTTATTTGGGGCAAAACCCAGCACTTTGGGCCGTCCCCTGGGAGCACGGTAGCTGCACTGACTTTTGTTGGAGAGAGGTTTGTTTGACAGGTACGTGGGGGTCGTGGGAGTGCTCAGCACTGTCTTGGCCGTGTGTGCCCCTGTGCTGCTCAGCAGAGCTCGAGTCTGGACCACCTCCAGTTGCTTATTCATGGCCTCTAAATGAAGATACTTTCATGATACAAAGCAGTGCACCTTTTGTCAGAAAAGATCTGCTGTCAAGCTAAGCCTTTGGGCAGACACAATAGCTATGGCACAATTTCTGTTCCCCCGGACTCTGAACAGATGTTTTCCACTAAAATGTGAGGAGGCAGCACCCAGGGGCAGTGGCCTGGGGCGCTTGGCTGACCCGTGGGTGAAGGGGGGGAAGGTTTCTTTGTGTGCTCTTCCCTGAGTAGGACAACCACCCACCTGGGGCTCTGCAGACAGCAGAGATCCTGGGTTTATTGTGAGGAACAACTGGAAAATATGTTGACATTGGGATGCCTGGCAGATGCGAGCGTTGTGTGGAGCGCTGCTGAGAGCAGAGCTGGTGAGGAGCAGCCACGTGCAACTGCGTGGCCGGCGTGCTGGGCTCTCCGAGGCTCTTGGGCACCTCATTCCTTCTCTTCTACCAGCTCTGCTCTGCAGACCCAGCCCCGGGCTCGAACCAGCTAAGTTACACTGTCTTTAACCAGCATCAAGGCTCTGCTCCTCGCACGTGCCTGCTCGTCCCCCGCTGGGGACCACGTTCCTTCATGAGGACCTACATGAGCCCTGTGTATTTTTCTCCCTGCGCCCCAGGAGCTGGGAGAAGGATGCAGCTTTATGTTCTCCCCTCGCATAGCCCTGCGCAAGAGAGAGATCTTAATGGTTGGAAGGAGTGGGCAGAAACTTTCACTTCCTAATGATAAATGCAGGTATCAAATTTTGGTATTAAAGTGGCATGCTTGAATCTCTGAAGAGCTCACATCATGTTGAAAGAAAATGGCTTGCTCCTTCTCACTGAGTACTTTTCCTTTATATCAAAATGAATAACCATCCTTATGATTAACTGAGCTTGAGATTTAAATGTACAGACACTTACTTAAATAGGGGCCTGAGGTTCACCCAGATAGGCTGACACATAAAATAGCAGGAAATTATGCCAATTCTAGACTGCCCGTACTCTAATTGCATCTGCTGTACGTTCAGTGTGACAAATCTCCAATGCCTGACAGAATATCACTTTCCCAGACAGCTTTTCACTGCCAACTAATGCAATGTGTAATTCCACCTGCCTGGGGTCTATTCTTCGGGCTTTATATCCCCTGCAGGTGGTGGAGAGATGCTGCAATGCTGCGGATGTCCAAAAATGCATGCAGATCTCTGTGCAGACTGTCTAGCAGCAGCTGATGGAGACTAATGGCACCCAACTATTTATACACCCACCTATTATTTCTAATTTGCTGATTTTAGCAGCAGAGAAAAACTCATTTCACTGGCTGCCGGGGCTTTGAAATCTTGAAACTGGCTCACCACTGCTGCAGTTCTTAACCTAATCAGCAATGCCTGAAATTCAAACAAGGGCTCGAAATGAAGAGGTTTTTAACCAGACGTACTTGTCACGTCACTTATCTTAAAGCTAATTTAGTTACATAAAGAAAGAATTTCAGATGGAATTGCCTGAAAGGAAATTTATGTTGAAATAATTTTTTTTTACAGTTAATTTGTACTTCTTTGTTAGAAGTCCAAAAATCAACTGTTTTAGTATCCTTAGGTAAATTCTGTATGTAAGATATGAGACTAAATGCTAAATTTAGGTTGTCCCCCTAAAAAAAAAAAATTAATCCTGAACTATTTTTAGCCATTCAGATCATTTTCTACTCAGTGTGACTCTCTACATTTTTCTTCAGCTCTTCATACTGTACTTAGATTTTTCCCAAATATATTTAATTTCATTTTTCATACAATTGACAATGTTGTAATCTTCTATTTAATCTCATTAGTGAAGTCCTAATTCTGCCCTTGGTAAAAGGCAAAATTACTATTCTGTGTTGTATGGCCCTTTGTGTATGAGTTTTAGTGGTTCCAAAGCAAAAATGAAGAAGAAAATCTTCTGAATGAGTCAATGAGCCAGCCTACAGTGTTTAAATTGGGAAAAGCAGTTATGAAGCAAAATTAAACAGAAGAGAATATTGTTTTATGAAACATAGATCTATTGAAGTATTTCTAAAAGTTCAAACATATACCAGTGTAGCATATCCTAAAAACAGGAAGCCAAGCTGTTTCTCCCTGTATGAGAAAGCTGAAATGAAAAATTGGAACTTGGCATGAGGAAACCTTGGCAGTTCTCAACTCTGTGTATTATTTTATAATTCTGTCTTGAGCCTTGTTTGGCATGAGGTTGAGCTAATGCAAAGCTTTTCTTAGTGCTGCTGTTACGCTATTGTAAAAATACTAAATAAACAAGCAAGCTTCAAAGAAATATAGCAGATACTTGTATGCAAATTGAAACCAAACGAACCTTCATGCCTTTGTTTTATGCATGCTGGGTGGTCCGGGTAATTGGAAGGGAACAAAGCAGAGCTTCATTTTGTGCTTTCCTGTGGTCCCTTCAGCCTCTCACCATTTGCGTGTCTTATGTATGTTTAGCAATTCCACTTCTAATCTGCTCAAATGAGAACAAATTGTACCTAACACTTATTCTTCCACCTCTTTTTCTTGAGCAGATGCTTTATCCAGCACTTGTACACAAGGCGTGCATGTGTAGATACGTTTCAGAAAGCTTATGTAATTTGGTTGCATGGTTTGAGTATTTTTCCTTTAGGGGTATGCATTTGGACTAATAAGCAAGCAGCTTTAATTAGAAATCATGTAGCATTATTTCAGTAAATGTCACAGGGAATTAAAATGAATTAGGAATATTCTGATAAATTAGTAATATAGAGGGAGAAATACCTTTGAAAGCCTGGGGAGGCTGCTTATACAGCAGGGAGTACCATTTGGATAAGGTTTCTGGCTAATACTCAGCTTATTCTAATTTCTTTTTCTAGTAGCCTTTGAAACTTCCTTTTACATGTCTATCATTGAGAAACTGTTAGCTAGTATTTCCAAATGAGAGAGGCGGAGGTTTGCATTAGGCACTAATGCAAGTGTTACACGAATTCATGGGGAAAAAATAGAGCTTATATAATCGGAGAGTGAATAAGGTTGGATTTCTGTGATGAGAAGCTTGCTCACCAGCTCCGAGTGTGGATAGCGTGGGAGGTGAGCCAGCCTATTGGGACAGTGTCCAGCATCATGAGGCAGGTGGGGAACTTCACTCTTAGTCGATCCTAAAACCCCCGTGAAAGGACTTGCCCCAGCCAGCAGGTAACAGAGCACCTCAGAAATAAACAGCCTCTTTCTGTTCTTTTTCTTTTATAGCTTCAGAGACAGGCGAGCAGGTACGTGGGAGGCTGTCTGTGTGTGAAGATGCTTTGATGCTATTGAAATCCTCAATTTAAGTGGCTTTAAGTCCCCAAGTGCAACTTGTACGTTTTAGGAATAATTCTGCTTTGTTTTTCCTTCCCCTGGGGCATTAAGCTAATGCTTTTGAATGTCTAGGGTCAAAAGCTGAACAAAACACACTTAGAAGTCATTATATTAGGTATTTGATATTAGTAGCTATAAGATTCTCATTGATTAATTTAGAGTTGCTAGTGGATGCACGCTGTATCTTGCATCCACTCATACCTTTCTTCTACCTTTCTTCTATATGCTGCATACATTAGTAGGTTTTTTTTTCCCCTCACAAATAATAAACAAATGTGAATTGCCTTTCTGATTGTCAGAGAATTTGGATTCATGCCCCATCAGATGACAAAATGTTGTCAAGTGTCCTGAGAAATATTAGACTTCATTAGCAGTGGTTCAGAGAAACTGGGAGTTTTCTGACTGTATGGGACCACATGCTCGCAGTTTCTCTAATGTTAGAAATTACAGCTAATCAAATTACAGGAAAACTATTTAAATATTTTTATTTTTTGTTTTTTTTCCCCCCCAAATAAAATGAAAACTAATATACATTGTCCATGTATTGCATGTAAAGCCCAGTTTGCTTGTTCCCTTTATGCAGGTGGTTGATCTTGACTGGATGTGACTGATCTTCCACCCTTCTTTTTTGTTGGACACAGCACACCCTGCCAACATACTGCTCAGTATTGCTGTCGATATCAATGCATTGGAACTTGAATCTGGGGTCTGTTGCTTTTTGTCAGCTAAATAGAGGGGGGGGGCGGAAATGTGCAGTAGAGGGTGACTTGAGATGGACTGTGTGATACCTGCCTGTTGAATGTCATCCAAAAATACATGACTAGGTAAGAGATCTAGGTTAAACACCTTGCTAGAAGTGACCTTCAGAGGTGCTTGCTGCCAGCAGGTCAGGAGAGTCAAGGGGATCTTCCTTGTGCACAGCCTTGGCTGGGTGGAGCAGGTGCTAACGAGCTCCAATACTCCTGATCAGAGGCTTGGGGCCTTTGCTCCAGCTGACCCTTGATTAGGGTGGGAGGCACCACCCAATCAGAGTGGAGCAGTGGCTGTATAAGAGCCAGAACCAGAACCAGCTCCCTCTTTGTGCAGAAGGGTGCAAGAAGGCTGCTCTGGTCCATGCTGGTATACGATTCCTCAAGGTGGTTGTGATGTGCTGCAGACTTGGTTCTCCAGCAGCCACTGAAGTCCCTGAAGGTGAAGCCTAAGGAGCCTCCACCCAACAGACCTTGTGTCAGCGGATGCAGCTCTGGGAAGAGTGCCTGGAGATGGAGCCTCCTTTGTATGAGAAAGACTGAGAGTGCCCGACCTGTTCAAGGTAGGAAAGGCTGAGGGGGGATCTTACCCATGTATCTAAATCCTTGAAGGGAGGGTAGAGAGGGATTGGGGCAAGACCCTTCTCAGGGTGCTAGCAGTAGGACAAGAGGCAACACGGGTCTCCCCTGAACATTAGGAAAAAAAACATCTTTACTGGAAGGTTGGCTGTGTGCTGGAACAGGTGGCCTGTGGAGCCTCCTTCCATGGGGCAATTAAAAAAACATGTGGACAAGTCCTAAGCCTTGTGCTTCAGGTGACCCTGCTTGAGCAGGGCGTTGGACTAGGTGATGTGCAGAGGTCTCTTCCAACCCCAACCATTCTGTGCTCAAGATTCACCCTACAAAATAAGTGGTCAGGCTACACTGGCAAGCATTTCATCAAAACAAACAAAAATAAACACTGTTGAGGAAGGGAGATATATTGGAGAGCTGAGAGATTCCTGAGCAAACTGAGTAACAGAGGGCAGAATTGGGCCCCGTTTGGAAAAGTGCAATTAAGGTCCACTTTTATTTTCATAATGTTTCTGATACATTTAATATTATTGATGACTGTCATATCAACATTATTTACAAATTTTTCAAAGCATCTTTGCCAAAAATGTATGGGATGTTAAATGGTGTTAAGTTCCAATAGAATGCAAATTAGTGTTCTCCTCTCTAGTGGTTTTACAAGGCTTTCATCCTTTGTGAATTATGAAAATTAGATTTTATTCAGGGTCATGAAAACTACAGGTTAATCTATTAAAAGCATGCACAATTTTCAAAGGCAATGTGTGATTGAAATTTTTTTAATTAATGATTGGGAGTTACACATTATTTCAACTGAGTAGTTATTTTGAATGCAAGGTCCATATTCCTGAGTTATTTGATGGTAACTTACGTAATGTTTCTTTTTATGTTATTTCTTCTTGAACAAAGGAATGATCTCAGATGAAAAGTTTGTGTGTAGGTCAAACAATTTAGTGAATTCTGGACTTGTATTCTGAATGGAAATTAGGAGGAGTCCTTTACTACTAAGAGTAGAGGTTCTTAGGGTTACAGGCATTGTAGTTAGTACCTAAGGGATGTGCAATGATCCTCACATTGTTGGATGAGCTTCAGGTGTTTTGTCTCAGGAGACTTAAAGATCTCCATTATCATGAGCACCTGGAACAATTTGAAACACCTGAACATATTCTCAAGTTGGTTGCTCATATACAAGGTATTTGTATTTTGTATTTGTGGGTTTTGTATTTATGTGCCCTTGAATATGTTAATATGGTTTGCCGCTACAGGAAATCGCAGGAGAAAATTTGAGTTTGTGGTGAATTGTTTTATTCTCGTCAGCTTCTGCCAGATATTTGCGTCTGTTTGGATTTGTCTGTGCTGACATGAATATTTGGATTAGATAAATATTTCACATAGATTACTTACCCCGTGCTATTTTAATGTGAGTTGCAATACAGACTTTTTAAAGTCACTTTTTCATTAAACTTCTCTAATGCAAATGTCTTTGCTAAGCAATTACCATGGAAGGGTAATATTTTATGTCTTCAGTTAGAGGATTTTGTATGCTGTTGATGGAATTTTGTGGCACTGCAGGTGTGAACATCTTTAATTGTGCTCCAATTAATGATAAAACAGTGCAATGAGCAAGACCAAAGCCACTTAATGAACAATAAGACAAATTGCGTAAATCAATCTGTATTTATTTATTTAATTCATTCTTACAAAATTGGTTAGAGCGTTAGTCCTAAATATGATTTTTATCTAGAAACTAAAATGGTGCAGGTTACAGCTCTGTTTCTGTAGCAAAAGAAGGAAATGTTGCAGCACTCCAGACACTCCTGCAGCCCCTCCTGAGGAGCTGCTGCTTCCTCCATGTGCTGGGATGGCAGGTGCTACTCTGGGAACTGGGATTACTGACCATTGCATATATCTAGAGAAGAACTTTCTCAAGCATGACTAGATCTCCATCTGGTCTCTATCATGGGACTCAGTGCACAGCTAGCATTTTATTCATAGTTTGCTTTGAGTATGGGTAGCTGTGGGGTAACCGCTGCATGTTGTGTGTAGGTGGATGACCTCAGACAAGGAATATTTTTATTCATTTCCATTATAAAAGCACTTTAAATGTTGACAAAAGCCAGTGAGTAACAGCTGCTGATATTATTTCATCTTTCTGTGCTGTAGTTCTCTCATTCTGCATATTCTACATCATGATGTAGGGATTCAATAGAATTCACATGCTTAATGTAATATTTAGCCTCCTGGGATTTATGACTCTTCCTTCGTCACAGACACTTGCTTGCAATGTGATAGAAGTATGAGAGACAGGAGATTCAAAAGTTGTGGTGGATTCTCTATCTTTTATTTTTCTACATTGTAAAAGTTGGTTCTTCAAAAGGCCTAGACTAAATAGCTCCCACTTCATTAGGTTTCACGCAGGAAGAAAGCTTTTTTCATGCAAGTCACTGAAGTCAATGCACTGTAAAATTTACAGTGATGAAAATCTGCAAACCTTTTCAGACCAAGTTTGGGAAAATCACTTAATGTCTGATATTTTGCTTTGTTTTAGGGAAGAATTGGTAAGTGCATCAGTATAGGGGCAAATTAGGACTTTTTAAATTTGAATTTATACTATGTAAACAGTTCTGGAGAAATTAGAGGGATTAAGTTTAAAATAAGGTAATTCTCTAAATTAGAAAGGCGTAGACCTCAGCTTGGGCTGGAAATGGCACTACCTGGAGGTCGCATTGCATGGCATGTAATGAAGTGTGCGAGGTCGGGAGGTTTGGGTTGAGTCCCTGGGCCACGCGCTCTTGGGCTGAGCAACTTTCCTGCTGTGCTTTTGGGCTCGCTGGGAGCTCCCACACCGCTGCAGCCTGTTGCTGGCCTTTGTGGGTACCCCTGCGGTACCAAACCTTGAGCAGCCGCTTGCTGCTCAAGGCACAGGTTTTCGTTTGCCTTTTATAAGGAGGAAAATTGGCGGAGTAACTATAGAAACAGGCAAGCTTAGCCGGAATAAAAGTGAAGAAGAAAGTACAAGTAAAAGGTAGCCACATGAACCAATGAACCTGTGTGAAGAAGGGACAAATCAGTTACTCTACTTATATGTAAAAGAAACTAACCTGCAAAGTTTATTTTTCTGAGTGCTCAGCTGGTAAATATCCTTCCTGTATGGCTGCTTCTTCTGTAATCAGTAACATTAACAATCATTTGACAGCTTTTTCCATTGTATTTGTCCTTTTTTGGATTGGTGGAGGCGATTGTGCAGTCTCTAAAAATAGAATAAGGTAGCTGATAATATCCCTGAATTAGTCCATACACTTGTTTGCTTCAATGGTCTGCTAAAGCATAAAACAAGGAGCGTTCCGGGGATGAACGAAAGGTTTTCATTACAAGTGCTTTCAGAGCAAGCAGGAACATCAGTAAGCCTGGCTCTGCGGGCAGGGATCGCGCCGCAGCTGCGCAGGTTTTCCAGCTCCACAGCCTGTGATGTGGCTGCAGCAAGATCAGAGGAGCCTCCAGTCACTGGGGCGAACATACTTCAAGGGAAACTGCCTTTTCTCTGTGTCGTGGTGCTCTGGGAGGATGTTCTTCCTCTGATATCTACGTAGGTACAAAAGGGAGAATCCTCTGAAAAAGACTTTTTTTTTTCCTCCCCCTTTTCATTAAATTTGTCCTCAATCCCACTTTAGAGTGCTGAGCCTGTCAGCATTTAACACAATTTCAGAGCTGCTTTCTGCCCTCCAAAATTCAAAATCTAAAATGACAGAAAGCTAAACAAGGTACTGCATTGTGACTTTCTTAATTACTCTTTTTTCCCTTTAATATAGAAATAGGAAAGATAATTGATCAGAGTGGCCTGAGTTTGTGTTTTTTGGGTGCAAGTGGTTCATTGTTATCAATAAAAATCAGGACTGAGGGTCAACCCAGATCATCTTTTACATCAGGTTCTCATCAGAAGACAGTGAGAGCTGTGTCTATTTGAGTTCCCTGTAGAGGCTGGTATACCCTATAGCTGAATTTTTTGGATTGTTTTCTTGAAGTGAAAAATGATATTTTATATGATAAAAGCTTTAGTGAATGAAGTAATGATGAATTGAAGTGTTGTAAATAAGCATGATTATTATCTGATGAGATTAATGTATTTTTTTTGCATCTTATACTTTTTATGGATTATCCAAACAGTGGAGCCATGATTAAATGAATTTAAATAAGCAGACGACCGTTTCAGGAGATGATACTCAAAAGACAAGCTGAATGTGGAAGGGGCTCACAAGAAGTTATACTCCTGGTGACAAGAGGGTCTCTTGTGGTATTAAAAATCAACAGTTGTCAGCAGGGAAGACTGGTACATGGTTGGGAAGGTCATTTGTTTAAATTGGTTTTAATTGGAGGCTGATGGGGAAGCAAGGGGTGCCCAGTTCTAGGTTGAGGTCTTTTTCTGTGGATGTGATGTGGGGATGGAGAGTTACAGACTGAGGCATATGGTTGAATAAAGGATCAAAAGAGCAATCTTTTGATTTTGAGGGAAGTAAATTATGGTTGCATGGTTTTGTTTTAATCACCTTTCTCACATCTTGCTGGGCTAATTGCAAATAAATTAGTTTATTTTAGCCTGAAGAAGTTGCCTTCGAGGTGCTTGGGGCACTCTTGCTGGATCCTGTGTCTCCATGTGTTGGCTTGGGTATCGGAGCATCAGCGGCTGTGGCTCCGGGCTGCACTGGCCCTGCTAGGCTCTCTGGTCTTGCAGGCGTTTAGGTTGACATGGGTTGTCCTGTGTCACCATTAGCAAAGCCAAGGTCTGTAGCTGAAGGCTGCCGATCTGTGATGATCACAAAGGGCTTTTGGAATAGTGTGGGCTGCTTTAATTTAAAGCACATATAGGCTGGGAAGAAGTGCTGACCTTCAGGTTGTCTGGAAAAACAACAAACGAGCAAAGCCCTGTTCTTTTCCTGAAAGAGTGGTTCAAGCTGGAGTAAACTCTCTCAGCTGAGAGAAAAGCCAGAGCAAGGGGTGTGCACATGTTTGGCTCTGTGCTGGCTTTCCACATGCACAAGCACAGTGTTTGCCTTGTGTTTTTGAATATTGCTTCAAGATGCTTCTGGTAACCTGAGAGGTTGTGTAGCTCTGGGCTGACGCTAGGTCCTTGGCATCCCTTCCAAAGGCAATCGCTTTAAAACCGGTAAAACAACAGAAACGTGGTAAACCTTAAACCATATTGTACTGTTAAAACGTATAGGAAGCTGTAGAGCTACATGGCGTTTTACCTTCTGAATGCAGAAGAATCCAGTAGAAGTGAGATGGGCTCCCTTGGGCTCAGGCCATGTCCTGGGAGGCTGCTGTCACCCTCTCCCAGTGTCTGAAAAGAGGAGATTCAGGACACTGGAATAAAGGTGGTTCATTTCATCACAAGGCTCAATTCTTTTAAGTGGAAAATGAGACCAATATTAGATCTGGCAGCCAACCCAAATCGTTTAGGCTCTAGGTTATCAGCTCCAGTGCTTTTTATTAAGATTGATAACGTGGGAACACTTCACTGGAGACTGGAAAAAAAGCCTAAAATCATTAGGATTGCCGTGAAAAACAGCGCAGGACTCGTGACCAATTGCTTGTACAGAGCAGCTTCAACAGCCCTGGCAGTGAGAGACTGGGAGCATCAGGTGGCTGGTGGCACGTGGAGGTTGTGGGGCAAGAATGGTGGTGAGCACAAGCCTGTCCTTGCTCCCTGGTCCTGGCGTGGCACTCTATTGGTGTTTCCAGCTCTCCTTAGCAAACAGGGAGAGAGGTTTGTCCTCCTTTTCCCTCTGTGGTTTTTGTTTTTTTTTTTACTTTTCCCCTTATTTGTTCCTTGAGAAACCATCTCTGTAAAGCGAGATGGAGCCTGACTTCAGAACTTAATTCTATGACTTGCCAAAAAATTTGATAGATGAGCCCAAATCCGTGTGTTTATTGAAGCAAGCTTGACTGTAAATTCCTAGTGGCTGGAGAATAAAAGCATCTGACAGTGCAAAAACCTGACATCTGGTACATTGTTAAAGCTACAAAATTGTTTCTATGGATCCAGCGTGGTAATGAATATAGTTTAATGAGCCATAGAATAAAGCATTGTATAATATTAAAATTCATCTGTTTACATTTTATTTTACTACGGTACATAATAATATTTCAATTTGTCCTGTTAAAGTAGATAACTATTTGCAGGTTTTCAGGAGAGTAAACAAGTAGTTTCAGAAGAAAGGGCAAGAAATTCCTTACAAGAGTAAAACCCTTCTGCAGGGTAAACAGTGAAAAAATTGGCCTCATCCAGGCTCCTCCTTAGGCTTCTGATGAAACATTAACCAGTGCTATTTCCTGTGCATTAAATGTAACTCAAAACAAGTCCCCAGCACAAGTTTATATAAGACTTCTGTATCATTTGGGTAAGCATGCACATGAATGTGAATTTTTGCTCGTTTATTTTGTGTTTTAAATAAGGAATTTTGCCGCCCAGTGTTTCATTACCACAGTATTATTGCCTGGTTTGCTTCCAGGGAAGAGAAAGAATGGCCAGTTTTAGGTGTGCCTTGTGCACAGTCGGCGCTGGGAGCAGCGCACAGTCAGTGCCACCTCACTGTAATGCTCTTTCAATAACCAGCTTGTTGCTTGGTGTTTCCTGTGCTGAAGGTGATCTGTTTGCTTAGTCTGTGTTTTTAGCGTGGGTAGTGCCCACACGTACCGTGGCCTCAGTGAAGAGCCACCAAACAGTGTCCTGGCAGCCCAGCTCCCTGCCGGTGCTGAGGCCCTGCCTGGCCCTGAATAACCCTTCAGTGGGTTCTCTTGCCTGAATCTGCATAACTGCTTTTCTTAACCCAAGTTTGGAAGTTTTTCTTAAGCTGTTCTTGGTGATCCTGAAATTAACGGTCCCCTCTAAAAGGGGGACACTCCAAGGCTCGCAGTGCTGCGCTCTCCATTTCCCCATGGAGCGATTCCGCTCTGTAGGGGTTGCATCCTGCTGAGCTCGCTGGAGAATTATCAGACCCTCAAACAAGAGACCTTAGGTCATCTCCCTCATCCCATTGCAGTACTTAGAGCCATGTAAGTACTTACAATTCTCACCCATTACTGCCTTATGCTATCAATCAGGATACAAAGGTTTCCTGAACATGGACTTTGAACACTGTGTGCTTCTGTCAGCATTTCATACTTCCTTCTTCCAGATGGTATGTGATGAAATCAGACTCCAGTCTCCAAAATCAGACTGTATGGCCAGGGGCAGGAAGAGGTGCTTCAGCTCCTGCTCGTGTTCCTGGGCTCGATGTGGGCTCGGTCACTCTGAACCTGCCTAGTTCTTGCCAACCTTGGAGTTTGTTTGGATTGTGTGGGGAGTGGGGGCACTCCTGCTGGGAAGAGCTGTAGAACAGAGGATTTTCACCCCTCGCCTGAGTTCTGACCCACTGTTGTTGCTGTGAAACAAGATTTGAGTCCTAAAATAGCACTTGAATCTGAAAATTCCCTTCCCTGCCTGCTGCTTGGTTTGTTTTGGTATGAATCTGGGCCAGATGCTGTTCAGAGGAGGCCGATGGCAGCCCAGAGCGAGCAGTGTTTTCAGGAGGAGCCCACATGTCAGCTTCCCCTCAAACCTACCCCAAACCCAGCAGAAGGGTGGTAGAGGGAAGCTGCTTTTCTCCTGGAGTACTGTTTGAAAGAAGAGCAGAAATCTTTGGGCTCAGGCCTGCAGGAAAGAGGTGCCCAATGTGTGAGGAGGTTTTCTAGGAAATGGCTCAGAAAATGCTCCTGGTACTAGCGCAGGGCTGGTTACATGACAGCAGATGTTAATAGCTACAATAACGTTGTTATGGAAGGTAAAGCCACATGAGGTAACTTTTTAAAAGGTTTTAAAGTTTTATTAGCTATGATTCTTTTTCTCTTTTTTTTTATTCTCTGAAGACTTGTGCCATGAGAATCATAGTGCTGCAGGAACCTACTTTGCAGCCAAAAGGATATGAAAAATAGGACTGATAAAATTCAAAACTCCACATTAAAAAGACTCCTGGAAATCATTTTTCTATGAAATATATCACATATGCTATGGTTATATAAATGCTGTGCAGACACTTAAAAATAGTGCTATTATCTTAACTTTGCCAATAACAGCTTTGTGTTGTGCCACTCCATCATGTGTTTTAAAGATGCTGTGTGCCTACTTTACGTTTTATTAATACGACTGATCAGTTATAGTTTATATCTACATCTCTTCAATGTCACATGGTAAAATAATAGTTTCTTTTAGCATCTATTTTCTTACTGTCTTGCTACTGATTTGGTTTTTGCAAAACACCCCTGCTACCTTACAGGAATGGGACAAGTATTTTGGTTTACAAAGGAAGACTGTAACCTGCACGAGTGCCATGGTGGATTGACAACTGTTTTACTGCCATTTATTTTCTCTCTGGACCTCTGTGGCATTTTGAGAGATCTTTTGTGGGTTGAATTTGTTCACAGCTTTGGGAACTCCGTGCTAAAGAGTTTAAAAAAAAAAAAAAGTGAAGCAGCACTTGGACAAGATATAAGGAAACTGGTTGAGTATGTTATGTACTGACAAAACATTTCTACAGTTGACTAGCTGAGGATGCGCTTTTCTTTTGTCTCTCCATGTTACACATTTTAGGGCAGCAAGAATGTACTTACTGGCTCTACTTGTGCTGAGAAAGTGCCCAGAGCTTTGAACTGGCAGGCTCTCTGTTTATCAGTGTGGTGCTTCAGGGAGTTTAACTTGGGAAATGGTGCTGGTAAAAATGGAGAGTGAGAGGAGAAAATGGAAAAAAAAAACAAAAACAAATTCTGTTCTTCCTGCTGTGAACATGGGATCTGGATTAACTGCCTTAATAAGTCTTCTCCAAAAGGCTTCTATAAGGACTCCAGAGATGCCTGGGTTCACACTGAAGGGTTAATAGACCTTGCAAGTGTTTCTGTAAGCGCAGTCTCCTCCATTGTATTAAAAGAAAGATTTTGTGACTGTCATTGCATGCTGGCAGCAGCTTGACCAGGCTGTGCCTGCCCCTGCCACCTTGTCCTGCCTCCTCGATAGAGTAAACGCTGCTAGGAAGTGGTAGGGATGTACCACTGTCTGTGGGAAAACCCCCCTTCACAACTGCCTTACCTTTAAAAAAAGTTCAACCTGACCATGTGCAAAATTTTATTTTCTGGTTCATATTAAAGTTAGTGGGCTAATTAGAGTTATGCATATGCAAATGTAATTAGGGAGGACATGCATGAAAAATAATTGAAAAGACATCTTGATGAATATTTCACTAATTCCATAACAAGGATGACATTTGATCAGGAAGCAATTGCTTAGAGCTGCTGTTAATCCAAATGTCATAAACGTTTGAAGAAGAGATTGCGGTTGTGTGTGATTTTTGGTTCTCAAGTTAAAAAGAAAGTGCTGAGTGTAGTCTTGTGTTTTTTTGTTTTTTAAGAAGGACTCGTGAGATGTTACCTGTAAATGTGGGCGGCTGGAGCGTGGCTCTGAACGTAGCCCATGGGAGGACATTCTGCAAGGCACATGGTGGGGTGTATCTGAATGACCAGCGCGCGGCATGCCGTAAAACGCTGCTCAAACCAACAGGAGTCTAATTATGACAGCCTGAAGCTGTTTATAATTATAATGCTTAATTAGGTGAGACACAAACAATGAGCAGGTTCACTCGGTTAATGTTCTCTGCATCGCTGTCTTCTGACAGGAGGTAAAGCCCCTGTACCTGCTGAGCGATCAGAGCCAGGCTCCGTGTTGCCGGGGTGGGAAACGGCGGGGTTCGTGGCAAGGCTTCACCGTCTTCCTCTCCCAGCTCCAGCTTTCTCCCAGTCGCACCATAGCCATGTGATTCCCTGGCTTTTGTAGGGGAAGCAGCTCTTTTATCCTTACATGTTCGTAGTAAACCCAAGATTTCACAGGAGGCTTTCACTGCCTTACCAGAAGATCAGGCTTTCAAGTATATTCTGACTCCACTGAGCAGAGAGAGGTGACGTGTTCTACATACACCTATTTAATACACCTTGTGTGCTTTATAGATTATAGATTCCACTGTAGTAGGAGGGAAAAAAAAGAGGAGGAAAAGTGAGTTTTCTTAGTGGCAGGGCATTCTTTTGACTAGAGTACATCCTCTCTGCCAGCTGTTTAGAAATTGTTGTGGTTAAAGGATTAAGAAAGAAAACTTTCCAAGGCTTCTAAAAGAATTGGCAGGAAAAAGCATTAAATGTACTTGAGTGTTAAAAATGAATCCATGTGCACTTTAAAATGAAACATTTGCTTGGGCTGAATTCTTTTTTTTTTCCTGCTATTAAGGTTAAAAAAAGCAGTTTCTTAGAGTTCATGCTTTGATCATCATGTGATGATGTCAGCACTGAAACCTTAATATGGTAGTGTCGGTAAAGCAGAAATTGTAAAAGTGCTGCAAAGAAATACTGGAGAATTGTGGTGTTTTACAATTCCTGCTTTTAGCCTGTTTGTCAGTCAAACCAACGTGACAAAACATTTTTGCTACACTAGGAATTTATTTGGTCATGGATCCAAGTCTTGGAGAATAGTTCATTAATATTTGCAATTTTGTGGTCATTACAGCTGTAGAATAAGTTAATAAAAATGACTTACAGGGCTGGCTGCTAATTTTTGACTAACAAGTTGTAATGCTTGCTTATGTGCTCCAGGGATTTTTTTCTTCTTTAATGCAATTAGCATTTTTATGCTGAGGGAGGCATGTTCTTCAAACATGAATTATTAACCAACACTAAATAAAATTTGATATATGCATATATGCCTTACTGCATGTTTCTTCAGGCAGCTGATTTTTAGTTTAACAATGCCATGTATTGTCAATAACTTTTACCAAAGTCAGGTGTTTTATGCTTTCCATTGTCTTTAAAATCAACTCTGGGCTCCATACCCAAGCAAAGGTGTTTTCAGCTAGAATGTTGAATTAAATTATTTTATATTTTCCTGTATGCTTTCCAGGAAATAAGGCTAAAATGAAGCAATAAACCTGACTCAGAATAAATCATGTTTAAATGAGGAAGCAGAGCATATAGGAAGATTATTTAATAGAGTTCCTGAGCATCAGCCTTGGAACCAGTATTGTTTAATATTTTCAGTAATAGCTCTGGCACAAAATGTGTAGTATTCTGTTGAAATTTACTGATGATTCCAAGTTAGGCATTGTCAATAGAGGAGACAGATTGAATTCTTGGCCAGGAAGAGTGCAGTGGCACTGAGTGGAGGAAAGCTGAAAAAATAGTAAAAGGAGAGGAGTTGACTTGATAGTGCAGAATGTAAAATGATGCACTTGGGGACAAAATGAAGATATCCTGCTGTCATCTAGAAGAATAAATTGATCGAGGTAGGGCTGTGTTGTCTATGTGATGCACCTGCAGAAAAAGGCAAATGTGGTCACAGACCGTGTCATTGAAGATAATTGCGGTAGGAGCCCCAGAGCACTAGAGCACTAAACCCCTTCTTTTTCTCCTCTCTCCTCTCCTGGTAAAGAAGCATGAATTATAACATACAAGGATTGAATTCTAGGCTGCTTTGGGGTGTGTTATATTAAAGCATGTGTGTCATTTCCTTTTTGTATGTTAAATGCCAGGTTATAAGCTAATGGAGCCCTACAGAAATGGTCAAAATCTATATGTGAGAAATAAGTGATTAATTCTTACGCAAAAACATTGGGATTTTCAAAGGTCACCTGGAGTGTTATGACTTCGGGATGAATAGTTTCTGATGCTGTCTTTGATTGCTTTCTTCTGAAAATCTACTTTGCATTTCACAGTTTCAGCATAAATTCCATACATTGAAGATTTATAAAATCATGTCCCTTTTGAAAATTTGTACTTTATGTGTGTTCTTTACATGTGCTATATGATGAAAAATACATTTAATCTATAGAGAATATCTTGCTAATCATACTTTTATATCTAATTTTGTTGTGCATTTTCCTAATGTCTAATAACTTCACTTTCAAAGGGACTAAAAATATTCACTGTAAATGTAAACACATGTCTTAATACTTATGTCACATAGGAATGCAAGCATTCAGTGGAACATAAACATAACCTTTAATATATATTTTTACATGTAGAAAACTATAACAGTGGAAGCAGTGGAAGAGTCACACATGGGGATTTACAAACATTAACATCTGCTGTGTTATTTGAATGCTGTGGAAATATACTGCAGAGTGCAAGTAGAAATAATTACAGGTTAATGGAAGAGATCCAGACTGACTGTGTTTATTAACATGGACAAACTCTATGGTTTGCATTAAAACACTGTGTGCTGAGCAGTTCTTTGGGGGTGGTCCGTAGCAGTAGAAGTAGCCGCAGCCCTTGTTGACCGTGCCCCGGGGAGGCCCACCCAGAGCTTTCAGAATAAATGGCTTTTGGGGGCTTGACTTGGTAGATGTGCTAGTGAACGTGGTGCATGTCTGGAGGAAGGGCTGTAGAAGGGGAAAATCTTCTCCAGGCCTCGTGTCCAAGAATGTTCTGCATTGAGAAATGGCAGCTTGCCATGGCTGGGAACCTCCCCAAGCTCCTCTCGCGTCCCCGAAGGCAGCAGATGGACTATGCAAGCTTGTCCTGGGGCTCACTCTTCCACGGTGTTTACTTCTCTGTCTAATGTTTAAATGTAGAGAAGTTTTTAAGTTTTGTTTCATTTTGATGCTGTCTTATTTATGATAGACCAACCACAGCAAACTCCTTGACAGATGATTTAGCTCTCCAATTTCTTAATTATGAGACTATTGCCATTGCAATTGATTTCATTAGTCACTTTTCCTTCCTAGGAATCATTGACCTCTCTGGCAAATACTTACACTTTTATGAAGTAAAAGTGTATGTTTAACATCTAGGATTTTTCCAAGTATTTTATTCTCCAAGACCCTTGTGCATTTGTTTTTACCTTATGCATTTACAGCTTGATAAAATAGGAATATTTTAGTTGGGAATGCATGACTGTAGATAAATAAGATGTGATCTGTGGACGAGTTAATGAGTTAGTCATGTTATGTTCCCTTTGGACTTGCTGGAATCTCTCTACTCAGTGAAATCCAGACTGTAATTAGTAGGACCCTAAAGGCAATGTTTCCATTTGATCAGCTATATTGTCCTAAAAACGCCTGTTTTTCTCTGCTAATGATTTCTTACATGCTGACAGCATCTTTTGGTCAGATCTGTCCATTTCTGATGACTTTCTGAAATCCTTTCTTCCAGGTATATCCAGTTGTAAGTTAGTAGTTAGGATTTTTTTTTAAATTTTATTGCTACGGTCTTGTATTTTACAATATCATTTAAAAATATATATTTTGTAAACAACCAGATTGGTTCAGTGATTTACTTTATTGATTTTACTAATTTACCATGAATTTAGTCAACACTTCACCTATTATCTCCTCTTGTCCAAAGTCTAGAAGACATGAACAGAATTTTCTGTTGGTGGGATCAGAATTAGGAATTTACTTCAGATGCTTCTGTTAGTGTATTTTTTAAAGGATTCTAGGTAAATGATGAGGCAATAAATGCTAGATATTTCACATAGTCTGTGAGATATTAATTGATAAAGTGATGGGAGATGAATACAGCTCTTCCCAGGAATGTGGCTTTATTGCTCTGTGAAAAGCTCAGTAGCTTGTGCGTTTGTGTGTGTGTGTTCTCCAACTACATCAGCTGGTCTAGGAAAAGACTTTGTGGATCTCTGCCTTCTGAAAATCAGCATCTCAATTTTCCTCTATCACAAATCATACAATTTGTGAGTTCAGTAACGCTTATCTAAAATAGAAATGTAGGCAATTTTTAAACTTGTGGTCAGGGAAGTTTTGAATCTATAAAATACATCTGTTTTTAATCACCTTTATTGAAATTTTGGCATCCCTGACAGCCCTGTATGATGATCCTTTTTTTGTAATGTATGGTATTTCTTTAGGACTCAAATTCTTATTGGCTTTTAGAAGATTAAAAGCCTCAATTGCAGCCTGAAGCCTTTCTTCAATGCAGTTGACATTTCTTCCAGAGACAAATGGATCATCAAAGCATTTATCTTATTGTTTTTCAATATCATCAACTCCCTTGAAGTATGCAATATTGTCAACAATTGTTCAATTCGGTCATAAAAACAATACAAAAATTGAATGGAATTTGTTTTCATTAGACTGTTTCAACAGTCCTGTTCCCTCTAATAATAGTTTTAAAAAAAAGCAAATACTATCAGTGGACATCAGAGAACTCGAGTCTTTGATACTCCAGAGATATGCAGCAAATCAGCTTAATCCCTAATACAGTTTGCTCTTAGTGAGATCGCTCTATAGTGAAAGGGGTATTTCCAGCATCTGCAAAGCTTCTTCGTGCCAAATAGGATCTATGCAAGCCTAAACCACGAGTCTTAAGCGAAAATCTGAAAATACGTTTGAAGCATATGGATGTTGGAGTATAAGACTATTGGCCATCTGGTCATCATATGTCTGCTTTGTGAACTTGAATTGGTTTGTCAAGGGTTTCAGAGCTGTTTCTGAAGGATTAGAAAACATGGCAAAAACGGGAGATTGCCGCAAAGTGATGTGAAAGGTTTGGGCCCCTTTTGGCACGTGTTTTTTCTCAGCCTTTAGCTCTAGCACAGAACATGGGCTAAACATTTACTGTCTCCTGCTGGACGGGCTCAGAACGGTACCCTCTGGTTTTGCTGGCCCTGGCCTCCTGGCAGTTGTGACAAAAGGAAGTTTAGGCTGATAACTGTCTCTTTTTGCTCCTTTTTCTAGTTATTTTTGAGAGTATAACCTTGAAATGATATATATGGATATATATATATAGAGTGGTTTGATATTATAGGTACTGTATTACTGATATAGAGTGGTTTGATATTATAGCTACAGTACAATAAATGTCTTACTAATTACTGAGATTTTTTTGAGGCTATAACCAATTGCACACATTCTTGTAGATTTTCAAGGTCTTTATAAAAACTCTCTCTCAAGGTAACCTGAGCTTGTCAAGATCCTTGCAATCATCCAAGCGTCCTGGTCTTTATTGGACTGGAAAGTTGATAATTAAAGAAAATTGCTAATGGGAGCAGTAGAAATATGATGCATGAAAAGATTTAAACTATTTTCCAGTGAGAAACTTGATGACAAGTACACAGGCAGCAATATATCATTAATCAGGAAAATATATACTCAGATTGATATATCAGCCATGCCTTTTTTTTTTCACTTGATTAGTGGGAAATGTGCTGCTGAAAATTGTGTAAATGATCTGTGAATTATTTTATTGAATTATTGAACTATTTTATATACCTTCTGCACCTTTTTGGTTTTTTCTTCCTCTCTTCGTACCAAGAGAATGTTCTGCCAAAATGTGCCTGTGTTGTAGGCAAACACTGGAGTGCTGTTTTGATGGCAAACTTGGCCAGTTCTGTCAGCCTCCTTGTGTTCCCTTTGCTGGGGTCTTCGGCTGTATCCAGAGAAGCATTTTGTAGTATTTAAAATACTTGGTCTTGATTCTACATTAAAAATGAGTAATTCTCTCTCTTTATTTGCAGTTTTACAGTATAGCTTAGTGAGTGTGAGGTTCTTACTACTATGTTTCAGTGCATAAGTAGAGGATTTTTTATTAGTAAAATTAGTAGTAACAATTACAAGATATGTATTTGTTAGAATGGATGGTTCATAGTACCTTAATATCACAGTGTGAGAAATTGGAAAGTCACAGTCTAACAGCTTGATTCTCAAGTCAAATTAAGAAGTGACTAAGCAAAGAAATGGCATTTGGTAGTGTGAACATGTCTGAAATGCAGTGACCTCTGTCGCTTCATCCAGTCTTGACAAACCATGGAGAGAGGTTTGGGGGCTTTTTTCTTTTTTTTTTATCATGCTACAAGTGAGCAGAAATGCCTGTTTCGGGCATGAATTCCTCTCTGTAATCTTTAAGTTCAGTTCTTCAACACCTCTTCTCTATATGCCTGCTGAGGGTAATGGTGCTATGCAGGGTCAGACCTGTATTGTTAATCTATGGCTGAAGCAAAAATTGACAGGATTGTATAGAAACTATTTGCTTTCCTCTTTTCTCTTGGTTGTGCCTTTTTTTTTGTAAGTGAAAGCTGCTCTGAACACCACGCTGTGTGAGGAACACGGGTTCCTGTTGTGTTTTACAAGATTGCCAGTCCCCATTCCCGGCATTCAGATCTGAGGTACTAAAACTCCCAAGGTTTATTGTTAGGATTTTGACATAAACCACACAAACATCCTAATGTTTTCTTGTGTATTTAAGTGATTTTTCACAGGGATAGATAAGCATATCTGAAATGAGAGTTAAAAATACAACAATATGGAATCTGAAATCTTGTTTGCCTCACTCCTCTTGAGTTTTCACTGAATATGGATTTTATTTTTTTCTGTAGTCTTTAGTTTCAACTTATCCTCTGGGGTGCTGAATGTGGTACTGGTTGCTTAAGTATCTGGGCTTCCAAGCACTTTGGCAGTTATATGCTTATACCTTTAATAATTTAGGGTATTAATTCCTGCCTGCGAGTCTGCTTTCCCTCCCAATGCCACAGCGTCCGGACTTGGCAGTCAGCCCTGTCATTCCCAGAATCCCTCCGAGGAGCCTGAGGGATGTCTTGGAAGAGGAGATTTAACTTGTTCATCTGTCCCCCAAGCATCCTCCGACCCCTCAGGGGTAAAAAGACCATTCCTGGTAGCCTGTACTTCTTCCTTTGCCCTGAGGAATAGATCTTGATTTGTCTGTGTAGAATAATCAGTTCTTTCCTCCTTATGACCCTTGAGGCTTAAAGGCACCACCTCATGATCCTGGAGTGAAAAGCTGCCAGCTGGTTTCCCTCACAAGCCTGGAAGCATCCTGGAAATTAGTAGGACTGTGTAGAGACAAGAATATTTGGTTTCCTACTTTTTTGTTATACCTTTCCTGGAATTAATGGGGTGTATGAAGATGATGGGAGGTTGTTGGAACAACCTGTAAGTAGAGATTATCTGATGCTTGTTCTTGCTCGATGTCTACTTTTATATTAATGTTGTGCTTCTTAAAGATATCAGCCCCATGAGCATTAGATTAAAAAAAACCCGAAAGTCTCAATCATCATCACGTAAGTTCCATTAGTGACATTAGATCATGCACCCTATACTCTGTGAATTTTTTAATACAAATATGTCTTAAAAGCATAACCACAGAGATACTAAGCTATTTAAATAGAAAAATAAGACTGAAGGTGGATATTAAGTGCTCTAAGTATTAAGAAAAAGAAAAAAAAAAAAAGAACAAATGCCAAAACCATAGAAAAAGCAGATAAGTCGTTAGTGCGGGCCAACTCTCCCATAGGCAAAATGTTCCCTACTCTAAATGTTAAGCCCCAGAAATGTCTTAAAAGATAATCAAGAAGGAAGTTATACCAATGCCATAGAAAAAGGATGAAAATGCATATTCCTTTAGTTAATGTAATTGCATCTTAGAAAAAAAATCTCTTTGATACCAGAATTCATCTGTTTTACAGCACAGTGGTTATAACAGTTACTTCATTAAAGATTGTAACTTCTTTTAAAAGCTTCATATGCTTGCAAATCAGTAGATCATTTGGAAAGATATTGTTACTAAGAAACACAAAATAAGTTAGTTCACTTTACAGGAACTTTTAAACACATTTTGCACCACATGATTTAATAAGCAGCTAGGTGCAAGAGTTTGATTTATTAATGCATTGGCCCTTTATGTGTAGAAATCAATTTAAAATTATGAATGCAAAAGGCCAAATTTTCAGCATAGTCTTTTTTTTCTGTAGACCTTAACTCTCTGTAGTGACTTGGAGTTTTTATTGATGTTGGACCCCTGTCCTACAAAAAGCACCTTTAAAATAGGATTTTGCGTGGATATTGTGCTGTCAGGACAATTCCGTATACATGGGTGAGTGGTTTTGTTTTAGCTTCTTTTCATGAACAGAGACTTAAAGTATTATTTAGATATTTTATACAGTTTGGGGAGCAAGAACGGCACTGTGTGCACTGTGCAACTTAGACCAGCTCAGTGGTGCTAAATGTGGTAGTGTCTACTGCTACTGTTACTTGAAAGAAAAAAAAGTTATAATATGACTTTTAAAACTTTTTAACTTTTGAATGATACCTATTGCCCTGGATTGGTGCAGAGACTAAGGGACACTTAAGGGAAATAGTCAAAGTTAATGGCCTTTACACTAACCTTGCATGTTAATATCTGGAAAAGAGGGAACACTTGGGAAGGGCCACTGTACTAATTTGTGTGGGCTGAGTTGTGCAGGAAATCTTGTCCTGGTGTAGACCAGTACCCTTAATTCAAGCTTTCAGTATCCTACTGAAATATGTAGGATTGACAAGTATTTAAAACGACAAAAAGTGACACAGATGTTACCTAGTGTAGAGTATTATTTGTGTGTGATAACATTGTGCACAATGGTCTGTCTGAATCTAAAACCGTTGATGAGTGGGGGGCAGCGTGTCATTAAGTGTGCGAGTGTCCCTGCAAAGCCTGGTGTGTCCCGAACCCTCAGTTTGATTCGTTGCTGCTGCTGCGTTTGCTGGGCAAGTTATGAACTGCGAGCCAGGAAGCCAATGCACGTGTCAATAGTTCAATGAAGTGTGATATTGTAAACAGCCTCTTATCTCTGCAGAGACCTACTAATATTAAATGCATGACTGATGCCTGCAGCCTACAAATACAGAAATTAGAGATGATGAGTCTTATTTTGTAATGATTTCATCTGGTCTTAGAAGGGGAATGTTGATTTTGGGTGTTCATCTGATCCTTTCCGTGGCAAATTCAAAAGCTTATTTAATTCCTCAAAAGGGACCCCCTCCTGAACAGCAAATTCTTTCATTATATTGCCCCCCTTCCATTGCAGGAGATCCAAGTTCAAGTTCCTCCTCACCTGAGTAGTGTGGGACTTGCTTTGGGCCATTGCCCTGCCTTGTTGGGCTTCTGTTGTTTTCCCAAGGGTTATTTCATATGGGGCTGCCTGAGGAGGAGGGTAATCTTCAGCAGCTGCCACTAGAATAATCCTTATTGTTTTCTGCGTAGCTTTGTGTTAAGGACTCCTTGGGTCAAGTAATAGACATGTGAAATTCACCTGCATATTGAATGAAATTTCCTCTGCAAACAAGCTCCTGTTGAGAAACAATGCTCATAAATGAGATTTTTATCTCTTGTGATTAATCTTCTCTGCATGGCTCAGGATGAGTTACCTCATTTTTTTGGGAGATGATGTAACTCATTTTCATGGTTTGTTTTGTAGATCTTTGTTTATAGGGCTTTGCGGCACATTTTATATGACTTTACAAAGAAAACAGTACTGTGGAATAAATGTAGAATACATGCCCTTGTGTAAATGATGTGCATTGAGAAAATTATCACAATTACTACTTAAAATATTGCTAAACCTAACAATATCAGTATTTCTTCTATCTTGCAAAGTCAGAAATATAAACAAATATATTTTAATTAAAACCAGTGTCAAAGTAATACCCTGGAAAATTGCATACATAAACACGTTCACTTGAGAAATTACAACATTATGGAAGTTTCACAGATGATTTTTGTTCATCATCTAATAGAAATCACTTTTCAAGCTGTAATGATGTGTGTTAGATTGTGTTTAAGAGAAGCTATTTCTAAAAACAAAATTCCTCTGGTGCTTTAGAGCCAAGGAAGTGTTTGAAGACTGAACCCAGAAGGTGCTGGGTGTGACAGGCCCACGTATGGGCACTGGTGGGTGCTGGTGGATGGTTGTGACCACCCTCCACCTAATGTCCTTAAGTGATTGCAGGGTTCCATATGTTGTGTATTGGGCGAGCCCATGGGAAACCCGAATTTGGTTATCTGGTTTCTATGACACTTCAGGTGTTCTGTTTTGGTGGGTTTTGTGTTTTGTTCATGTAGCTTCAGCCATGACATTAAGACAAAATTATGAGAAAAGGAGCCAGAAGGTAGGAAGAAGATTTTTAGATGAAATAGAAACTCTGAGCTCCAGGTGACAGCGGTGAGAGCTGCAAAAGCACATAGAGGTTAGCAAGGAATTGCAAGAGAATGAATAAATTGAGCAGTTACTGGTCTGTTGGATAAGGCTGCAAGTCAGCACACAGCATCTGGTCTGCAAAAGGATGTTCTGAGGTCTGGGTTGAGTTAATTGGGTGCTGCTTGTTCTGGTTTGCTTTGTATGTGCTGGCAGCTCTTGGCTTTGGGAGCACAGTTGTTGCCTCAGTGGTTTGGAAAACATTGCAGACCTTGAAAAGATCCTGCAAGGGTAAACTTCTTGGGAGAAAGTAACATGTGCCTGAAGGTGCAGAGCTCTTGAATAGGCTGCCCAGAGAGGTGGTAGTCTCCTCTACAGATCTTCAAACCCCACCTTGATGTGACCCTTTGCCACATGCTCTAGGTGACCCTGCTGAGCAGGGGGGTTGGACTAGATGATCTTTAGAGGTCCCTTCCAACCTCAACATCTCGTAAGTGCATGAAGTGTGCAGGTGGTAGCACGTGCCTGACCTTGGACGACAAAACGCCCATGTCCTGCTCGCCAACCCCGCTGCTCGGGGCGGTGATGCTTGCTTGGGTGCTCAGGTACCTGCCGGGGTGCTCAGGTATGTGCCCAGTGCCAGCCCAGCCCGGGAGCAGCTCCTGCATTTGGGGAAGGGAAGGAAGAGCAGCCCTGCCTGGGCCACCATCACCTTGTGTGTGCAGAGACATTTAGAGATGAAGCTGGAGATGTTTGTTTGCTTCCCTCACTTCAGGGCGCTGAGCCTCTTGATAGGGAGTTTCCTTGTCTTTGAGGGGATTACAAGCAGCAGAGCTGCACGTGCTGCCTGCGTCTACCCAAACTGCTTCAACTCGGACCCTGGCTCTGAAATGTCACGTTGGGCGCCTGGTTTTCTGTTTGCTTGTTCTGTTTGTTCCAAAGAAGAACAGCTAACAGGCTAGCCAGGGCATGCCGAAAAGGGCAGGATTTTTTTGTTTGCTTGTGTTTTTCCCAGTCGCTGAATGCTACCCAGCTTATGGTGCTGTAATTACACATTCAATTGCTTGCATTTTTATTTTCTTGTAACATAACTGTTTATTGCATTTCTTGTTATCATTTACTGCTTATTTTAGAACAATGGAGAAGTGCATTGAGTATCCTGTACCCAAAGACTTGGTGGAGACGTATTTTCCTGTTAACTCTCAACAGTGTTTCAGACAGGACTTAATGCATTAAAATATAAGTGCAGTGAGCGTGTACATCTTTAGCCTGTCAGTTCCCTGTTGTCTTGATAAATGATGGCAATACTTGAACAATGCTTGAATGTGCTAAAGATGAACACAGAGCAAAAGTGAATTAAACACTGTTAGAATTAAAGGGACCTAAGGATGATCTTTCTAGGAAAAAAAAGTCTTGTTGCTAAAGGAAGATCTATCTACATGAAGATCTATCTACATATATTAGAAGATGCTGTTAGGTGTTCTCATTTTTCATTTGTATTTTTTTCTATTTCATAGTCTGTGAATGATGATCTGAAAAATGCTGTATATATAAAGCTGAAAGTTGACCTATGTTCAAGCGTATCCAGTTAAAGTGCTCTGTATTAATTGCCCTGCTGTGATTCCACAGCAGCTCAACTGAAGTGGATTAAAGCTGGCAGATTTCCTGAGGTATGATGGATCGTACATTTTATCCATGTCATTTTTTTAAAAAAACAAACTCTCCCCAGGTTCTTATAATACTCATAAATTTTTTCAATCTGGAGCCATTTTATTTAGAATATTTGCTTTTCAGTTGTGCACAACGGGGTAAAATCACGTGTCTGTTCTTGGCGTACGTGGTGCGGGAGAGGCGCTGCTGACTTCGTGCCGGGCTCTGCGCCGTGGTGGCCGCTCTGGTTGTAGTTGTGGGGTGGAATGTGGGGCAAAGCTGCGGGGTGTCCGGCTGCTGCCCCACTGGGTGCTGCCTGGCAGACCCTACAAAACATGGAGTATTTCCCGCTGTCCAGTTTTGCCCATAGCGAGGTGTCTGTCATGCAGTATCTGCCTCAAACTGGTGCTCAGGGTCTTCAGCAATATCTGTGCTAGGAAATGATAGGTGGATAGATGTCTTATAGGCTTAATAGGTGCAAAAAAGCTTTGGGAAGTTGGGATGGAAGATGCTGCTGCTAGGTAAAGAACTGTTATTGAAATAGGAGAAAGCAGTTGTCTTCACTTGGTTGAACTGGGGACTAATGATTGATCTTGTCCATCATTAGGTAAAAAAGATGTGCAGGGGACACCTGACAACTCGCACCTGTCGCACTGTGGAAATAGCTCCCTAATTAATATCAAGTGAGGTTTTTCAAGCTAAGATGCTTAGGCAGATGCTTAGGCACTGCTGCTTAGATGCTTTCAAGCTAAGATGTTTTTCAGGCGAAATGCTGCCTTTAACATGGGTTTTGATGTATGCATCTGCAGCAGAACCAACCAGCACTGTTTGCCAGGTGTTAGGGATGACTGTTCTCTGCAGATGGAAAAATGCAGATGATTTGGGCTCTGAAACTTTGCCTGAATTGTATATAGGTACCCTGCAGCTTATTGTAGCCACGAGACAGTGCTACTGCTGGAATTAAGGAGGCAGTAATGTTCAGAGAGGTTTAGCACTGCCTGCCAACTTTGGATGCTACCTAATATGAATTAAATCAACTTAACCTCTTTATTAGAGATGATGAGTCTGGTTAAAGCTGCAGTCACTTTAGGTCACACCAAAAGAGATTCCATTCAACTTCCATTAAATAAAAAATGAATTTAAAGTTTTTAGCAATTACTGGAGTCCTGGAAGACAGGCCTTAGCCTTGGATGAATGTATTAGGACATATGAGTTGTGTATCTAACCTTCTGGAGTAGTATTCTGATTAATGCCAGATTAATACTTAAAAACATCCACTTTCTATTAAAGGCTGCAGGAAGATTATTAAGAGAGGGAGGGGAGGAAAAAAAAAAAAAAAGAGAGAGAGGGAATCTCTTCCTGAAGGAAGTCCTGAATTAGAAGCTAAGAGAATCACTCAGAAGGCAGAAACTGAAGATGGAAACCAGATTCTTGTATACTGCACAATTATCTCAATTAAATCTTTGCAACAAATCATCCTTGGTTTTACAGTTCTTTACAGCCTATAGTGCAGCTGTTTGTGACATATAAAACTGGAAAGCTAGTAGTGATTTAAATCTATAAATATTAAATAACAGCACCTCTTAGCTAGCTATTTTAATTTTACACTCCACTAATCATTTTACACTGTAATCCATTTAGTTTTGAGGTTTGATATACTATAGAATTTAATAGGGGGGAAAAAAGGGAAAATATTTTTGCTGTCAAGGAAACCTATCGGTTTGGGTCAAATGACAGCCAGGATTTCAGTCCCTATAACATCCTAGTGAGAATTAGTTGAGATCTACAAGGGATACGGAGGCTGTCAATCTGATTGCTAGGGAAATAATTAATTGACACTTGTAGGATTATATTTCAGCCAAATCGTAGCTGCTTACTACAAGCTTGGGACGAGCTCGGGAAGACATGGATGCTTAGTGTTGCATTTGTTTCCCCTGGGAAAGCTATTTTTGGCAACTAATAATCTTTTGAAGTCTTATTTCTCCCAGTCCTAAATACTGTGGTTGAAACTGCTCCTTCAGTGAGCACTGAAAATAGTCATTTCAGGAAGGTAAACTTGGACCATATGTTCCTTACGGGACATGTGGGGTGAGTGTCCAGAAGTTCTGCAGTGTTTTTGTTGACCGTTTCTGGATGACTACAGATGTTTGGGTTCAATACATGTTAGAACTGATGCCTGTTTATGCAGCATGCATGTTTGAAGGCCAGAGTTCATATTGATGCTTCAAATAGCTCAGTATCTCAGGCAGTTTGAGTGTGTAGGGTCCATCATGCTGCTTGTTTATTGTAGTGGCCGGGGCTGGGCTGGAAAGGCTGGTGTGAAGCAAGGGGGCTCCCCAGCAGCTGGGGACCCTTGTTGGGTGCTATTGCACAGGGCTCCTTCGAGCCCTTCTGAGCTCGAATCAGAGCAGTGGATACCATCCTGGTTTAGCTTCTAGGTATTTTTTAACTGAGAGAATAACCAGAAAGTGCAACATTTCCATGGGTTTTGCTTGAGCTTGATTTTTAATTGCATTTGTGCAGCTTTTCTTAGAAGGGCTTCCCTATTTACAGAGCCTCAGTAAATGCTTCTGATGCCCAACGTATCATAAACTGCAAAAATTTAATCTAATTTCCTTTCTACCTGCCTCAGTTTCATGCCAGTTCTGTTGCTATGCTCCTTGTGGGGCCTCATGA
Source organism: Nothoprocta pentlandii (assembly GCA_013398315.1). Classification (NCBI taxonomy): domain Eukaryota; kingdom Metazoa; phylum Chordata; class Aves; order Tinamiformes; family Tinamidae; genus Nothoprocta; species Nothoprocta pentlandii. The sequence continues at coordinate 644,390 of VZSG01000014.1, read as the reverse complement.
TACACCTAGAAATAGAGCAAATCAGCTAATCTTGCAGCTGATTTTAACCACTGGCTTGGCACATTCAAATGTTTTGCTTCATTTGAGCCATGAAGAGCTTGTTCTGTCCACGTAGACAACAGGCGTGTGTCTCTGTGCTCTTTCAGTCAGATTATACGTGTGGGAACAGAATCAACTAACTTCCCTTCAGCAGAGTCGCTGCAGCTTTTTGAGCTGGAAGAAGTTAAGACAAAGAGGGACAAATGCCAACAGAGAAGTGGTTGGTGAGAAGTATTTCTTGCACGTGTTGCCTCTAGTTTTGGCCCCTGCTCCCCTGTGATTTCCACAGTGCCTGCATCCCTGGTGGAGGAGACTGGGCATGTCCAGGTGGTCCAGCTCTTCCCGTGCCCACGTGGGGTTTGTGCCCTGCACCGGGCTCCGTCACCCTCCTCCTTGATAACAGCTGCAATCCGTAATGTCTTTGTGTGCTGTAGAGGTTGGCTAGGACACACTCGAGCGTGACCCAAGCTTCCCAAGGACAGCTCTAGCGAGCCAAAGTCATTTTTATTCATGGTTTACTGAGTCATGAAGGAAGAAGTATTTCCCTTTAGATTTTCCCGGGTTTTTCTCTTGTCTTTGGAGTCATTTATAAGAATATTTGCACAAAATACCACAGGTGAAAGACTGGATGTTCAAAGTAACTGTGATGGTTTAAAGCGCTGAGTGTATGATAATCAGCTGGCAGGCAAAATTTAAATTGGGAGATAACTGTATATGATTAAAATACAGTACTAGAGGGGATTGAACTCTTCATATAGTAGTACTTGCATAGAGCTTAGCAAATTAGCAGATAAAAATGTTCTGCTACCTTTCTTCCTGTGAAATAAAAATCTGACCTACTTATTTGTTTTCAAAAATAAAAACCTTCTTTCATTATCTTATTAGAAAAAAATAATTGGGAAAGAAAAATAGCTTTTATCCAGAGACTTAAGAGGCAGTATTTTCTTCTAAGTACTGAAGTCTGTATTAATACCTGCAAACAGAAGAAAAATACCTGTTTGAACAGAATGATTCTTGGTTTTGGCTAAAGTGGGAAAACAATAATGTGTGCACAGAAATAACATCCAAAGAAAGGATGCAATTAATTCTTTTTTAATTAATTATAAAAGGAGAAGTCCAAAGTTAATCAAACAGGCTAAATAAATTTGGGAAAATTAGATATTGCAATAACGAATAAAATTTGCAATGATACTTTTTGCAGAAGTGATGCAATCTATCTGTATTAAAAACAGAGGAGATGGTTTACTGGAGTGAGAGACCAAACAAGCTCCTTGCACTTCAGGACAGGCCAGCAGCAAGGAAGAGGAGCTCGCACACTGCTGTGAAGTGCTGTCTGGAAAAGGCTGCTGTTCAGTACAAAAAAGGTTGTGCCAGGAAACCCACCTCCATGTGCAGGGTCCTTCGTTCATCATCACTTTCCAGTGCAGGCCAATCTTCCTCTCTTGAAATAATCAGAACAACTAATTAATAACTAAATGTCAGCTCTGATTGCTTGGGAATAATGTGTAGTTTTATTGAGATTAATATTTTTTCCTCCCCTTGCAAGTTTGTAGTGATGCTGTGCTTCCTGGTGACAGAGCTAACATGATTTTATCAAGTTACTTGCATTGCTATTTTCAATATCACTTAGAGGAAGTCAGAAAATTTAAAAAGATGTTTGGTTTGTAGGTGTGGTGCCTGTTATGGAAGAAATATGTATCACTTCCATAGAATAATGATTACCAAATTATCTAGGTGCCATTTAAAAATAATGTATTCTTAGAATATATTATGATACTTGTGTAGTTTAATGGAATTTAAAATTGACCGATACGTTAGAGACTGTTTAAGCAGGTAGGTGCAATTTAACATCAAACTTTCGACTGATGCATTTAAATGTAATCCATGAAGCGATAAATACATCACAAATTAGCATTAATGTAACATGATTACAAAATAAACATTTGATTAGCACATTTAAATTTCAATGCAATAAACTACTGAACTAATTAGTAAATAAGTGCTGTTAATGCCAACCTTTAGATGAGTCATTTATGTGTTGTATAAAGGGAAGATGTTTATACTTAAAGCCCAAAATAAAACACTATCCTTAGCTATAGGTATAGAAGTTAAATAGCTATTTAATAAACTAAACCTTGGAAGATAACTTTCCAGCCAGACTTGGGGGTTTTATTTTTCATGCGGGTTTTCTAGCACGTGCAGAAGGCTATTAGGTGGCTTTGCAAATCTTCCAGGCTGTGGTTCAGGTGCACAGTGTGATGGGTTGCCCACAGCCTTGTCTGTCACCTGAGTGCTCAGAGGCAGATAGAAATATAAAAACTTCTACCTGATTAATTAGCTGGTAATTTGGATTTGCTGCTCAGGGTGGTTTTGGAGCCTTTCCTATGAGTAAAAGGTAGACTTGGTGAAAAGGACTGTTTTGAAGGCTATTTTTGTGCCATCCTGACTGATGGTCTTCTGTTTTCCTGCTATGTCTGTGAGAGGTGAATCAATGTGAGGTCTGGATGGACAGCAGGGAGCTGCTGCCTTGGGAGGACAGTGGTGAGATGTGCAGGGGGATTCTCAGGAGGTACCGAGTGCTCTTGAGAATCCCACATGACAGCATCACTGCCTTTGGCTGCAACAAAAACTTGAGGTGCATTTCCCGTTTCCATTTCAGAGATGCCCTTTTGCTGGTAGACTTGGAGTTGCACCTGGAAGGTTCCCCAGTGCAGTGACTGGGGCTCTTGGAGCCTGTGCCAGCTGTTCTGAGCTTGCAGGAGTGTGGAGCAGAGTCATGCTCGTGAATATGAGCCGTGGTGCAATGCCAGGTTGCACCCTGGCCTGGGCACCTCACACGTCCTTGATTGCCTGGATCACAAGGAGATACCTGGAGGTCTGCTTTAGGTCTGGCTCATAGACTGCAGGCTATGTTGTCAAACAGAAGGAGTAAATTCTTCCTTTTCCCTAACGTGTCACGTGAATAGAGCTGCGAGGTGGAAAGCTGCCAGGGAAAGAGGCATTCCCAAACATAACGTTTGAGAATCACTGCTAAAGCTTTACCAGTGTGCACTTTAATTACAGTGAAAATATGTGTTGGTCTTTATGATGGTAGATAAAGCAGACCCAAAGTTCCTCTCTTACCCTTTGTGTTATTTTTAGGGATAGGCTTGTATGCTACATAAGGAATGTCTGCAGCCACCTTTTATTTTTGCCCTTTCTTGATTCTGATGGTTGAAGACCAAATCTTTGCCCCAAATTCAGCCTTTAACTCCTGGGTCAGAGAATGGGGGTGTGTTGTTGGTTTTGTGGTGGTTCTGTTTTGCTGAGAGGGCAATGCACAGAAGTTTATTTTCAAGACCCTAAAATAATCTTGCTTGCAATTGCTACTATTGCAGATACCAGTAGTTGCTTAAAAAAAAAAAAAATGGATTTTACACAAAGCCAAGTATTTTCTAAACTTTTGAACTAACTTTCTTCCACTGTGTAAGCTCCATAGAGCAACCACACAATTGGAGCAGACAAAGCCCTTTTACCCTGCCTCAGTCCTACAATGGGAGCCTACTCAAACAGATTTCAGGAACAGCCCATATTATCTCTCAGCACACAAAAAGCCTCCTTGGAAACCTCTTTTTATGAAGCCTTCTATATTTCTTTTGGCCTAAAATGCATTCAGAAGCTGTAAAGGAAATCTTTGCTGTAGTGCTTGTTCTCTGCCTAGCTCACAGCACAGAATGTGTTTTAATGCTCTGTTATAAGGCATCTTGTTTAAGCTTTTTATTTTGCAGTAAGATTCTAATCAGTTAACTGTAGCAGCTAATTGAATAGAAAAAGAGAGAGCAGTTCTTCCAAACAGCTTATCTGGGCTCCCAGTGTCACTGGCAGTATTAAGTGTAGCTATAAATAAATTAAAGCTCTTCTGGACAGAAAGTCAGTCCCAAAGGGCATGATCCTTGTTGTTATGAAGCATAATCTATTCTATAGTGACTCAAAAGCTGTACTAGGGAAAATATAATGAGCTGATACCAAGGATAGGATTGTGCTTCAGCATTGGAGCTTCTAGGAGAGCTCGGCTTATTTGCATTGCGCAGAGTGCGAGTTGAGCGTGCAAGATTTACGTGTTAGTGGTAATAGGCCTTGTAATAGGCTGCAGAGCTTCCCTTGGGAAGAAATCCGGTCATCTTTGGGCCCCTGACAGTAGCTCCCTTTTTATAAAAACATTTGGAACTGGCTGTACTTCAAATGTGCATGAGGTGGTCCCAGCCCCTGCCTATGGGGACCTGCAGGGTGCTCAGCTGTTGGTGCCTACTCTGTGAAATCTTGTTCTGCAATTGCAGTTTTCCTGCTTGCTGTTCAGACCAACGTCAGGCATCTTGTGAGTGAATTCAGGAACTTGGGAGGTAAAGAATTCCTGCTAAAAGTGTATAAAGTGCTTGAGGATTTCCCCTGAATCTCTTAAGGTAAAAGAGAAGTTCTTTAAAGAGCTCTGGAAACATTTGGGGAACCAAATGTTTTTGCATCTAGGAAAAAAAATAACAGTTTAAAAGTCATTTGGATGTGCTGAGGATTTCCTGACTGTTAACACTTCTGTGGATCAGGTAAAAACAAAATTTAAAAGAATTGCCTTGGGAGAATTTTCTTTCCCTTTTCCAGGCTTTTGTGCTGGAGACACACTAACCATTGCTACTGAATACCATTCTTTATCACTTTTATGGAGATCACTTCTTAGCTTTCCTTTAACTCTCCAATATAAAAAACTATTTTAAACTGATAATATATACTGCAAAAACAAACCAAAGGAACTGTTTCAAAGCTTACATGGGATAACTGGCTTAGGTGCAAATGTAATAGTCATTGCCCTTGTTGGAATGAAATAGCCAGGCCCCTTGCATCTCATGGCTAGGGCTGACCTTGATTTAATTGTAGTACAGATGACAGGCTGGTATTTACCTGTGATCAGAGAGTGGTTTAGCTGTGTTTTCTGCAGTCAAAGACGGTTTTGTCATTATGGCAGTGACAGCAGCTGGATCAAGCATGAATCAATAGCAAGCAAAAACCCTGGAGAGAGAAAAGCAGTTCTTGAAGCGAAGTGAAAAATATATGATCTTCTTGTGCAGACTCTAAGTGTAATTTAGTTTTTCCATTATGTGGCAGTATTTGCAGGTTGCTTAAATATAATTACTCAAGGAAAATATTTTCCATACAAGAGGAAATTCATTCCCATTGGTAAAGCTTCATTGTAAGATTTTCCTTGCAGTGGTTAGAAATACAGCTCTACTGAGAGAAGAGCTGCTTCAACTGAGGCTTCGTTTCAAAGTAGGAATGCTCTGTTATGCAAAAAAAGCCTAAGTACTGTGTAAAGAAAGCAAGAAAGGAAAGGATACATATATTAAATACATATAGTGAAGATGAACAGTTTAAATTCAGCTTGGGATTTCTCCTTCCAATTTCCAGTTGCACGCATGTACTTGTTATTGAATGTTTTCATTACTGAAGTATCCCTTCTTTCTGTACACTTGCAATATAAATTTTTAAAAGAGCTTCATGCATCCAGGAAAATACATTTCATACTATCTAAAAATATAAAAATGTGAAAATGATTAATTGTAAGGCCATGCTTCACAGAAGGGATCCACATGTTTTTAGTACTGCATGTTTTTATTTAAAAGTCGATGAACAAATCCTAAATGCAATACAACCACCTTGGGTAAGGGATCAAATAAAGCATTTTAATAATAAATTCCTATTTAATTCTTATTTACATTTGTGAAATAGAAAATAGTGAAATTATTATTACTGATAATTCAAGCAGAGTGAAATAATGTAATTTTTTTTTAACTCATCACAAAATTGTGCTGTTGTGAAGTAATTAAGCAAGGAACTTAAATTACATGGATAAATAGAATATTATATAAAAGTATTTTCTACATAGGCAATTTTTATGTGCGTGGTTTTGTATCATCAGGGATATAAAAACATGCTCTATCAAAACAGTTTAGAACTGTTGGTTAATAGTCTTAATAGATGTATTTCTTGAAGCCATATCAGAGAATCCTTTTTTGAGTTTGTTTTGCTTTAAGTGTATTGGCAGAGTAGTTTTGCATGTGGGAATAAGCATACAAGGAAAGGAAATTCATAATGCAATATTCTGTCAGGAAACACTCTTTAGGAACAAAAGGTAGAAGAGACCCGACGGCCAAACATCGTTTTATTTTCAGGATATAGTAATAGAAATTTACCGTATTTCAAGCATCACTGTGACTCAAAAATGTGTTAGTAAAACAACTGTCATATCAGAATAGCAATTTTGCATCTTATTTGAAATTGTTCTTGATTGCTGAAATATTTGTCTTAAGAGTTTATTTAAAAACTTAAGGTTCAGAGGATCCCAGCAAATTATGGCTAGAGACCAACACTGGTAGTTCCTCCTGTGGGAGGAAGCATTAGTTTGCCTTGGCTATTGCTTGGCAGGTAATTCTGATCCTGTGTATTATATGAAGTTTCTTAATTTTGCTGTTCTCCATGGTATTTTGATGTTGAGGATCTTACCTCTAGCTAGTGGAGCAGGCATCCTGGAGAAGGTGTCCACTGCCTGCAGCTTGGGCATTGGAGCTGACCTGCATTTCTCAGGGTCTTCACAGAAGAATGCTTCTCTGATTTAATGCTTGATTTCTTCAATAGTTCTGTCTCCTGAAGCTGTTGAATTGTATTTAGAGACCATTTTGTTGTGTATATACTCAAAGGATAGGTGAATATTGGTTTAAAAGTTATTGCATTCAAGCAAATTATAACCTTATTTAGATCTAAAATTTCAATAGAATTAGATGTCATTTTAATGACATGTCACTTTTTCATTTTTCTTGGTCCTTCTGCTCTTTTGTTAGTATTGTAGCAGAAAGCAAGCAAGAAAGCTGAAAGTGGAGTTGGGGGGAAAGCACACCAGGAATCCAGTCTGAATAACTTTAAGGACATTTTTCTATGTAGTTTTCCATGCAGCAGTAGAACAAAGTGGTCTGTGTCATTCTGTTAGCTTAAATTCAAATTAAATTGAAATTAAGTGAGAATTACTTGTACTGCATATGATGAAATACAGTGTCCTTATTCTGTAAGGATTGACATCACGCTTGCCATATACGCTGATGAAAGGTAGTAGGCTTAAAAAGGTGCTTCAGATAACTAGCTGATAAAAATTTAATGTGGAAAGTAGAATTGAGTCTCAGAAATCAAATCAAACAAAACAGCTGGAATTTTAAAGCTGCTTTTAAAATATTCTTACAGGTAATGAAAAGTGCAGCCGTAGATTTAGTCAGGTGCAAGTTAAGCTGCCAGCAAATGAATAGCAGCTAGAGAGGGCAGAAAATTGAGCGTGCGTGCCGGGGTGCTAGGGCTGTGATAACGATCCCCAATGTGCTACTTTCCTCTCAGGATACCAAAGTGCTTTGTAAACCTTAGGGGACTGGCTGGAGCGAGGATGCTCTGGCGTTTGCCCGCGGAGGAAGCGGGGCAGGGAAGGGCAGCTCGCCGAGTGCTCCGAGGGGCACAGCTGCTGGGAACGGCCCTGGGCTGCAAAGGGAGCAAGGGGTTTTTAAGATTCAAGTTGTGCTCTCTGTGGAATCCAGAACAGCAGGTTGTTTTTGAGCTCTTTGCCCTTCCAACTCTTTTCCAGAGATGGACTGGTAAAAATGATTTATTTTTGGTCTTGCATCACTTTCTGCAGGATCAAAAGGAGAAGAAAAAAAAGAAGAAAAAGCAGTCTGCCTTTTCTACTTAGCTTTCTCCTAACTCAGAACTCCTACTTTCTCTCAATTCGCTTCTCCTAACGTGTTTTAGCTTTCTGCCATTTTCCCTGCTGGATTTTCCTTTCCTGGCTGCAATCAACCAGGCATTAGCAGCCAGTCGAGAGGCCTGTTGCTGCATGTTAGTAACTACCAAAGTAGCTGCTTCTTAGAGGTTGGCTCCTTAGAGGGTGCTTAGAAAGCCAGATAGGAGCCAAAAACGTTGCTTGGCTTTATCTACCTTGGGGTACATGCTTCAGGCTGGTCATCAGTTTTCTGTTCTGCAGAACCTTATTGCAAAAGGCAGGCACCTTTTATGATTTACCTGTGTCTTTATCATGAATCTGTCCTTGCTTGTGCACCTATTCTTCTCCCAAGTTTTGGTGAACCCAAGCACGGGCCGGTGGGAGAAGGCCCCTCTAATGGTCAAGCATTCTGGTAGTGAAGAAGGAACTAATGGGAACCTAGCACCAGGAGGCCATGAGCATGTGGTGGGACGAGTATGTAGCAAAGGGGGGGGTAACACTGTGTCATCCTGCAGGGTTTCTGCATCTATAACTCTGGCTGGACATCTTCTGTAATGCCTAGTAATGGCCAGAGAAAGGAGCAAGGCCAAGACTGGCTCACTTGTATGGGTTCCTCAAACAAGTCCACAGGTACTTAAGATACTTAAGGTAGCTGACTCTCACTGCTTTTAGCAACGTGCTCCTCTGTGTTGAGCCTCCTGCCAAGAGTGTCCTGATCAATATTTTGTGTTCAGGCATCGGGTGATCTGCCCTGGAGTGCCCCGGGGGATATGCATCGAGGCTGCAGATGGAGTCTGATCTGCAGAGCAGATGCAGCCTCCTCCTGCACCTCTGCGATTTCCCGGTGGTGGCTAGGGCTGATCCTGGCTTGAACCCCCCTCGTGCCTTCCCTTGCTGAGCCCTGCAACTTCCCTGCGTGGCAGAAAAGCCGCTTCACGGAGAAGGGGCTGATTTTGTGCAACCCTTGGAGGCAGCAGGTAGTGCAGTCAACATACGTGCAGCTCAAGTGGAAATAAGGCTGATTCCCTCAGGATTCAGGAAACCAGAGCCAATTAGATGCTGGGAAGCAGTGGGGTTATTCAGGTGCTAATTAGGAGTCTCCCAGAGGACATCTCTGTGAATATTCCTGCAGGTGAAGTGCCTGTGACTCCTGCTCTTTATTGCTGCCATTGGTTTCAGCTCAGACAGCTTGAAATAATTAAATTAAAATCCTGTAGTCAAGAAGAACAAACACAAACCATAGAGCAAACTTGAAAATTACTTATAGTGGAGCAGTATATAATAAAATGTGAAGAGTCTTTGCTTTTTACTGTATGATCTGAAATTTCATCTATTTTGCAATTTTATTACTAGATTATGATAACAGTTACTAGCACAGTTTTATTACTAGATCATGTTATTTTTTTCCCCAACTGGAGATTTGCTAACTAAAGCAATAAACTGAGTTGTTTGTCACTTTCCTTCCTTATGATTGCTGCTTTTGTTCTTCTATTTGAAATTCTTCTAAACCCTGCATTATTTACACTTTGTAATTTGTATCTTGTCATTGAGGCAAGTCATTTGCAAATATAGACTTCCAGTATTTGTCAATACGCAGATTTATGTATTGCTTGAGAGTAGTATTGATTGTTTTTCTCTCTTTATTTTTATAGTGTATATTTCGGGGTATGAAAATGGACGGAATGCAGTTTTCTGTAGTTAAATGCAGGCTAAACAAAATTCCTTAGTCGGAAATTTTCTTGGATTTTGAAGTCTTGGTGAATAGGAGTACATCTTTTGAGTACTTAATTATCAACAAATTGAATCAAGATATATAAATATCAAAGTGAATTTTTTATCAGTTATTTCATTGCAGTTTTTAAATTTATACGGATTCTTTTGAATATTCATATAACATTTGAAACTATAATAATTTTGAAGGCATATATTATTCTAGTATTCTGAAAAAAGTGTATTCAAAATTGGTTATTTTTCTCAGAATATGAAAAGATTTCATCAGTATTCTTACTCTAGAGTTTCTGCTGCCTTTACAAATAACGTTAGGTATGAGTTGGTGTTTATCGTAGGTGATGCTGTTGCTGCTGCTCCCTGATCAAAGTGAGATCAAAATACTAAGGTATCCATTTTAACAGTCCTGGGTTAATCTTCAATTTACAAAATGAGATTATGTGAAAATGAGTCTGAATTTAAGAATATTGACAAAAGAAAAGTTGATGGAACAAGTTTAAAGAAAGGTGAATGATTTGTCTTTTGCAAAGTGGGTCTCTGCTCATAGATGAATCCAGCATGAATCCAGTGGATGAATCCAGTGGAGTGATGCTAGAAAAAAACGGTGCAGGATGGAGCAGGGATCCTTGCCAATCCCTTCCAGTGCTTGCCAATGTGTTTGTGGAAGCTCAGCAGAGAAACTTTGCTGCTTGAGCCCTGTTCTGGGCAGTGGCAGGTTGCCCGTCGCTTGCAGGGCTGCGGGCCCAGGGCGCTCGAGCTGTTGGGCGCTGTGGTTGGGTCTTCTGAATGGCCTCCTAGAGGTGGCTCTTGTGTCCTTTGCTAAAGGTGGAGTTAGCGCTGATGCTCTTGAGTGCTACTCGGTTGTCCTCCAAAATGAATTTAGAAGATTTCTCTGAATGGGGAAAATATTCTATAGTCAGAGGAAATTATGCAAGAAAGAGGACTTGCTGAAGAAGTATTGGCCATCAATTATGGCCAATTCTGAACTTAAATGTTTTTGGTTTTTGTTTAAACCATTTTTATTGATCTGTAAGTTACTATTAACTTATCATTGAGCTTTATATAATGGATCATTTTTTTAAAGATTTAAGACTGATTGTATAACTGATCAAAGTTTGGAACAGTGTGAGAACTTTATAATTCTGTATATTTTATTTTCTGTAGTATTACAATTGTTCTGGAGGCCTGTGTCACTGCTTGCAATTTTTCCAAGTACAGTCTGACCCAGTATGGTTTTCTTGGATATACAATAAAATTAACTGAATTTTAAAAGGCAAGAAAGGCAGCCCTTAATAGTATGTTATTAAGGTAGTATTAAATCTGTGACAGCCTTGCAAAGATGAGATTTTTCTGTAGCAGATATTTCAGGATGTTGCTTTTTATTCTGTTAAGTGATTCTTATTTGTTCCTAACAATGCTTTAATTTTGAATTCTCTTAGAAGAGTCTCCCTTGCCATGTGTTCTCTTTGGCTCACCTGAAGAGCTATACCTTGAGACAGTTATTGGCAGCAGTACAAATTATCTGGCTCCTTTAATGATCTGTTAGAAGAGGAGTATGAGGAACCCGTGCAAATTAGCAATAAAAAAAAAAAAATGCTAAAGCTATATATCACTGGCAACAATTTAGGAATAATATCTCTGCCTGAGGCAAATTCTGGTGATTTACTGGTGATTTGCTGGAAGCCTTTTAACTTGATGCTCATTTGTAAAGTTAATGGTAGGTTATTTTGCATTGTGATTGAAAGACCTGAAATCTTAGTTATTATTTAAGAGTATTGATTTCTCCAAATGGAAATTTACCCATATATTAGATGTTCCTGTCATAAACGGTGAAGGCAGGGATGGAGATGCTGTTTCTGTGTATTTTAAAATGCCGCAGTGGTGTGAATGCCGTCCCGGAGTGGGCTCGAGGTTACCCCAGAGTGGGCACCTGGAGGAAAACACCATGCTTAGCTTGGGGCTTTTATGATGAGCATGAGAGCTGGTGATTTTGCAGTGGAGAATAAGGACCCTGTTTTAATTCAGCGGGTTTATTTATATGTCTGCATCCTGGGGCTAGCAAGGCAGACCCTTGCCTGGAGCTGGGATGTTTTGGGCAACTGCGCCACCAAACTGAGAGCTGCATGTATCCGCGGGGTGCCGAGCCTGCTGCTTCCCAAAGCTCGCAAGAACTGAGTCAACTGGGGAGGGAAAAATGCGGACTTTGGTTTCCAAAGGTCAAATGCACCATGCCAGCTGCTGGGTTTCATTCTGCCCGGCTCTTCCAGGCTGAAACGGCCCTAGCTGATTGCAGGGTGGTGCCGTAATAAAGCTTATTTGTAGTACAAAGGAAGGCTCATAAAACGTAAGACTTTCAAAAATACATCTGCGTGGCACTTGTCCTTTTTATTCCTTGTTTGATTTAGCTGTGAATTGTAGACATGCACTTCCTTTTAGAGGTCAAATTTAAAATTATTCATTCATTCTGCGTGTGTATGCATATGTATATACTGTTATTATTCTAACTTAAATAGTGTTAAGGGCAAGCTGGGAATTTAATCAACTTGCCACTGAAATTTGCACTGAATACTTTTCCATGGGAAGTCATAAGGACCCTGGTGAACTGAAGCATTGACATAATAGACAAGAAGCTTTTTCCTAATGAGGCCTTCTGGAGGAAGCAGTGTTTTGGGCTGCGTTCTGGGTAACCCTGCCCTGCGTTCGGAGCAACACGTAGTTGGGCTTGTTTCCACTAACGTGACGACTGACAGCAGAATTTGCCTCCCTGGCTTCCAGTCAAGTTGGTGGAAAGGTGCCAGCTGCCATGAATTACCCGCGTATATCTTGTAATTTCCATATTCTGAATCTTGCTTGTGTAGAATTAGTATGCAGATGCATTTGTAAATACCTTGGAGGAAATGCTAGCTTCAGGGCAGCCAAGATTTTATTCCTAAATGCAGGATAACGCAGGAGGAGGAGAGCGTTTGTTTGTAGCTGTTTCAAATGTTTCAGTTTTAATAGTTTTTCAGTTTTAATATTGCTCTGATTTCAGCCTGTCCCTGTCAACATTATGAATGTGAAAAGCCTGTGCACCAGAGCATATCAGTATTCAGACCTTACCTATCTGGGGATCAGAAAAACACTTTTTCAGTGTTAATAGAGTCTGGGACAGCATCATCCTGGTTGCTTTGAGAGATTAAGTGCTAAAGTTGAATATTTAGATTAATATGAATATTAGGAACTGGAACATTAAATTCTGTTCACAGTGTCTTGGAGGATGCTCCATATACTCTTTGGCTCCTCTAATGTATTCAGCTGTGGTCTGCATGGCAGAGTTTCGTGATGGACATCTTACTGAATAAATAAGGTAAGATGGATGTTTTTTTGAAAGAGAAATATGGATCCTTTAGAGAATGATTTTTTGTCTTGAATCTGCTTAAATGAGCATTTGTATTCATTTTATGATGGAAAATATAAGTAGGAAAATCATTTAAAATACTGTTGATAAAATGCAGGAATTTTGTCCTCAGTCCTAGATTGCAAAAGAAGTCCTGTGAGTCTTTCATACATCCATCAGAGACATGACACTTTTCTTACAGTCAAATTTCCGGGTGTCTTTTAATTTCAGACTTTTCTTTGTACAGCCCATTATTTAGATACTACTTGCAGTTTATCATCTCTTTTTGGTTTTTGTTTAGGAAGGAGACTTAGCTGATCTGTATTCATTTGAAATGCACAGATTTCTGAGACAGTGCTGCTAGTGTCTGCTGCTTCTCTTTAGAAAGTGCTAAATTGCAAGATGATACCTCTGTTAACACTATGCCCATTTAACAGTATCATTTTTTTTCTCTTAAATACATTAATTCTATGTCATAGAAAATTATAAAATGTAGGAAAAAGCTAAAATTTCTGAAACTAATTTAAAATAGCTTCATTTATTGTAATACTTTTTTTTAGTATTATGGATGGAATTTAGTATTATAGATGGAATTAGCAAGAAATCAGTGATTATAAGGATTTCCTTTGAGACTCAGGAGACGTGGATTTTAATTTGGTTCATCATCTGTTTGCTAGTGGGCAAGTTTTATCATCTCTAGTTATGTCACTTGAGACCTGGATCTGACTGTGGTACAGATGAAGTGATGATAATTCTCCTATTTATTTAATACCAGTAAACATGCAGTATTGCTTCTTTGGCGTCCTCATCCATGGCACATGTTATGGAATCTGTAACTTGTATTAAGTTTCACTGGTAATGTGGATTAGGAGCATGGTACTTCTAAACCAGTAGACCCAACACTCATTGGTTTGGGTGGATTTTTTTTTTTTTGGCTTTAGGGTGTTTTTTTCTTTTTATTGAATGCAGCTCATCAACCCTCTCCACTGTTTACTGTCAGCCCATTCCAGTCTCCAGAAAGCTCTCTCCGTGTCTTTGCAGAGGCTCAGCTCCCACGCAAATCATTTCAGCAGTTACGGGTGAGAACAAAGCTTCCTGAAAGAAAAGGGTGTTGGTCATTGTGTGTCTTCCATAAGTGAACTTGTTTATGGAAGGTAGAGGATAGGCAGGCAGGCTCAGAGGTGGTTTTTTTTTGTGACTGTAGACACACTGTTGATGTTGGAGCCTTGCACAAGGCAGGGAAGCCAACACTGTTGACTTCCCCCATGGAGAGCCAAGGTCATCCTTGGTCATCCCTGGCCTGTCCTTTGTGCGGGTGCAGTTGAGTGGCAGGAGAGCCACCTCTTTTGCAAGGAGGAGCTATAGCAAGATGGACGTAAAGCCTGGAGAGCTCGGGACAGCTGCGCTCGCCGTGGCACAGATGGGGTTCAGGCTGGCAGCCGGCGCGCGCCTGCGTGGGGCTGGCCGCAAAGGTGGGCAGTGAAATGAAGGCGATGGGCTCTCCGCTCCGGCGCAGCGGCCTCGCGCGCCCTCCTACCTGCTGTGCGGTCGGAATAAAAATAAAACTGTCCTTGTGACCGTGCAGATGGCTCGCTGTGCTACCTGTGCTGGGGTACTGTCCTTTTCTTGTCATTAAAATTTGCTAAAATCACTAAGATCAGGTTTTTTAGGCATTTTAAGGAAATTTGCTTCTAAAGTAGGATTTTTCTGGTCAATACCAAATCCTGAAGGAAAATGGAAAGACGAGTTTTAATTTTCATAATCCTTAAAGCTTTCCAGTTCTCTTCATCTCACCCCCTATTTGTACACTGTAGTGGCGCATGTGGTGAAATTCTCTTATTTTTGTACTTTTCCTGTTAGATGAGCCGTAAAATTTCATTGTAGACTGATGCTGTTCTTTAGGATACCTCGTCCTGCTAAATTAGAAACTGTTTTTCCAAGAACATGAGAACGGGGGGGCTGTTAGAGGCAAGTGGCAGTTCTTGAGGGCAAAATTCTTGGGACTTTCAGGAAAAACACCACTCTTGAATCTGTACTGACTTATACATGTGATTATACTTGAGCATTTGAAGTAGCCACCTCTATCCTCTTAAGAGTAACCCTATGTATAATTAAAACTTAGAACATATTTTTTTCCTTTGTTCTTTTTTTTCTCAGGATTTATTAGAAGTTGTGCCATGGTGATTAAGATGATTAATTCTGTTTTATATGTGCAACTGGTTATTCAGATGAAAGATGCTTAGTAAATTATTCTCACCTTCCATGTCAAAGGTGCCCATGCTCTGAGGTACCCCCATTCCTTTAGTGCTCACGTGGCCGTGGAGTGGGGAGGAACAGCTGAGGATGAAGTGGTGGGAGGGCAGAGGGAAAAGAAGTCCATGTGGTTCCACCACTGATAAAGCAAGTTCTGCTTTTAGGTGCTTTAAGAGATTCCTGGGTTTCCCTGTTCTTCTCCTATTGACCTTCCCCATCAACTGGTGGTTTCTATCCAGGTGCTGCAGGTGAAGCAGCTGTTTGCCTGGCTGTGTGCTAAGAAATGGGTCAGTTTTAGACGTTGGAAACAGAAGGAGAGACTGAAAAACTAAACTCAACAAGCAGGTTGCTAGTGAAAAGTGATTAACAGTGATTTGAACTGTGGTTGGGGTGCAATGCATTGCCTGGCAGAGGAATTAAAAAAAAAAAAAAAATCATTTCTTTTGAAAATATTGCTCTGAACATGCCATTGAAGTTAGGTCTCCGTGCACTTTATTAGATCTTTCGCTGTAGTGGACTGCCTCTAAATGATCAGTTGTGTTACAGCTTGGTAGTTTTTATGTGGTAGGTTTGTAGAGGCATTGATGAAGATTCATTAGAAAGGGAATTCTTTAAAGAAAGTGTTGCATTTCCCAAGATTTGAGGGAAGTAGCTCTCCAGTGCAGCTGCTTCTCACTGCCAGCCTCCTAATTTGCACAAATAATTGACAGCTCATTAACAGCTCAGTAGGAGCTCTGAAACCAACTGAGAAAAACAACTTCAGTACAACAGAGGGAGCAAAATATCTGCTTGTCAATTATGCTGGAAATCTCCAACCAGATTTAAAATGAGGTTGGAAAATAACATAAGTAATAAATTACATAGGAAGAGAAGGTTATGCTGTCACAGGTTCCTCCTGCCAGCTTTCCCCAGGCCACGTGGGTTCCTTGTCTGAGGAGTGAGGACCCGGCTTGTTGGCTTGGTGAGCATCTGTGGGGCTTGGAGGGCTCTGGGTTTTCTGCACCTCTGCTTCTGCTCAGCAGGGCTGGGGCAGAGGAAATATAGAGCCTTTGCTTGACGTCTTTGCGAAGACTTTAACTTCAAATCAGTTGTTACTTTGTCTGGATGTTGGACCTTCAGGATAAAATTGGTCTGTAAAAGTGAGACTTCTTGTCCTTATGGAAAGGTGGTTTCCCAAAATTGTACCAAAGCTCTAAGAAATAGCAGCTGCAGCCTGCTCTCCTCTAAGATCCCCTGGTTTCCCTCCTTATGTCACAGCTGCTCTGTGCAAGGAAAGGAGGACTTGATCCCTCTCTTCTTCCAAAATTTTCCATCCCAGCCCACACAGTGCTCACCCCAGCATGCTGGGCAGTGCTCAGCTAACTGCACTGTGGTTGCTTCTCTGTGGGCAATGCCCTGTGCCAGCTCTACGTGGAGGGGAACTTTTATAGATTTTCTAATTTTCTGGAAATTAGAAAAGGAGGAACAGACTTGGGGAGAGAGAGAGAGAGAATAAATAACCTCACATCAGGAGCTTTGTGTAGAGAACCAAATTTGCATTTCCTATCCAGCCCCACAGTGATGTCCCCACGGCCCTCAGTCTGCTGACTGAGTGTGAGAGTGACTTTCCAGAGAGCAACCGGTATCAAGAGGAAAAAATCAGCAGATTGCTTTCAAAACTCCTAGAGCCAAATTGTTAGTGGTTTTGAGCAGCAGCCATTCTATACGCTGGGTTGTTTTGGAGAATACAGCAGTTCTGTGAAGCTCAGGGTCTAGGGTTGGGATGTGTAATTCTCCTCACCAGAGCTATGCAGGTAAGGCAGATACAGGACCAGAAAGTCAGAGCTGTGAGGCAGGTGCTCCTTTGCTTCCCTTCTTCCTTTCATTCTTTTTGAAGTGTTTTAGCAATTAAATGCTGTTCTTGAAATAATTTATTTCTCTGGGAATCAAATTAAGATTGAGGCAGCATGTGTTTTTTAGCCATGGTAAATGGAGAAAACTGTAGTTAATGATTTTATCAATATTTTATGACCTTGTTCTTTAATGTGTAATCAGTGATCCACAAGGCACTGAGTAGAATCGTTCCCATAAGTAAATATTTTGATAAATCTAAAAAGCAGTGGGCTATGTAGGATGAAAAGAAATACAGCTTGGAAATATATCCTTTGCCAGGATGTCTCCTCTTGGAATAACAGTTTCTCTTGTTTTCCAATGTGGAATTTGTAATAATAAAATAATTCAGATGGAACGGAAGTATTTAGTTCGGGAGAAGGGTTTTGCCGTTATGAGCTGTTCTTTGAGAGGAAAGCGAAAGCAGAATGGTTTTGCTAGAAGTCAGTGATGTAATTAAGGAAGAAATTAAAATGGTATAATGCTAATGCAGTGTTATCGTAGATATTGGGTAGCATTTCCAACGTGGATATTGCTCTACTGCAACTAGTAGTTGAGTATATGGGCTCAATTTACACAGCTGAATTTCCAAACTGTATATTAAGATATATTGTCAGAAATTACCAGAATTACCTGATAAGATAACATGTTACACAGTATATATAAGTGCATAAGGTGCACTCAGCTAATTAACAACTGTTTAGCTCAAAACCAAACTGCCAAGAGTCACATCACCACATGTCACTTTGAACTTGGAAAAAAGCACACAGTCTGCACACTGACTGTTGTTCTCACCGGCAGAGATTCTCTGAGGCTGGGATTTAAGATAAAGCTCTGTAGGGAGCCCTGAATCCTTCTGTATTTTATGGGAAGTCTGGGTTTTCAGTGGTTACTTTGTACTCTACACTTGTCTGTACTCTTGACTGGGCGAATAGTGGTTTCTTCTGCCTCCTCTCTCGCTTTTTTCTTTTTCTCTGCATCGAATCTTGCAGTATTCAGACTCCCCTTTTGAATCCCAAAAGACAGAAAGGCTTCATCATGCATTCAAATCCACGCACATTTTATAAGAACATTCACTGGTGGTGAGCATCATTGGCAGCTTTCACAATCTAATGTTAATTATGCACATAACTGAAAAGCACCATGACTAGGAATCATCATTTCTAATAAAAACACTGACTTCTAGTCATGGATCATTTTGTCCCTCTTTGGGGCTATAAATCACTCATGTCACTAAGATATATGCTTTTTCTCATTTTACTTTGCTCTTTGTAGAAAGCTCTTGCTGCAAATGTAACGGTGGGTGAAGGGAAGAGGAGGAAACTGTCTCCATTTGTCTTTCTGCTTGAACGTCTTGGCCTGCAGTGAGATGCCAGAGCAGGTTATATGTGTGGGGGCTAGCCCAGATAGAAATGATGAGACGCAGTAAAAGGAACAAGGCCAAGACACTAGATTATATATATATTTAGAAGTTTGTTTTCTTTCTTTCAAATGCTGTAACTGCTTATTATCTGGCGTATCTATTTAGAGACTTATGCTGCTTCCCAATACTATTGCATTTGAGTTGAAAGAGGAAAGATACTACAGTAAAGCAGGTAATTCTGTACACTTGCAACCTTTCCCCTTTTCAAGGTAAAAGCTGTACTTAGGAGAGAGCTGTTCCATTATTCAAAACTGTGGTAACTCTTTTATACTCTTCTTGGTTTTCTTCTTTCTCTTTTGGATTCAGGTGTATAGGATAGAAAGGGATTTTTTGGTATAAAAGCTTTTCTGAAGGAAAGAGGTTCTTTTGTTTATAGGTGACAGGGATAGGATGCATGTTCTGCAGGGAGATGTTCCTGGTCAGCAAGGATGCCCTGGGTCTCGTGATTCTGAGCTTTGTACTGTATTTTATTTCACGGAGACTTCATTGAATTCATCACTTGGGAAGGAGCACGTTTTGTGGACCTGTGGATCAGTTGTTGACTTTGACACCCCGTAGTGACGGAAACAGGAATAACACTAACGTCCAACCAAATTGAGTTTGATGCAAATTCCTTAAAACATTTTCTCTAAGAGAGACCAAGCTGGTAGGAGTTCCTTGTTCTGGCCACCAGTCTGAAAACCTGCAGCGTGTCCAGGTGGAAACTCTTGTTTCCCCTCCTCGTGCAGCAAGGTCCCTTTGCAACAGCCGTGTCTCCTGTGGGCCAGCAGCGCTCACCTGCCTGCTGAACTGGCACGTGTGCAGGAACAGGAGCCGGGGGACAGTGTCACCACTGTGTTACCATGTCAGTGTTGCAGTGGGCACGAGAGGAATGAGATTTCCTGCAGCAGCAGATGCTCTTGTTATGCTGAATCAAGGGCCTGAAATTCCTAATGAAATATCGTTTAATTGTGCAAGCTGCTTTTCTCAGACTTTTCGTAGCTCCCCTCGCGTGGCTGGAGGGCACTGGAGAGAGAGGCAGCCAGGGCTGAGGGAGCCCACGGGGGCTGGAGCCACTGCTCCGGTCAGAACCGAAGCGTTTGGGCCACTGGTTGGACCCTGAAACAACTTGTTAGTGGAGAGGCAGAGGCTGCTGGAGTGTAACTTATGGGTGTTTGTTCTTCCTTTGCACCTCCATTTTCCTCAATGTTTGATGTTTGCAAAAACAAACATTAGATGACACTTGTGGCATTTTAAAAACAGCTGTTTTGCTGTGAAGGCTATTAGATGGTGACAAAGAGGTTAATTGGGAATGAAGAAAAAAGTAAAACTTCGTTACGTGTCAGGGTCAACAGGTCCCTTTCTTCCCTCTCTTTTCAAGCCTGAAAAATTTCATTTACCCTCTTCTGCTGATAAGCTTTTGTAAGATGTCCGTGTCCTCTCTGCAATATTTGCTGATACAATCTACGGTTAGAGCAGTGATCTGTTTTAATAGCTTTTCTTGAACTTGACCTGAAAGCAGCTCAGGGCTGCAGTTCTGTTCGAGGCTCCCCAAAGGTTAACAACCTTATTTTGGAATACGTATGCCTCGCACTGGAGGCTTTTCAGGCTGTGAATGGGTCTTATTTGACGTGGGCACAGGCAATTGGAAATGCAGGGCACTGCATTTGGAAGTGTGGAACTGTTGGTTCCACAAATATTCCATGTTCTTCATTACAAGCAGAGCTGGGGGCTTATGGAAATATTCCCTATCAAACATCAGGCCTTTGAAACAAATTAAAACAGTTTTAATTATAAAATAAATAACTTTCAGTAATTATAAGCCCTAAGGTGAGTTAATTAAAATTGAGATGAAATTAAAATTATTAGAATTTAGGGCAAATAGGAAAAGAAATGAAATGCAGGAAACTTCAGACAATAAGGGAGAAAAAAAAACTTTAAGTTGTTTGTTAATTGCATGGTAAAACTTCTTGCATATGCTCACTGTAGTTACTAAATGACCCATATCTCTCTAAAACTTCTACCTAGGCTTGAACAACACGGTCCAGTATTTTGTTGAGTGTTTTAAACTGTCTGTGAGATTTGATCACAGCAATTAGTTAATTACGATGCTACAACTTTAAGGCTCATAAAAACTGGGTATTTGTTACTTAGTTGATTATCAGCATTAGATAGGAAAGGAAGAAAAACTTCTTTTGATTCAAGGTGTCCTCTTGATGTTTGGAAAACAAATTCAGCAAAACTCCAAGTCCAGTTTTTCAGTAAAAGAAAAAAGCAGGAGTAGCTGATGCAGACACGTCATGACACGGCATCAAGCCATCATTCAAAGCTCACCCTCCAAAGGCTGGGAAAAATAAGATATGGGAAGATGGATTTCTGATTTCACACTGAAACCTGGCTGGGATTCAAGCTGAAGGGGTTGGTGTTTGGGGCCCTCGCTGCCCGGTGAGCACTGCGGGCTCCTGGTCCCCACGAGGCTGCATCTCCCCATCCAGCCTTGGTTTCCCAGACAGGGCTGGAGCTCAACTGGGCCTTTCCTTCTAAGCTGTGTCTATTCTTAGATGCTTGTTACTTTTTTTTCCTTTTTTTCTAAGCTGCTTACGTGGATTTATTGCCCAGGAACTGAAGCGTTTTATTTATCCCTGGGACAGCGGCTGCAAAAACAACATGGCAATAGAAGATTTCCTTAAACCCTCTCCCCCTCAGTAATACTTCCTACCTAAGATGGGGGAGAGAAGGGAAAAAAAAAAGGCAATTTAGATGCCATGACCTTTTTTGCTGTGACTGATTAAAGGTGAGGTTTGTGGTCTGGATTTTCTAATTCTGTGATATGTACTGACTTGTAACCCAATGGTTTTTAATTACCCCAAGGCATCCTAGCCCTACCTTATCTAGACAAGTGCACAGCTGTGTATTTGCTTGAGGATTACAGTGTAAGCCCTATACTGAGCATTATTTAGATTATAAATTTAGGGGTGTTGGGTTTATGTATTTTTCATAAGGGATATGTGGAGCTTGGTAGATACCAGGAGTTTCAGAGGAATTAATGTCCTGTGCGACAGCAGCCCCGCTTGTCTGAACATCCCCGTGCATGAGAGCCGTGCAGAAGGCTGTGCAAAGTCTTCACACTCTTCACATACTAAATATCCACATACATACAAAATTTGTCAAATGTTGCTCTCCATTATTTTGGTCTTTATTTTATTCTCTGTAGGGACGGGATAAAGGAATATTGGCCTGACAACTCCTCAAATCATCTTATTGTTTTGTAGGAGGGAAAAGATCCTTAAATTATATTGTTTGCCTTAAAGACCATCAGTGGTGTTTTGCATAAGCCTTTGGCTGTAGGTTGCTTAATGGTGCGAAGGGAGTCTCAGCTGCAGAGCTTTTGTTGGCGCCTCTCGCTGCTGCCTTGCCTGTTTAATTGCAGTGAACATCCCCACTTTGATGACAGGGTATCGAAACAAGCATCTTCTTGTCTGTGCATCTGCGCACACGGAAGCCTCAAGAAGGAAACAAAGACCACTACATATTTTACTATAAGATATATAGGCAGTTTTATATGTGTATCCGTGTACTTTCTGAGGTTTTTTTTGGTAAGCACTTTATTCTCTTCAACTTATTTCAGATCTGAGCTGTAATTTAAAATAT
The DNA here is from genome assembly GCA_013398315.1 of Nothoprocta pentlandii. Lineage (NCBI taxonomy): Eukaryota > Metazoa > Chordata > Aves > Tinamiformes > Tinamidae > Nothoprocta > Nothoprocta pentlandii. The sequence continues at coordinate 622,292 of VZSG01000014.1, read as the reverse complement.
ATTGGCATCTTGCACTGTTGGGACCAATGCATTCCATAAACTGAGATGCATGAAAACATCAAGATGACAAATACACCATTTTCTACATAACAGACTCTCAAACTAGTCATGTAGCCTGCTGGAGGTCTCCCTGTGTGCTGGATCAGTGTGAGAGTAGATGGCTTCTGGTTAAGTAAATATTGCTTTTTAAATTTATTTATTTTTATTTTTTTCATGATAAAGTGAGATAGGATCTGGTAACATGCAAAAACTGTTTTTCTGTAAAGTAGGTTGCCTATTCCCAGTAGCTCTTAACAAGGTGTGTGAAGATTATGCTTTTATTTGATTAGAAGTTACCCTTTTAACAGCAAACTAGAGTTAATTGCTGTTTTCGAGTTTGATATTTGGAGGTTTCTGCAGTTTTTGTTTGTGTTTTTTTGCAGCTTTTGGTCTAAAGAAGATTTCCAATGAAATGATCTCACATTTTATCAGATTCTTTTGTAAAAATATTATGTTTTAAAAAGTGCTTTGTGTAAAAGAGTCTCTGAGTTAGTATTTCCATGTCTGAATTCTCCTGGCCTTGGAATGATAGATGGAAAAGAGGAACGTGTAGTGAGAACATCTTAATTATTTTCCACCTTGAGCTTGACAACTCATGTCAGGGGTATGGCAGGCTGTCTAAAGCAAACAATTTTAATTCTGCTCCTTGGGAATTAAGTGCCTACATATCTTCAGAAATATTAGCTTTAATGCTTTTGAATGTCAGCTGTTGTTTTATAAGTAATGACAGTTGAAGACGTGTGCTCATACACACACACACACACACACACACACACACTCTCTCTCTCTCTCTCTCTCTCTCTCTCGTTTAATTCAGTTTATACATTTTTTATGAGAAAGGCTTTGCCACTATCTGCTTGGACACAACCTGACTGATCATGTTTAGAGGGCTTCTGTGCCCTGGAAATAACAGTAATGAGGGTTTTTTTTTTGTGTTTAGTATTTACTGTTATACTTTATTCTTCCTAAGAGAAAGCAAGCACTTTTTTTCTTTTAGTCAAAAAAAAATTAAATCAGTATGCTAGACTACTGTTTTCATGTTTTCACTTATTTCAGGTTCAAAAATTATCTTTCTAAAAGCTAGTTTCAAAATACTTCTCGTTTTTACTTCTGTCACTTTTTTTCCACCTCAAGTCTGTCAGTTTTCTGTTCCAGAAATAAATTCTTTTATCCTTTCTTTTTGCATGTATGCCCTTGTGAAGAATTAATATATCTTGCATAATTAAAAGCTGCGTGCAGTATGAACTAGAACTGATTAGCTAACAACAGAACTGTTTCTTGTGGGCTGGGTTGTTGCAGCTGTTACAATTGTTAAAGGCAAAATTATTAAAAAAGAAAAAAAAAAGAGAAAACAGAACACCATAATCAGTCTATAGCTACCCGAATAGAAAGAGAGCTTAATTGCCTCGGTTGGCTGCATTGCTAATGAGTGCTTCTTCATTAGGAGTTCCAAGGGCTATTTATTTATAATAGAAATGTACATCTGGATTTCTTCAACACTGTATTTCCCTGGTACAAATATCTTTATGGTGGAAACCATACGGCAGAAAGTAATAGGAAAATATGGAAAGTCTCAGGAGGTCAGAGCCCAAATCCTATGCCTGCTACCCTAATCTGGTGAACCTTCATACTGGATATGGAAAGGGAGGGACTGACATGTCTTACTGAATTAAGTAACTTGACTAAAGACAAAAGCAAATTACAGTAAAAGATCTTGTTATCAAAGTGGAACGAGTGGCACCTCTTCAACCTCACTAAAAACAGAAGTGAATGCATTAGAAAGGAGGTCTGAGTAGCTGGTGAATAGGAGAGCTGAACTATCCGCTCATTCACAACCAACTTTAGCCCTAGACAGAACTGAGGCGACTAATTAAAACATGAAACCTTTTGATGTCTCTTCCAGTGCTGATTTTTTTTTTCTTGCCTACCAAAGTAAGGCCCTTCTGAATTATTTTACCTTTGTGAGCTTTGCCATTTTCCAGGCGGATTTCTAAAATGTGTGAGGCATTTTTTTATGGCTTTTTTTAGGCCTTTATTATAATCTTTGACTACAGTAGGCGGCTGGGAATAGCTGCATTTAGCAGAAAGAGGAGTATGAGCAAGACTGCAACAACCTGACTGCCATGAAACCTCTATGCAAATACTAGCTTTCCTGCAATTCCTTTTTTTTTTTCCTCTAGATGCCTGTCATTATCACACATACCCACTTTTGGTAGCACCTTCCTTTGGGGCTTGTCCTGGGCTGCTAAGGAGGCTCCCAAGTCATGGCACCAGAGGCACCATCTAGCAGCAGCCTTGTGCTGGTGGAGAGTGAGGTTGGGGACAGCGGTGACATAGCTGGGACATGGGCGAGCAGGAGTTTTGCACCGTAGAGCAGGTGTGCGGAGTGTCTCCTGCCATGGGAACCTGGACTTTTCCCAGGGTCTTCACTCGCTTGTCCCTCGGAGCCCAAGTACTCACTGGGGACAGCGTGGTAGCAATGACTATCAGATGGTGACTGCAGATGGCCCCTCTCTTCATGGGCCGTTATTAAGGCAGCCCAGATACCTCTGATTCCCTTTCCCTGTACTCAAGGGCTAGCTGCTTCACTCATCTGCATGTTAAGATTGAGTTTCATAACCTCCAACGTTGGCAGATCATTTTCTTTTATACTGCACTAAGAGGGTTGTAAGGAACACCAGGCGATAATATATTCAGAATGCAATTAACAATGAAGTTAATGATAATGATACATTTAAGCTGTGATTCAACCTGGTAAAATAATCAGTATGTTCAGAAGAATGTAGGGTCTTTTATTGCTTTTCACAAAAAGGATAATGTTTTGCAGTCTTGCAGGTTCATAGTTTTCCTTTCGTCTTTAACAGGGAGGCTTTTTTTTTTTCCACTTAAACTTTTATATGTGAATTCCTTACCCGCAAACTCTATAAAACTATTGATGGCACTGTCGGTTGTATGCTTAACGAGGAACATAGTTCAAAGCAATTATTTGAATTGATTTGAAGAAACAATTTGTATTTCTTTTTGCTCTGTACATAAGCAGCAGAACAGCAAATGCAAGCATCTCAGCTATGCCAACATCACCTTAACACGGTGACTCTGAAGGTCACTTGTTTCAGAAATGAAAAAAATTCCCTGTGCTTAGGCTACTAAATGTCATGGGCAAAGATCTTTCTGTTGAACCCTGTGCTCGTAATCAGTTTTCTGTCTCCTCAAGACACATTTGTTGCTGTATTTGTTCTGTGTGATGAATGTGTTATGTTCATAATAGCATGACTTTTCATTTAAAGAATGTTACAGCTTTGCTGTGTTTGAGCATATCTTGGAGTTGTTTTGACATTAGCAGTAACATGTTTAATGGGTAAGATGCGCATCTTTTATGACAGTTTCATTGCAGTTGAACTTTTGAGGAATTCATTTCTCCTTCCTTATATACTATTCAAACCTTCCAAGCACGTATGTGTTTCTCTAGGTGTTTTGCATTAATCTCCTGTCCAAGTACATTGGTATATACGCCAGATACTAGGAATGGTCTAGTCATTGAAGCACAAAGCTATTTTTTCCCTGGGAAAGCCTTGTCCAAGGGTTGCACTGCAGGAGAGAGTATCTGGCTGTCAACCCTCATGGTGGCTACAATATTTTAGCATTGACTCAGTGCATTAAAAGCATCAACCTAACTGGGCAATACTCCCTTTCAGTTATCTCCTGTAGATAAAGGATGTTGATCCTTGAGTAGTGTGCTGCTGTAATATACTTGCTAAGATGCTTTGAGCAAGCTGCAGGAAGAGGGGTTCAATTAAACACCAGAAGTGCATTTTGTTAACCAAACCAGTTCTTTCTGCACTGGAAGAGGGAGGCAGAAGAGTGACTCCTTGTTATTATTTAGATGTGTTCTTCATTTGATTTTGCGCTGTGTGCATGTCAAGCACAGGCTGCTCATTGTAAATGCTGTGTATGATACCTGCTGTGCTTTCCGACTTAACCTTAGAAAAAACAGAAGTCGTGTTATTGTGCAAGAATAATTTCCATTGCCTAGTTTCTCCTCAAAATCTTTTTTATGACTGAGTTTTTTCATTTCAGTCCAGAAGATCCCTAGTCCGTTATCAAATAGTTTTATCATGTAGCTATTATGTTATAAGGCTTAATCTGATCTTGACAGGCAGTTGTAGAATCATAGCAGGGAGCAATAAGACTTTTATCCTTTGTTTGGGGAAGAATGTTTATTTTTTTCTCAAAAAAGGGTTTTGTTAAAGACATCTGCAAAGTTGGAGATTTATTATTTTGTGTGGGAAATCTGTATCACAGAATCAGTGGAACAGTGCAGCCCTCCTGCCTGAGACCATCGCCTCTGTGAGGAGTCTTCAGCATGTGGGAAGACAGAGAAAGAGGAGGCTGGAGCTGTGGAGATTCCACCATTATAGAATGGATTTGCCCAGGGCTTGGGCTGTCTGCCAGAGTCCCCAAAGAGATGTAACCATGGAGTAACACCTCCAGGGTGATTTTCACCTCTTTGCAGGTCAGAATTGGAGCGAGACAGCCTTAGGAAAAGGAAAGATGCAGGTTTTGGCAGCAGAGGTAGCGAGCTGCCCAAGGACCGCACTGCACTTGCACGGTCGTGCAGAGCCTCAGAGAAAAGGGAATGAGATCCTCTCACAGCCGTGGAGGACGATACCGATAGGGGTTATGAACTCCTTTCCCTTTGGAAAAGCTCCTGAGGCTGCATCACCCCCTGTCCGACAGGCAGGTTACTGTCTGAAGGCTGTTTCGTGCAGGGGCAGATGCTCCACGGTGCGAACTGAAGCTTGCCTCGTGCGAGTGAGAAGGCCCTGATATGTCTTAGTCTGCTGTTGCCATAAAAACTCGGCAGACAACCTGTCCTACCTCTTACCAACGCTTCTGTCAAAGTTAGATCAGCGTTTTTCCTCAAGTGTAGTTGAGGGCACTGTGAACTGTTGGAAGAAGCGCGGCTTTTTACGTAACGTGCAGAACATGGCACTTTTGTGTTTGTTTTCCTATCAAAGTGACTCTATATGACAATATGCAAAGTACGTACAGATGGTGAAGAACTGTTATGTTACTGAGTTTGTTTCCCTTGCAGATGCTTGCAGAAAAAATAATTCTAGCTCCCTATCTAAAAGTATAAATAAGTGATGAAACTAAGTAGCTTCTCCTGCGCTAGCAATAAAGATGATGCTTCAGAGATTTTTCCTGGAGGTAGTGTAATACAGGATTAAAAGGGAAGGATTTTTCTGATCATTACCATGGTTAGTCATATGTTTTTCGTATTAAATCATCCATTTAGCCTCTACCTGGCTTAGAGCACCTAATAAGCACATAATTAGCACAAATTATATACACATTCTGTTTTAAATTAGCATTGTTGTTAGAAAGTTATTAGTATAACCTGTGCTCTCGTAGAACTGCACAGAAGAGGAGTAGTGGAGAGACACCTCATGCTGCACATCTGTGTCTCACGCTGGGTCCTTAGGACTCTTCACTGTGCTAGAAGAAGCTAGGAAATGTTGCTGGTTTGCCATTTCCAGGAAATCCTTTGGGACTGGCACAGCTGAGAATGCTTAGTTTGTAAGAGGAGCAATCGAGAAACCTAGATAGAAGCAACCTGCCATATGACCTTAGAGAAATCCTTCCTATAGAGTACTGTCAAAGGCAAGCTGTTCAATGAGGCTCTGCATGTTCTTTCCAATAAAAACATTGCTTTTTTTTGCAAACATAAAGAGATTTCACTTTCGTCACTGTATACATATAGGTTTTTAAAAAGAGGAAAAGATACAGGAATTTGGAGCAGGATTAAAACTTTTTTTATCATAAAAATGGGAAGAGTTGTATGAATACAAATATATGTGTTATCTGTGGGTTATTCTAGATTCCTTTTGTCCAAAAGAAAACTTACTTCTTGGGTTTTTGAATGTTTCACGAGTCAATACTGTTATGTAGGGTTTGTTCTGATAGAATTGATTTTTATTACTGTTTTCATATTTGTAGAGTCACAGCTGGAAAACAGCTTGTGTAGAAATGAAAGTAGAGAGTAAAAACGGCAGTACCAGATATCTATAGGAAAAGAAAGCCTTTTTTCATTTGTGTGGTGTTGCATTACGTGGGTACACAACATTTCTACCTTCTCTCATTGGTAGTCCTTCTTCAGCATGAGAAATGCTCTTTTAGGCCAAAGATGCTTAACCATTTTTTTGTCTGTTATGACTGACAAGTGCAAAAAATTAATGACTGTTATATTTATTATTGCACACAAAGCCAGTATCACTCCAATAGTGTGTATATTCCCTTATTATAATTCTAAGAAAAGTGCTAGATGAAAACTTTTCTTTAAGACAAGCATTTTTAATAATAATTTTTGACCTGGGGAGTAGTCCTCCTGTATTTAGTGCTTATTAAGAACTTCCTTTTACAACAACAAAGAATAAGAAACTTATAGCACTGGAGTGAGACTTTTGCCATTGCTTTGAGTTTAATGAGTTTGGTGTTGCTCGATTGCAATTAAGGAGTGATTTCAGAAGGAGGAGAGCTGATCACCACCACTGAACACTTCGGAATATTCCAGGTTTATATTTGTACATCTGAGTGCGCATTGTGCTTTCCGGAGAGTTTAGACTCTCTATATAAACTTAATATTCAAACATCATTTTCTTCCAGCTTTGTAAGTAGGAAGGTAGTATAACAGCAGAATAATTTCTACAAATAGAGTTTAAAATGCAATCTAATAAGTATCAAAATAATTGAATCTATGTGAGCTGTACAGGAAAAGAGCATTGTAGAGGAAAATGTAAATTCATCCTAGGTTAGATTTAAAAAAAAATGACTATGAGAGCATTAATTCTGCCTTAAATTAGAAAATTAATCTTAATGAGGAACCAAAAACTCCAAAGCATCCATAGATGTAAATGGGTAAAATAAATTAATATAAAGTGGAAATGGTTGAAGAACTGTCTGTTATGTAAGCTTGCAGTAATGTGCATGAAATCAATGTTACATTCACTGCAACACATTCCTAATGGGATAACCCCCCTTGTAAAATAATCTTGTTCAGTGCCTTGGTCAAAGGGCTTATGCCTCTTACACTAAATTGTTTGTATATTCAGAAACATAACAGCTGAGAAAAGACTGAAAGAAATCTATACCTATTTATGCATCCTTTTTAAAATGTGTTTTATTTGAACTATTTGCAAAGCAGTCTAGTTTCTATGGGATATTCCCAGCAATAGCTGAGCCCTCTGGAACGCCTCCTGCAAATAGGAGCGTTGAGCTGGACCAGCACCTCGGCCTGGCTTTCCAAGAGGCAGCCCGGTCTCTGCAGGGCTCTGGGGCAACAGGATCTGCCAAAGGAGTTGGAGGCAGCCCCCTTCTTTGAGAGGATGGCAGGGATTCCTGGCACAGGTGACAGAATTAGGATGCAAGTGTCACGGAGTGGTCTGAGAAACAGATGGAATTGAGTAACTGGAAGCACATCAGTCAGTGCAGGGCTTGGAACTAACTGCCTAGAAGAAGGGGGGAAGGAGACCTGGGATAGTCACTAGATTTGCTCAATCTCTTGTCTTTAATGAGATTTTAAGAAAAACTTCTTTTGGGGGATTCCTAGTGTATTAGTGCTAATTGCTTGAACATTTCATGGTATAATATCATGAGAATCGTACTAAATTGAATGTATAGCTATTCCTTGCCTTTTTTTTCTCTTTAAAAGGAGAACTTGTTTAGGATCTCTTAAGTCCTGTTGTTGATTCCTTGTGGAAGATGTTTCCTTTGGGCTTTCGAACTTGGGAAGCACATATTTTATAGGAGAGTTTTCCCCCATTTTTTTGCCTCACAAGATCACCAGCTACTCAGTTTTTACTGCTCTTCCCCCATATGCAAGAGCTCAATGTTCTCATGTGTGCTTCTCATTAGGGCCTGGCCATTCCCAGGAGAAGTTCAGAATCTATTTTTTGCTAGATTAGAAACCTAGACAGATGCAATTACAAAGCAGATGTTAATAAACTGTTTGATGTCCAAACCTTTGAAATGCTTTGATTATGGCGTTCCTTAAATTCAGTCTCTTACTCTGCTTTCAAACGTGCATTTCCTTGAAATACGGATATTTTCTTCTCACTGTAAAGCAGATACCCAGAAGAAGAACATAATATGTTTATCTTCCTCTGAGTTTCAGGAGGTTGGTTGTTTTAAAAAATTAAATTTTGAATCTGTAGTTTCTTGGAGGTCTTTGTTTTTAACAGAGTCTACTCCACTTCTAATTTCCATTCTTATTTCCCTCTGATAATGCCTCCATAGCCCTTTGAAAGCAAAAATTGGAGGAGAGTTGAATTCAGAAGATTTCCAGGGTCTCTGGAAAAAACAAGCATATCACCTCCAAACAGGCACCAGCACAGTGTTTAGGTAACACTTCAAAATAATATCTACTTATGGAGGAAAATGCTTCAGGAAGGAAAAATAAGCCATTTGGATTAATCACAGTTAATTGTTTTTTTCTATTCCCTGTAAACTACACCTGTTTTCCAAAACCTTGCCCTCCTGATCTACTTAGGGCATCATGACTAGGTTTATATCCATGCTGACTGTCCTTGTTTGCTATCGGTGGCGTGTGTAAGGGGGGGTCAGTTTGCCATAGAGTAGGGCATGTACAAGTTAAGTACTTGGATGCCTGCACAGACTGCTACGGATTCACCCCTTAATGCTCTTTATCCGGACATGTGAAAGATAAGGTTTGAAGTTGGACCCAGCTCACTGGTGGTACTCCGTCTACAGAGCAGGTTTGCTAAAATGAGTCAGTGGTCGTAAGGGGTGGGGGGAAGGAAACCCTGTAAGTTCTTGGCAGGGAAAACTTCTCAGAATCTACATAAAGTAGCAAAAACCTCACAATAAAAGTGAAGATTTTACGAGCAGCACAGGTTCTAAACATGTTAAGTATTTAGAAACAAGTAGGTTTCTAACAAGTAGAAACAGTCAGCAACTGTTTTTCTAAGGGTTTTGAGAAATGCAGGGCATCCGAGATGATGTCAGGATCTAAATAGCATCACTGGCTACAGCAGTGCCGTGCAATTGATTGCTCTTACCTGAACTCTCACAAACGTGCTTGCCAAAAACAGTTCGCTGTTGTGCACCTCTGCACTGTGAAGCTTGTCTTTCAATGCATATTAGGAACTTCTATTTGCGTATGTGCTATACAATCCATTGAACAGCACCTACATATAGAAATATATGAAATATACTTTTTGTTTTTTAATGCTGTTTTAAAATGCACTGGGCCCTTCAGATGGGACATTTATTCATTCCATAAAGATCTCTCCCATCGCTTTCATTCCAAACGGGGTGTATATAATTTCTCTATTGGGGAGAGGGGAGGGGAGAGGAGGAAATGTTACTGTGAAAACTAATTTCAGTGTGAAGGTCAAGATGAATTAACATACCCTTTAAAATCTAGTCTAAGTGCAAGATTTAATTCTGGATGATTTTATTGACCTAAAATGATTTTATGTCTAATTTGGCTTTTCTGGGATTTTTGACATTGTTTGAATGTTGCTTTTTTTTTAAGTTAAAAAAAAAACCAAGCTTTTGATACTCAATGTAATTTAAATTCCAATGTCATCTGCAGTGTGGTTAGGCTCTTGGGGCAGGCCCAGACCGTGGAGATGTGAGGCCATGTCTCCAGCAGATCCGCAGCCTTGTTTCCGTGTGGGGAGGACTTGGAGGACGTGACCATGGCGGGGTGGACCTTGGCCCACCCAGGGCTTGGCTTGAGGAGCCCTGGCTGCTGCCAGTGCTGCCTGCAGCCCTGCGAGCACCAGGGATGCCTCGCTCTTCTGCTGTTTTCACACATTCCCGTTTACGTAGCCTTGGCCAGGGCTGAAAGCTAAAATACCAACATCTGTTATCACTTCTGTTTATTCATGATTTTGAACTCCACTTTTGGGAACAGAAAGATGCAGATGATGTGGAGTTTTGCTCAAACAGCTGAATGCTTGCCATGAAGCATCCATCAAAACGTCAGAAGAATGTCTTTCCCTGATAGCTTCTAAGGGGATCTGCTCACTTGTTGATTTGATTTGGTTGTTTAAGATCAATGGGTGCAGTGGTCCGATTCAAAGGGATCAGGAAGCAGCTGCCCGTGGTTTCTCCATTACAGAGGCAGCCACACAGCTTCTCCTGCCATGCTCTTGCCTTGATGGCACATGGACAGTCTGCACGATGGTGTATGCTGGGACCACGCCATACTTGGTATTACTGTGAACCCTGGAATATATTACCAAGTGAGACACTCCTGGCATAGCACACGTCTCCTGTAACAGGACCTGTTTTTTTGCTGCTCCGTCGTTCCTGAGCTTTTCTTGCGTGGTGGAATTAAGTCCGTAACTAGCAATTGCCCAAACACATGGAAGTATTTTCAACATTTGTCACCTTAGTAAATATTTGCACCATCTAAAGGGAACAGGACCTTTCGAAAGCTGCCAGAAAGAAAACAGAAGGACCACAACAGACTCCCCACAGGCTAGCAGGGTTGGCAGCTGCGTGCTTGCAATATAGGTTGGTACCTTATAGCAGGTGGTAGCACAGCCATGGGTTCTTCCAGAGGAGCAGTATCTTTGTCTGATGTGTTTGTAGTGACTTGTGTAGGAAACAGCACGATGTCATATCACGGTACAAGTCAGGGTTGCAGCTGCTCTCAGGTGGATGCTGCTTGTTTGGGAATGTGCAACCCTTGGAGAGCGTAAACATGGTCCTTTGCAAGGCCTGGTGCTCTGTGGAAGCGCTGAGGTTGGCGTGGAAATCCCCACACTGGGTAGGCCTTCTGCATCCTAACTCTTCAGATAAGCTGTTTGCACTGCATTTCTTCTGTAATAGATTTAGAATGCATTTAAAACCAAATTTCACTTTGACATTCAGATTTGAGAGTGGCAACATGGCACCAGATGCTTAAACTCAAACAACGACTGGCCTGAAAGCTTCTCCCTGAAGTGAGGAGATAGATTTGCAATAAATTTTTCTCGGCATAGTCACACTGACTTGGCTGGTGCCTGATCATGGCTTGTTGTGCTCTGAAGAGGTCAGTGGTCAGATGGGTCAGAACTCTTGGTTTTGAGGCGTGGGGTCATCAAGGATGGACGGCTGATGACTTCTATATAACTGTCAAAACATAAATCCCTTGACGAATTTTCAGGGGAAAGAAAATGAGAGAAATAGATCCTTTCTTAAAGAGGAGGAAATAGTGTGCTTTCTTTCTTTCTTGTTTCTAAAAGCCTGAAGAAGTGTGTTGAAACTCAGACTCATATGTTATGCTTTTGTTGTATTATTTATGGTGAAAAAGGAGGAAAAGCCTCTTATTTATTAAAATACCAGAGAAACCATTCATCTCATGGCAGAATATTTTTCTCGCAAGTAGAAAAGTAATTTCATTATATTACTTTGTGGCCTGCCTTATATTTTTGAAAGTTTCTGACAGTTTTGTATGAAAGTATTATTGAAATACCACATTGATTTCCATATTTATTCAAATATTGAATAATGTTTGTTTAGCAAATTTTGTTCTTTCCTCTTATAACATTGTTGTGGTGCTGAAAATTGGATTCAGCATTTTGCAGTGCTAGGAGGTTTTGGTTTACTCATTTTTTTTTTCAATGTGAATTTCAGAGCCAAATTTATCCATTCCTAAGATTCTATTTCATTTATTTCAAAAATAAATTTAATTAATATCTTAGTATTGATTTTATATATAAAAATACAGATAGTAACTTATACCTAAGTAATGGATACATTTAAAAATGACTTTGTAGCAAAAAAAAAGTTTGCATTTCATCTATCACTTCAAAAATAGGAATTATATATTTTCTGCTAGGAAGTCTTATGGTCATAAAATGTAATAACTTAGATGTAGAACCAAGTTATTTTCTAATGTATAGCTAGATATACATTGAACTCTTCCATTTTTTTCTAAAAATCAGAGATGTATTAGTTAAACTCATATTTGCAAAAGCTTTAGCTAAACAGATGAGTTTACTGAATACAAGTTAAATGAACATCTGTTCACACAGGGGATTGTATTTATATAAACTGATTTTTAAAATGCTACTGGATAAGCAGGTGAGAAGTTGGAATGCATGTGCAAAACTTACATTTCTGTAGGCTTTTTTTCCTGCTCTACATCCTATTAGGAATGCTATCCATTTTTGTTGCTCAGGCAAATCCTAATAGGAATCTTGCTAAGGGAGGTTTTTTGGATCTTCCATGCTGAGATGGGATGGATTTTCCTTCCTTTCCCTACTCTATCAATTGCTGGTAACTTTAAGGTGTGTCACATAATGAATTTTAAACCAGATACTGAACATGCCAGTTAGTTATGTTCTTGTCTGTTAATTTTAAAATAAAAGATAAGCAACTGTGTTACCGTATAAAGGATGAAAATTAATCAGTCAGATTTAGGTAATCTTATAGAAAATGAAAAACTATCTGTGGTGATATATTATTCTCTATATAGAATGACTTTTTGGCCTTTTTAATTAATTGAATGCAATAATTTAGCTCTTTATAGCACCAGTAATTATATAAGTGTACTGAGATAAGAGGGAACAAGAATGTGTGGGTTGTTCTGAATTTATTTTTAAAGACTGTAAGGTGGTTAATGAGTTTAGTGGTGAAATTCCTGAGAAATGGTGAATTACTGGGGTAGTAGTTTTCAAGAGAAGTAGAGTTTTCAACAGAAGAGGAGTGGAGAAGTGGTTTTCAGGGTTATCCGACACTGTAAGCAGAGGGATCTCTTTGCAATTTTGGTTTCCCCTTCCTATGGTAGCAGCAGCAGAACAGGCTTTGCTTCTAACCAGGAATGTAACCTGGTTCAGCTCTTGAGACCTTCAAAGGAGCTGCTGTGTCTTCCCCTTTCTCTCCTTCTGCTGGAAGGAAAGGTGAATTTTATTAGTAGTGGTGCTTGATGGAATACACTGGATTTTCTTCTGTCTGGTCTATCGAGATACCTAAACCGCAACTGATAAGAAACTGCTCTGATTAAACAGATGTTTTGTCAAGGAAATGTCTATTAGCTGGAATACAACCTTTTCTCAGGAGTAGAGCTGTTTTGATCAACTTCTGGTTTTAGCCTTGCTTGCATTGCTCATGGTTGGATTCAGTGCTTGTGGTTGGATTCAGTGACTGCTGACTTCAGCCAACTGTTGAGAAAAAATATCTGGACACTGTAAAAATCCTTCCAGTAGATGTTTATTTTACCATCTTAGCCATAAGGCTTGTGTGTTGGCTGTGCTTTCCAACATGGGATGAATTAGGTTTTATTCAGCATAAAAATTGACTTGTTATCTAGCATTCATATGACATGTCGGACACATTGATTCACAACCTGCTCCTTATCTGTTTATATCCTGGAAAGGGACTGCACCAGGAATGGTTCACACCTGCAGAACCAAAGGCATGGCAGTTACAGCTCTGTCCTTCAGCTATTGAGTAGCAGCAGCACAGGGACAGAATTTTAGGCGTTCGTCATTTGGTACTTTAAGCCTGAAGGAGGTAGCCTGAACTTTCATGTTCTTTCCAATGCTGAATTTAGAAATGCTGGTGTAGAGAGAAGAATTTCTTTTAATATGTTACAAGTGTGTTTTAGTTTGAGAAAGTAATTTCCAATTGAACATTACTTTCCACTCCTGCCAGAACTATACATGTTCGGGCTTCTATTGCGTAAGTCTTTATAACGTGACCATCAATTTGTAGGATATTTAAAAGAATATGTAAAGGAACTGTTATGGGAGTTAGTCCTAACAGTGCATCCATTTTTTTCTTCTCAAATTGCATTGCTGAGCATGTAAGCATCATGTTGAGTATATAAGCATCAACTTGCGTTGTTGAGCATCATGTTTTGTGATTCAAAATCAATGTAGAAGTTAACCCTTTAAGGCTCAAAAGTGATATATCTGCATGCCACAGATGCAAGAAAATGTCAGCAGATTTCAACTTGTCTGATCTGATGCTACAATATGTGCAGTAAGGTGGTTGCATGGCTGGTATTTAAGAAAGGAGTGAACGTTAGTATGTAGATACTGGACTTCTCTTCCAAGAAGTCAGTTCTGGATGTCAGAATTAAACCTACGGAAATGGAATCTCCTAAACTTTTCATGGAGACTGCTGAAGGAAGTGCAAGCATGTGTAAAGCCACTGCATTTTACAAGGAATTTGTGCTCAGACAAGCTAACTGTGCAATTAGAAGCCATCCAAAAGATTAACAGAATCTGAAAACTAGCTACTAGAGATACCACAGGTAATTATAAAGAAAAGAAAGACCCTTACATTTTCTTTGGAACTACTATGGTTAAGTCAGAAGAAAATAATAAATTACTTCCATTTTTAGAAAATGATTTTAAAAAAAAAACAAAAACAAAAAACAAAGCAACAGCAACAAGAAAACTAGTGCAGGTCCAGAACTTTCAGCAAGGCCCATTGCTTTCTGTTGATGCAGGATCTGGGCATCTTAGTGCCAAGTGCTGGAATTTTGTCTGAAAAAAAAAGATAAATTTAAGTCCCATGATTTTACACTGGATAAAACTAACACTTGAAAATGAATTGTAAAACGTAGGCTGTGAAATGAGTAATTTTTACCACATGAGTTGCTCAATGTTGGATAAATGTATTTCAGCAGTTGTCACTTTTATTTTTGATGAAACAAACGAAGAAAAATGTCAAATCCTCTTAGCATGTGTATGTTTGTTTTAAAATTAAGTACAAGCTCATCTAAATTAAGAATAGGGCAATGAAAGGAAATGTCAACAGAAACATATGATTTGCTAGTATAAAATGCAAGAACAGCAGCTACTTTCCTGTTCCATAACAACAGAGGTCAGAGGCCGTCTTTCCAACAGCCTGAAGTGAATGAGAAGTAATTCATATCAAGGATGCAACACTCTTCTCTCTACTCCCCTCTGTATTTTACTAGATTAGCAGTTCAAATGGAAAAATGCTTTTGGTGGATTAAGGACCCCTGGAGATAGTAAAGGAAGCCAGAAATTATGCTACAAGTTTTCATCCTTTTTATCCCTTACATATTTTTCTTAATATAGATAATAAGCTATGCAATAATGCTTTAACCTGTAAAACATCAAAACCTTTGGACTCCACTGTGTGCTGTTAACTGGAGTTGACTTTATTTGGTAACATTTTTGTTCTTGTTTTTTTTTCCCCTCTGTCCCCAGTTAAAGCTGGATTTTTCCATAGCTCTAAGAGGATTTGCAGCAGGTTATGGCTGTTTCATGTCGCATTATGATGAGAGGTCTTTTATCCCGATTACTAAATTACACATTCAAATAATATATGGACCAAATTTTAATAGTCTTTAACATTTACATTTACCTGCCTTTATTCTGCTATTAAAAACAGTATGCTAATTATACAAATGAATTATCAGCAAGACATAGAACAGCATTAACTATATTTAAAAGTTTTATTGCGCTAACCAGGAGAGTGAATTAAGCTGTATATTATGCATAATATTATAAAACTAGAGCTCTACTTCATAATGCTTAGCATAGCGGCCAGTATCATTTTTAATTGGCGAACATGATAAAATAGGTCTACTTGCAGAAAAGCTAGAATTTCATGTGTTGATTTAGCTCTTATATGAGGTAAAGACTATTAAGAGTGAATCTTTATTATGAAGAATTTATTGAGTGTGACTTCTCCAATTTATTCTCTGGCTAATTGCTGAGTGAAGCTTTGCTGAGGGAAGATCTGAAGTTCCTTCAGGAACTTGAGGACCTCTTCCACTTCAGACTTCCAATGTCCTTCCCATTTTGGCAATCAAAACCTACTTACTGTACTGGAGAAGTTATTCAAATTCTATTTTATTTATGGAATTAAATAGCTAATTCTTAAAATGGAATAAAATTAAAAAAAATTAAAGTGGTAAGAGGAAAAGGTCCTCCTTCGTAGTAAGAGGGGAAGTTCTGAACAAGCAGATTGATTTTTGTAATGGTTTGCAAACAGTGTGCGAGTCCATTACACCCCTGGCAGCTTAAGCTTGAAATACAAAGGCTTGTTGTACAGGTCAGTCTTGTTTCCTCAGAATTTTCAGTGTAAACAAGGTGGTAATCGCTTAGATGAAACACAGGTTATCATTCCATAAGAACAAAGTTAATAGAATTGATTATGGTTAATGACTACAGCTGATATTCTGACTGATAATTCTCAATATCGAAATCATAATGAATGGCATTTTCTATGCTATTTGACCAGACTGAGTCGTTATTGCTTGGAGTAGACAGGCCTTTGCTCTAATGAAGGCTTTTTTTTTTCCAAGAGTATCCTCCTGGCCAACGGTGCTTTCAAATGTTACTGGTGTGTGAGTGAGAGCTCCTAGTGCAATCACTGTAACGTGTTTAAAACTAGCCATTCATTTTTGATCACTGAGTGCTCTGAATTGGCAATTTTATTTTTTTTTTTCAAAACCATCAGAAATGCCCTGTGTCCTGCTTTTCCATCCCACAGTGCTGGGCATGCCCCTGGAAGCAAGGGGTTGGGAATTGCAAAGAACTGGAAAGGGTCTTCCAAAAAAATCTTGACTTCCATGCTGTTTTCTCTGACCTCAGAGTTGCTTCTTGAGGGGCATTTCTACTGAACATATTGAAAAGCAAGATGAAATTCCTGTAGGAGAGAAGCAGAACAGAAAGCCAGACACTGGCAGCAGTGGGGTGATATTAGCTGCAGTGTTGATCTTGCTCCTTTTCATCCTTGCTCGGGCTCTGTGAAATCCCCGGGACAACATCTGTGACATCAGCTCCATCTTGGGTGCTCCCTTTGCACCTTTCAGATAGTCACTGAAATCTTTCTTTGTTCCATTTCTAGAAATAATCCTGCAAAGACTTCTTTCTATCTAAATATTTTGTTCTTTGAATTGGTGTCATTTTTTTTTTTCCCCCTCTCCTCCTTCCCTTTTCTGGACTTGAGGTTTTATCAGATTTCCTTTGCCACGTGCAAAGCAGGATGGAAGATGTGTGTCTATTAAACTATCTGAACTGAAAAGGTCATTGGATCTTGATGACTTTTGTGACCTAATTACTGAGTGGGAGAAAAAAAAAAAGTGGGGGTGAGACCATTTTTCTCCTTGTAAAAGGCTTATTCTTTCAATTTCTGTCATCTGAAGCTTTTCATGCTGGACCTGCATTGATACTGGAAATCTGTCAGAGGAGAATGGTAGCATGATTGGATGACCTAGAATTAATTTTTCTTTTTTTTTTTTAAAGCCAGACTGGACCAGATGGTGGTCCACATGCCAAAGCTGTTTGGATAGCGCTGTGCTGTGGGGATGTGCATTGTACTTTATCCGTTGGTCGTGGGCTGTGGTGGACGAGGACAGCACAGCAAATGCGTAGCTTGTATGGCTGTAACAGGGCAGTAACAAAGTGACTATATTCTGAAGGCAATGTGTTTTAATACTTAAAACATATTAATGCATTTTTTTTACTTGGAATTTATTTAGTCTCAGATTGTCCTTACTGCTTTGTTGCTTTGCTTTGTAGGTATCATTGTAGGCCTGAGGGTAGCCAGCAGGAGTAGGCCTGAGGGTAAATGGAGGTTAAAAAGGCAGGTTAGGAGTGATAAAATTATCAGAATCTCAAATATTATTGAAAGTTCTAGAGGTTACAAAGAAATGCCCTTAATTGGCCTTACACTTCTCCAAACTTTTTTCAATTTTTTTGTGGATTATTATTGAAAGGAAGTAGAATTCTTGTGAGTTATGCAATCAGAAAGAAAACATGGTCCTTGTTCAGAACATCTTGTGCAGCCTTTGAGAGCCGTTGCTGTCCCTGCTTTGTTGCAAGGCATATCTGTCAATACCATGCAGATGTCTGTCCTTGATTTTTCTTGTTTTAATTATGTTTGAATTGTTTTAAGTATTCGTTAACATTTGTCTTGAGGAGTTTTTTGATACATACAAGATACACAAAGTGTTCTGGTCACCTAGTCTGGCCTCCTGACATTCAGTCTCCTCTCAAGCTCTCCTGCAGTGACAACTAAGGGTGGTCTCTGCTATGTGTAATACCTGTATTAAGTTATTCAGGATAGTTACCATCAAAGATAGAAATATATAAAAGAAGTCTGAGTGATTTTAGAAGTGATCAATTTATAAAAACAACTTGCCGCTTGGAAATGTTCCATAAAAAATTCTGATAACTAGCAGAGAATTATGTAACAGTCTCTGCTGCTTACAAGAGCTCTCACAACAGAAAAAGTAGAAAAATCAATACCCTTTTTCAGTAGAGTCAAAGCTTGAAATATTTTGGTGAACTGTGGTAGTTTTTTGTTTAAAGAAAGCAAGCAATTTCTCATGCCAGGATTAAGTAAGTGTTTTTGTTTGAGTTTGTTTTACTGAAGAAGATTTAAAACCCTGGGCCGGAAAGTTCAATGCAAGTGCAAGCAGTAAAGAACCACAGAAATGGGTTAATGATAATACTGTTTATGACTCCAGAGCAGGTTTCATGTCTTTGGCCAGTGGAAAGCTAGTGGGGACACTGAGGTGATGGTGAAGACTGAATGCTGTTAGGACTCATAGCGAGGGTGCTGATGCCAGATGAACCTTGCACGTGTGTGCAGCACCACGACACTTCCACAGCCTCAGTGTGTGTCACCCGGGAGAGCGTGTTGGCATCAGAGAGTGCATGAAAAGGTAGATGACTAATACTTGAGTTAGCATTTATTTAACATTAATTTATTCATTGTGACTGTATTTTCTTTCTCTTTCACTCTTATTAAAAAGATGCTGTGATAGCAACCTCTTAAATGAAGCTCTTTTTTTTCCCCAGTGAGATCTCTGCTGCAAACTCATTCATATTGTATGTACCACTTTCAGCATCCACTCATGATTGGACTCTGTTACAATGTATGGTGTGTATTCCAGAAGACCTCAGAGGCCAGAAATTTGTCAATTTACATACCCGCACACATTTATGTATATTTATACTGATACATATATAGAGAGAGTATACTTACGCATATGAATACTGTCTTGAAGCATCTTATTTTTTTTGCTGTCTCCCATTGCCTGCCTGAGCCCTGATGTACCTGTACAGACATGGGTGTTTCCTAAGCAGCCAAGAGAGATGGAACATGGCAGAGGTGCCTGTGAGAAAGGGAGCCCAGCAAATGTTGCTGGCATGCCTGCATGGAAGGATTTTAGAAACAGCGCAAATTCTTCACTGTGACACAATAGGTAGGTACGGAGCACTGAAGGGCTGTTGGTTTATTATTAAGGGAAACTTGAATAAAAAACTTATATAAATTGAAACCACTTAATTTATTCAGATTAATTTATTCAGCTATTGGCTGACTGAAGTGAGAGTTTCCACATCTAAAAGCAACATGGTAGGGGAACAACTGGGCATATATGCCAGACAATTTTAAGACAGAAGATACTTCAATTTCAATAATGTAGGATGAAGGGAACAGGAGTGCATCAGGGCTTCCTGAGCAGAGTCATGAGTGAAACCAGTGCCTTGCAGGTACCTTCCTCTGAGATGAGTATGTTTGTTTGGGGATGGAGGCGACTTTCAGTCCCCAGGGGCAAGGGAGATGCGTCTTTCCCAGTGCTGGAAGCAGCACAAACTGCAGCAAAGGTCAGAGCCAAACACGTGTCCAGTAGTGGCCTTTTGAAGTGTTAATTACTCAGGACTATGAAGAGGCATGAGTGCCACCAGGTGGATGGGCCAGCAAAGCCTCCCTGTGGGGAGGCTGGTATTTGCTGATGAAGTTTTAATTGTTTTAAGTGAAATATGGTAATGAAGGAGCATTGCTCTGCTGCTTTCTTTGTACTACAAGGTAGATGAAAAGTTCTGTTCAGCTAGCTCAGAGAAGCAAGGGAGAGAAGAGGGTTTGGAAATGATGTGGTATAACTGGATGGCATGGGTAAAATACAGAAGTGGAAGCAGATTTGAAAGACAGATATACAAACACCTGAAAAGTAGGACTGCTCTTAAATGCCTTCCCCCTTCTGCCCTTGTGTCAGATGGACTGAGAATTTGTGCAACTCGCAGGACAGGGTTAAGGTGTGAAACTGCAGGTAGTATTTCCAGATTTTTTTTCCATCTTCTGTTTTTCTTCTAGTAACAAAACAAAAAAATCTCAGATATTTCAACGTATTTTGTTTTATGAAAACCAGAAAAACTACAGCTTCTTCTGACAGGGGATGCATGATTTATGTATTTGTATATTTTTTGATATTACTGAGAACTTGTTGCTTGAATTGAAAGTATGACTGTGTTTCTTAATGCAATATTTATATAGTATTCTGTTTATGCAGATCATGATACTTCAGTGACCACATTCTTCATATCTGAGCAGTACGAAGGTTCTCCAAAAATATTTTCAATCTACCATTTATGAAGAGCTGTTAAGAGGAGGAAAAAGTGAACTTTGAAAAATAAACATCTACATCAATACTACTCATTTAAGTAAGTGCCCTTATTTGCCTGAAGTCAGTTATCCTAACAGATGCATGAGAGCTTGGTAATATTTGTGAATACTCATGAAGTGAAAAACAAATTGTTGAAACAGATGACGTGCCTTTTTTTGTAATAAGGTAGTTTTTGTATAATGCAGGGCAGTATTCTGCAGTTCTTGGCAAGCAGTTATTAGAACAAAGGAGAAAATCCATCACACATTTTGCATGGAGTGGGTGGCAATGTGCCTTGTGCGTGAGAAGCAGGACCACGGCAGGCAGAGGGATCTCTGCTGCTGCTGGAGCTTGAGAGAGGAATCACTCAGGCCTAGAAAAGTGTTTTGGCATCTACTGAAATAAACGGGAGTAGCAGCTAAATACTAAAAACATGCAATGAAAGGAGCTGCCTTCTATATGTGAGATTTTTTTCCCCCTCTACTTAATTAAGTTTTAAGCCTTGTCATTTTTAGTTGATTGTTCACTGTGCCGTACATTCTGTCTGACTTTGGTCAACTTATTTAATCTCTCAGGGATCTCAACAATTAATTAACACTGGTTAAGAGGATTGAGATATCAGCATAAAAAGGACTGTAAAACTAAAGTTATACATATTGCTCTAAAATTACACAGGTTGTTAGGTGAAACTTTTATTGGGCAGTATATTATCCCCTGAACTTTCCATTTTAGCTGTCGCTAAGGAATTGTTTTCAGGAGGGCATTATACACCAACATGTGTGAGCTCTGAGCAAAGCATAAAAGCACATCTTTGCAATTCAAATGAAGAGTAACCTATTTATAATTTCATTATTATTTTATTGCCATATGAATTCTACTATTTGTAAATGTCAAATACAAGAAAAAGTGCCTCAATTTAACCTCCCCTGTCACAAAAGCTTTATTCCCACTGTCTTTAACGAAGTACTTCATGTCTCAGAGTAAAATATGATAGACTTAGCTGAATAGAAAATTGTTCTGATATGAATGGAGATGGGGAAGGCTGGCATTTTCCTTTTAAAGCTAATTTAATCACACAGGACACACAAGCAAACAATATTTCTAACTGAGCTTAATCAAGATAGGCTTCAAACATGCAGTGGTTTTATTCTGTCCATTCATTTTTCCCTGCTCTTCTTTGAAAGTATGCAATTCAGGCAGCACAGGCTAGTAAAGCTCTAAAGGAAGAAAATAGATTTCTGTATCTCAGTCTATTATACATGTCCCAACCTCGCCATATGTTGCTTTGTGGATCATTAAAACCGATTGAGGAAATGATGGAATTGTCTTTGTAAACTCATCATAAAGGCCAGGAAGACTGTTGCAATGATGGGCCAAGTGCTTATTACTCTGAGGAAATTGTGAACAAGCTCTCTCTTTCTAAATTTAAGTGCATTAAACTCAAACTTAAAGCAACATTAAGGGATGAAATGCCTGCATGATTTGCTGCTTTGAGGCAATTTTTGAATCCTTTTTTTAGCCCTACAAAAGTTGGCAAACTTTCTTTGCTTACAACAGTCATTGGGAGAGAGCCACTGATGATCCTGCATCTTATTTCATGGTAGTCTGAAGTAATTTGTTAACTTTGGGTGAGTTTAAAAAAACCTACCTGAACAAAGCTGATTTCATGGACTATCATTAAATGTTAATTGACTTCCTGTTCATTAGGATGGATCTATTTCTGTAAAATCAATATCTGATTATATTTGATCCTACTTTGTATTTGGAGGTTGTCTTAAACAATTAAATAGTAGTTTTAGAAAAAGTAATACTTTGTGTGTGGCATGATAAACTTGGCCTTTCCTAAAACTGTTCTGCCTTGCTGAAAATCTTTTTGAAAGGAGATTAAGAGAAATAACACAAAAATTTAATAGAAGAAAAAGTCTCTAGGATATTACTAGGCAACTCCTTTTTCTCTTTTTTTTTCTTCACGGAACATGTCTGGGAATTTTAATGGAAGCAATTGATTGTATCAGCATACAGTTTTTTCCCAACATAATGCTCAACTACCTTCAACATGTGTAGTAAATGTTATTTTTTTCTAATTATGAAAATGAGTATTATGAGTAATTATGAAAAAATTCTCTAACCAGAATAACTGAGCTGCAGGGAATAGTGGCTGAAGAGCCCTGTTTTGACTGCTGAGGTGTAAATGACTAACCCTGAATGAGCTGGGTCTAGAATTAAATGCATCTTGGTGAGAAGATGGAAGTTGACATTGCTGCAGTAAAACTATTGTAAATGTAAGCACAGCTCACAGACTTTTGCTCTCTGTACAGTCGGTAGGATGTGTTCGGGCATGATAAGACTGGCTTTTTGGACCTTTTTTTTTCCAAATGTGCTGCAGAGTAAAAGGAGAAAGAGATGGTAAGAACTGTTCATCTTTGTGGGACAAATGAGGTAGTTAAAGAGAATATGAGAAACAACAACTTGTCTGATCATGATTAGATGCTATCACTAGAGGTAATTTCTAGAGTGTTTTGCATTTGAGGGGTATCAGGACCTTGCAGCAGAGCCTGGAGAGGCATACAGCTCTGTCATGACTGTTGTTTTCTTCAGGAAAAACCAAACAAATCTCTCCACCCCAACCCTTTGCAACAGCAATAAGAAATCTCTCAGTTTTTACAGAATGCGAGTAGATAAGGCCCTGTTCTCTGAGCAGGAAACCACACTTGAATTTCTTGAATGACCCAGTACACCCTCCCTTCCAGTACACCCAGTAGCTGTCTTCATGTCATTAACTAGTCACTTCTGCAGCAGAAGGATAAACCTGGGCAGTTATGCTACCAGCCATGTGTTTTTCTCAGTCTAAGCACATAGTCGCTTCTGAGTCTGCTGAAGAATGGGTGTTTAGGAGAAACAGCATTCTCAAAACATAGTGCAGTAGGTGAACTACTTCTTTACATAAGATTTATTTTCTGAAGACCAGATATGCAAAACCAGAAGACTTTAAAACTATTTATGGCTATAATTAATCTTTCTGCAGGATGCTGGTTTACTATTACAATGCTATAATAATAAATTGGAAGTGGGGCAGTGTTTCAGGCTTTCCATGCTGTATTCTCTTCCATATGCTCCTTTGTGTGATGTCTTCTCAAATATGCATTTATTCTTTAGCCCAGTGTAATTTTATCAGTTTCCGTTCTTTTTTGCACACTGTAAAATTTTTCTTTGGTCACCTTTCAATTTTGGAGCTCAGTTTCTGAAAAGGAGAGCTCTTTGCTCCCATCTATTGGTGAACATGTTACCAGACATCTCTTCCATCTCGGGTTGCTCGCTGCCCAAACTGTAGCTTGGGTAGCAGCCCTTGAAGGCAAGGTGCTCTCACCCGCAGGGGAAAATCTTTGTAAAGCTGGGAGAGGGCCACTCTAGGGATCTTCACTTGATTCCTGTTCAGTGGCCTGAAATGGCCCTCGGGGAGTCATGAGAACTATGTGTAATTCATAATTGATTGGAGTGGATTCCTGGGCAGCTGAAGGGTCTGCAGTAAGGAGACCACCTTTGGTAACACCGTACTAAAGTGGGATGTTAGATTCCCGTTAAATCCAACTAAAGTTAGATTCAGGCAATGGAGCTTTAACCTAATGTACCTTTTAATTCTGCTTCTTTTTAGTCATAACTCAAACAACTTCTTTTCCTAATTTGGAGTAAATGAAATATGGGAAACAATTGCACTGTTCCTCAAAGAAAAAAAATCCCTTCCTACCCTTTAGCTTAACTGTTCACTGCAAATTTGCCAAACTCTGAATTTGCCAAATCAGTTTGGTGGGGAACCCACAGAGGGGAACCCCTGCCACCTTTTACCAAGACCTGGTGTGAGAATGGGAGCTAGGACATGTTGGCAGGAAAGTGGTACGCCAATGATGTCTGATGTCTCCTATTAGATCTTCACAGTGACTTAAGCTCATTAATAAAATGCTGGGTGACTCTGTGGATATATTTGTTGAGATAGTTGTCTTTGGACTTGGACTTTGCAGTGGCACTTTCAGGATTTTAGGGCCCTTTTCTGCCCCTTCTCTTAAATTTGGGAGGAGTCTTGTGAATTGCTGCTGTGGTCATTCATTCAGCGAGGGCTGTTGCCCGCCTTCCACGTTTGCTTCTCTTAAATAACATTTTTTTTTTTTTTCTCATATATGCTTGAGCATTTCAGTAGCGCAGAGCTACCTCCTAAGGGTATGCTGGGCCTTAGATGCTCTGAGGTTCAGGTGAGGATATGGTAGTTTTAAAAGGACTTCTAACTATCTCTGCCATTTCATGTTGTTTCTGACTACACTTGACAAAAAGTGTTCCCTGAAGAGCTGTCCAAACTGGAGAGAAATGTTTTCCATCAGCGTGTGCTAAGTGGCTGAAATGCAACTGAGGGATCATGTTTGTTTTGATTTTTTTTCATAAAGCACTCTGAAACAGTTTCACCACAGATAACTTTTCATTTCAGCTTGACCATTGCATTGTATAAATGGAGGGGGGAAAAAAGGGATATGCTTTCATCTTGCCAAATAAATCACTTCAGTAAGATCAATTCCATGTTCCCAGAATGAAGTTGTTTGGAATTTTCATTTCTGTAGCAAGTGTCAGCTTATTGTTCCTCTTGGAGCAAGGGGGGAAAAAAATCTCATCAAAATGAGGAAATTTATCATTGAATGTGTATGTTAAATTTGTATTTATGTTAGTTGCATTTATCCTGGCAGATATTTCAGCATTTCATTGCGATGCGATTGGAGTCCATGTCACTGAACTTTAGGAAAGTTATTACCAGTTGCTCACTGCTGGTCAGTTGATTTGAGCAACCAATAACCTCAGCTTTTTCTGATGGACTTTTAAAGATATTGCAAGCTTGAATTTACAGCAGTGATCCAGAGGGAAGCCAGGAGTGACAAATTATATGGAAGAGCAGCATTCTGGATATTTTCATGTAGAAGTCATTCTCAAGATGTGTTTAAGAAATATTTCATAGTTGATAATGAGGTTTTGAAAAGGTCCACCTGGAGATCAAATTAATATTTATTAGAAAAACATGTCTAAACCTTGATTAAATGGCATTCCATAGAGAAATTTAAAGTTTTAGGACACAGCTGTGTTTTCAACAGAAATGGTTAATCCTTTTCTGTCAGTGTACAGTGCTCATCTACATATATTTTAAAATGTTTCATGTATCTTCTACTTTTGATGTACTTGAGTTTGTCAGGGTTGACACGATAGTTGTGTAAAGTCATGCACAGCCTGCTTAGTATTCATCAGTGTTGCCCAGTCTGCCGCCTCGGCTCTTAAATGAGAATGAAAGCTGGAGTTTTCCTGTATAATCAATTATGGTTTTGAGATTTATTTTTAGTTATGAATTGCAATGGAAAGGTAGGTGGAGTTAGAGGTGGTTGTGATATAATCTGTTTTCAATCGTGTTTTAAATAGGGAATCAACCAACTTGTCAGTGTTTATTTCTCCAAGGCAGCAGTCTCCTGGAATAACAGCAATGGGGTTTTTACCAGAGGTTGAACAATCACATCCCTTTGATTTTACACTTTTGCCTGCTGCTCTTCTGTACCTGATGCTTAGAGATGCAGCAGGAGCGGTAAATAACTGTGTGGCCAGAAATGGTTCATCATTTTGGGCATGGGTTCCAGCAAGTACTGTCATTTGCACGGGACTGAATCAAGGGCCCTGGAGTAAGACTTTCTGCTTCACCACGAGACTGTTAAATAGTTATTGACCTAACTAGTTATGAATGCTACGTTTGAATTTCAAGCAAACTTTTACTGTATTGACATTTGTTTTTGTCTAGCAAGATTAAGTAGGGGTACACAGTGCATATGGCATGTGTATGGACTTTTTATGTTAAGAAGTTAATGTTCTAAAACTTCATGGTGCATATCTGAATATAGCAGGAATTGCTTTGGATTCACAGCCCTGCTGGGAATAGAGATGGGCTCTTTTCCCTGCCAAAGCACGAGGTTCTCGCACCCTGTACGACGTGTGTCTAGGCACGGAGGGAAGCAAGCAAAGGAAGTGGTATGCAGAAATAAGGTTGCAGGGATAGAAGAGTTTTAGCTATTTGTTTGTGTGGGTGTTGTTTTCTTATCACTGATCACGTAAGTGCAGATTTCTAATCATGTTTAATTTAGTCCTTGCTAAAGGACTGGAATTCCATGAGTTATGTGTGGGGGCCAAATCCCAAACTGTACCTCCTGGAGTTGTTATTAACCTTTCATTCAAAGGTTATTAACCTTTCATTCATTCAAGGGAGACCACATCGAACGGTCCTTGAGATAATATTCTTAGGTGTGTCAGAAATGCTGCTACTTAAAATTTCAGTTTTCTTTTTGACTCATTGAGCCTAATTCTGAATTTGCTTAAACTCATGTCAGTAATGAAAAATTAATGAGCCACAGGTATCTCAATTTCCTCTCTATATAAATTGGTATAACCCTGAGTGGAAGCAGTGCCATCCAAATGAATGAAAATGTTATCTGCAGCCTTTGTGTTTTGAGTATTGAAGTGCATGGCTTTGTACCAATATAATCTGATCCCAACATGATGAAGAATTTCACCTTAACCGTGTAGGAGGCCTTAGAACACAACTGAGTTACATTATCAATTTGAATAGCTTTGGTTTTAACTGTAATTGTCCATTTCTCTAGTCATATATGTGGTAAGGAGGAAGAAAGAGGACGTACATGGTGGTTCTTGTAGTACATTCTTTTAGGTGCATATCCATGTTGTTTGGGAAGTGGCTTCTGGCATGAAAGGAGGACTCCTAAGTATCTTTCTCTTTCAGTCTTTGCTGACATGGAGCTATTGACACAAAACTCACCTAAATCAATTTGGATCTTCCTTTAAACTTCAGCTGGCACTGAATCAGCTCCTGGAAGCGGATGCAGAGCAAAGAGTTGGAAGCTATTCTAGTGAAAAAAAATGACAATTCACAGTATTGTAAGTGGTTTGACTGATTATGCTGACACTAATAATTGCATTTCCAAAGTTTAGTATGCTTCTGGTTTATGTTGCTATAAGTCAGTAGTGATAAGAATGTCTTTTCTGGGAATATCCCATTCTTCATTCCAGACCTCTTTAATTCCCAACAAAATTAGTGAATTAAGTATTACGGATTCAAAACAAGCATATGTACTACCTACTGATGGATCTTGCTTTGGATTTTTTTAGGTGAAAGTATTTCATGAAAAATATTTCTAGTATATTTTTTGTTTCATATTTAAGGGAAAAGGCTTAGATACTATCAGTGGTGCCACTCACTATCAAGTACCCTCAGTAGCTTTTATTTCTTATCAAATCAGACAGACGTTGGAAGCAAACTGAGTAAGTTTGGCGTATTGCCCACAGAAACAATGCTGCTAAGTCGCTGTGCTGTATTTATCCTTCTCAATGTGTATATATAATTTTGTGAAAGAGCTATGCCTCAAGGCATTTTGGATGAAAAACACAAAGCAAACAACAAAAGAACCAACTGATCTGCTATTAAAATTTTCCGTTGATTGAATGTGATTCTGGTTAGCATTCAGGTTGGTGCTCAACATCTTTCAAGCTCAGTTTGTGATCTTGCAAGAGTTTAGACCTCTAGAGCTCTGAAAGAACTTCAGAATTAACTACAGATTTAAATATATATTTTTTCTATCTTTGTGAAAACTTACTCATCTTAAAAATGCTCCCTTTGATTTTAGTGGATTTGATTTTGTGAACAGGTTCATTACAGTGGCTTTGTATACAGAAGAATTAGTACTCAGAGCTGAGCACATTTATTTTTCTGCACTTCAACATGCTACACTTGTGATTTACTGAAACTCTGCAGCATTTGCTTATCGTTGGGTAGGAGTTCCATTAAAGTTGATAGCAATCTTCATGTACTCAGACTTAAGCACTTGGAAATCTCTGCAGGTTTATGGTCTTAACTAGGTGGCTGCTTCTAAAATCCAAATTGGAGATGGACAAGTAAAAGACTATTTTTCTACTGAAATGTTCAGTAAAGGCTTACTTTCCTAAATTGTCTCATTAACCTCTAACTCTTTGGTCTATTTTAGTATTCTGCATCTCAGTTGTTGTCTCCCCTAAATTTTAACTAAAATTTAGTTAAGACAGCTAGATTTTGTGAAGACAAATGTAGCACTAAATGGGAATATGATCAGATAGAACTTTTTTATTTTTTTTTTCCCAGACCGTAAGGTCTGGCTTGTCCTCAGACTATTACACTTGCCCAGAGAAGTGGTTATTAGGTTCAGACATTCCTGTAATTGGTGTTTGCATTAAGTGCCCTTTGAGGAGCAGGCAGGGAAATGTAGGGCAATTCGTGCTGTTTGTGTATGTGTGGGGTTTTTTTATTTTGATTTTTCCTAAGGGTTTGTGGGTTTGTTTATACTTCTGTGTTCTGTGTAATTGAGTAGGGTAAAGACTGTCCTTCTAAAATGCCATGAATAAATGAATGCAAAAGAAATGCACATACTTATGAATTATTAAAATCATCTTAACTTTCTCTACCACTGAAGTCAGGAGTTTTACTATAAACTTAAATCTGTCTATAAAAGTGCAGTATGATAAAAATACACCCAAAAAAACCCACAAAAAGTATTTTCCTTTTTTTCTCATTTTTGGTGGTGTTGTTTGTAGAAATGAATCTAAAATTTCCTGTTTCGCTTAGAAGGAGTTTTGAGTCTCAGAGGATATTAGTGACCAGTTTTCCTTAAGGCTCTAAGGTTGTAGTAAGGGATATAGCCAAAGTACTCTGCTTTCCAAGGTGTCTTGCACCTAACGCTATGAAGTGACTCCTAGTTCAGTTTCAGTTGTACAAATCTGGTTTCAGTCCTTTAGAATATGGAAGTGTTGAGCACCTCAAGGTATAGGTGCATTGCTGGGGTATAGCCTGCAAAGCTGGTTTCCAACGTGGAAATGCAACAGAGCTTGGAAGAAACACTTATTTCATTTCCTTATTGAGTGCAGTGGTGGTGTGCATTATGCCAAAGAGGAAGTGCCCAAAGAATGAGCAAATCTAGGAGATCTCAAAGGTGTGCAGTGGATCTGCCGAGCTATGGGCCGATATGAGAGCCCAGGTGAGCTGGACAGGGTACAGAACAGTCTCCCTTCATTGTAGTCAGCAGCTCCCTAGTGAGCTGGAAATGTGCAGAAAGACTCTGCAGGTCGGCTTCTTTCCTAGCCAGTGTCAGGATAACTGTCTCGAGTGTCAGAATGAGGATTTATCTTTCAAATAGATATTCTCACTTCTAAGTCGTCACTAGGCAGATGTTCTTGAAACACGCAAAAAAAAATCTGTTTTTTCTCTGTCTCAGAATATGTCTGAAGCTTATGTAAACATTGAGTAACATACAATTAAGTTTTACATAAACTTCCAATTTGGAAACTGCTTCATCTACATATGTTGTCTCTGATAAAATTTGAGATCTTATTCATTATTTGGAACAGTCAAATAAGTCTTGGCGTTAGAAGGAAATTTGAGTAGGTAGGAATGACATGAATTCTCAAAATTTAGGGAGGGAGAAGAGCCTTGAGTGCTTTTGACTTCTCTGGCATGAAAGGAGATGTAAAAGAATAGCAGCTAGTAGGAGTGCACATGCCTCAAGCTTGCCTCGCAGCAGACATGCTGTGTTTAGTAAACTGTCTTTTAATACGCTGTCATAGTTTTTAAAATAAACAAACATAAAAGATCCTCTGTTAATGGTAAGTTGTCAGCTACAACAGAATGATGTTTTCTCTAAAACCTTGATTATTTCTTTCTTATTTTTCTGAGGTGTAGGATGCAGTATCGGGATGTTGCTACATCTTTGCCTACCCACAGATGCTAGAATTGTTTTGCCTTTGTATCTTTTGCTACCTCGTTCTTCTGTGTTGACTTGAAGTTTGCTGCTGTTGTGTTGTTTTGTTTTTATTGATGGTATGTTGCTCTTAGACATGCAGTTCTCTGGGGTAACCCATGTCCAGGGGTGTCTCATTTGTCTCATTCTCAGCACTCAGTGGGCTGCAGCCACTGTTGGATCTTGTTCTGGAGGAAATAGAGCAGTGTGGCAGGTACTCATTTAATTGACTAGTTGAACACAGTTGTAATAAAGTGACCAGATCAGAAACTAATTTAATCTCTTAGCCTGGTAGTGATGGCTATCAAATTCTAAAAAAGCTGCTAGATGCATAAAAAACCTGGATAGAAAATACACCCAGAAGTAGTTTCCTACCAACCTTAGGAAATATCTGCTGTCAGAGAATATGAGACTAGATGCTGCTTTGTGGCACAGTAATTACTGCTTTTGCAATCTCAGCTCAGCACATCTAGAGTGACATCCCTGGGATCATAGTATTTATTTACTCCAGTTCCTTCCCTAATGTAGGAAAGGTCATTTCCCTTTTCGTCTTTATGCAGATATCTTATATGTTCTCATTATTCAGGTCAGTGTTGATCTGGTAACTGATGAACTTTGTCATTTTTATTTGCCAATGTTAGCTATTTATGTTTTACCATCTTTTTATTTGTCTCTTCTTGTTTTTTTTCAGTAATAAACAGAGTGGTTTCCTCTGTCATTTGTAATTATACATACAGTTTTCCTAGAGAGTCCTACACTCTGCACTATTGGCTTTTAATGGTCTAGACAATTTTAATGTTCTAGTCCAAGCTCACCTCAGCTTGGAATTGGGCATTGCTGAATCCCTGTTAAAGGCTAATGCTGAGACACTTTGTTGTCGTACTGCGAAAGAACTGGCCTTCTTCTCTCCTCCTTAATACCCAACAAAACCTTCAGAATGGGGTTAAAATTGAAGTAGTTTCTAAAGTGGTATTTTATTTTGACCTTTACCTTTATCTGTAATGGCATTAATCTCTTTAGCTGAAAGAGCAAATATATGGTGCTTTCATTTAAATAAATAAAATGCTTCCTAGGGGAAGCAGTATGCTGGTCGACAGCATGGGCCTTTTGCAGTGGTGCTTTGATAAGTGCTGCAGCCTTAGTCAAAATTTTTTTTTCATGCTTCAGCCTGAATGCCAATGGAACAGACTCTTTTAACTGTTTAAATTTAAGTGCCATAAATTGTAATATTTAAAATGGCATTGCTGGATAGGATGGATAAGTATTATCAGTACTATAAACTTTTATTTTTTTTTTACTCTGATGACCTGGAAAATGAAAAGATTTAAAAATACGGTGCTTTGCCATGATATCTTATGCCCTAGACCCCTGTGCAATTAAATGTTGCTATGAACGTGCTTCTTTGTAAATCCTTTATAGAAAATTCTGGGCAGGTAAATGAGGATCCTATAGGAACATACTATGGTATTCTTACATGTGGCCACGAGCTCTGCACCGGAGTGTGTGGTGGAGGTGGTGTGTCTGTTCTCTGCGAGTCTGCAGTCCCCGAAGCCTCAACGCTTTGCGGTGCTGAGCAAAGTTTAGTCGGTGCTACTCGTTGAGGAGCTGCGGTCCGGATGCACACTGAGCTGCCCTCAGGAGCAACCACACACAGAGCTAACTGGAGAAATGCATTTTTGTTGCCCTTCCAGCAAGCGATGAGTGCAAAAGTGTTTCCTTTGAACGTCAAAGTTGGCAAGGGAGGCAAGCAAGCACTAGACGTAAAGTGTTGCTTAGTGGCTTCCTCAAAGACTTCCTTTAGCACCATTAACTTCTGTAATTTAAAGAATATATCTTCAAAAGAAACGAGGGCATATGTCTTCATTTCTGTGATGCCATTTCTGAGGGGTGTGCATCGCAGGAACACAGAAATTTTGTTATTTAGACAATAGCAAATTCCCACTTTCTGATAAAGCCTTCATTTGTTGTCTTCAGGAGCCTAGAAATGCTATCAAAGGGCAGGTCACTGAAGCTACTTTTTGCACACCAATGGCAGCTCCATCCTTCACTGTGCTTCCTAGGAATTTCCATAGCATTGACCCACAATAGAATGAAGGAGGAGCTGGTCAGAAGGCAATTCCTTTGCTGTAGCAAAAATGCCCATAGTAGCATTCTTGGCAAAGATTTATTCCTAAGTATAATGGAGGAAAATAGCATAAGCCAAAAATGCAGGAGCCGGTGCTGCAAAGCAGCAGTGAAGTGCTTTGATGGGCAAGTACAATTACAGGACAAAGTCATTCTGAAATGAATTATTAATTTTGTTTTCCTTCCATTTCAGGGTTATATGGAAATAAGAGAATCTTTAAAGGCATGTAGCAACTGAGAAAATTTCATTCTGTTTATGCATCTTTTAAACTCTGTGTGATTGTGTAGTTTTGATTTTTTTAAGAGTATTTCAATTTGCATATAACTATGCATTGCATAGGAAAATCTGAGCAAAGGGGGGATAGAGAGGAACTGTAGATGCTATGAGCTTATTCTTACAGAGGAAATACTGTACATTCTTCCCATTGCCTTGTTTTGTTTTGCTGTGAAGGCAGGCAGGCTCAGATGCAGTCCCGAGGACACTGGGGGGTCTGGCATCTCTTTCCAGGCACGGATGAATGCCTCAGCCACTTGATTAAGGGATCGTGCGCATTCCCGTGCTCTCCTTCTGCTGCAGTGAATCCTTAATTCTCATCTGCAGAATGGAAGAACTGCCAGAGGCAGAGACAAGAATGCCCAGTCAGCCTGAATATAAATAAATGCAACTTCTATGCTGTCTTTTTTTGCAAACCATGTTGTTCATGGTTGCCACGTTGTTCCATAGCACACACGGAACGCATCATGAAAAGTGGCAATGGGATTTCTTTGCCGTGCTTTCTTTGGGGGCCTGGCTGGGTTTGGCAGACTGCCTTGGAGGGTTGTCTGCCCGAGGGCCTGGGCAGCAGAACCAGGAGCCCGGGTGAGTGCAAGGCAGGCTCCGGTGCAGCCCTAAAGGATGGTGGAAGGGAAACTCACCCACGAGCAGGAGCTCCTCTGCAGCCTCAGGTAATGTTCTCAAGCACCTTGTGACCCTAAAGCTGTGCTGTAAAACTGCACAGGTCAAAACTCTCTCCTTCTGCAAAACTGTCAATATGCAAAACCTTTTCTGGCTCTTCTTGTTCGTACAGCTTAATAAGAAAAGCAACGTATTGCATTCTTGAAAAGCTTATGTCTTTTATAACATGGAGCTGGGTATTTAAAGGAGCTCTGTGTAAGCCTTCAGGAATTGTCAGTATAAGCTCACTCCCTCAGGAGTAGAATAGAAAAAGACATGGCTTGCACACATGTAAAAAAGTAATCAAGATCTGAATAGTCAAGAGTCAGTTAGGCATGTAATTCTTACAGATTTCGTACATATTTTTCTAAAGTTGAATTGCCTCAAAAGCTGTACATTTTAATGACTAAAAGTGAGAATATTTGCAAATACTCTTGACTTTAGATCACGTTAGTAGTGAACAATCGTCTTTAATGGTAGTGTTTTATCGTGCTACGTGTATTAGCTTAAAAGTCTTCCGGTTACTAGTATCCATTTGCCAGAAGCCAAGAGGATAAGGAGCATGCAGCTGGATTACAGTCTCTTACAGGGAGCTTCAAAATAGCCATGAAATTCCTTTAATATAGAAGTAAGCAAAATTGTGAGCATTCCATCAGGCAATTGATGATAGCAACACAAATGCAACTTGGCACCATCAGCCATGCCTACAGTGCCATTGCCTGTGGTACTTAACAAATCCTTTATTTATTTCTCTTGTGGTGGAATTTGCTGCCTTGCAGTTTGAGAACCTACTTCAGGGGATATGTCGTCTCTGAATAGGCATGAAGACTGAAATAGCTTGAGAAATGTAAGAAATGCAGGATTCATTTGTTAATATTACTGCTCTTTCTGTTTCGTTTTAAACTGAGCTTAAATGTTGAAGGAACCATTTGTGTCAACATAATTATCATGGTGGACTGGGCATATGATAGGCTCTACAGAAATGATCTGATTTTGGACAAATTGAATTTATAAAAGAAAATCATAGGGCATATCTAGTTTGAAATATCAATGGAGTCTATTTCTTGCCTGACAGAGATTCTTCTTTCTGCCTTTTACTATGTCCCACCAGACTCTCCTCTTGTTTCCTTTCCCTTTCTAATCCTATGTATTCATTTTAACTTTACTGGACCATTTTTTGAGAAGAGAAAGCAGAGAAAGAGTTTTCCTATAGTATGTTTTGTTTGGTGGGAGAGGTGGAGTGTTGAAGCCTTTCCAGAGGAAATAAAAACAGAGCAGTGTGCTGGGAGCAAGCGATGTTCCTCCCCTGTCCCTTCTTTCCTCCCTCTTCACCTGCAGTGATCAGGTTTTCATAGGAAGGCAAGCAGGATGTGGGGGTAAGAGGAGAGCTTTGAATGGCTTCAGAGCCACAGGTGATGCTGTGAAGCTGTGCAGGGTTATGATTGACATCACCTTTGACAATTGATGAAAGCAGGGTAGGAGACCCAGAAAGCAGTGCAGGTGCAATGGCTTTAGCTCCGTTGGTCCACGCTACTGTGTCTGTGTCCTCCTTTGGAAAGAACTTGTGGAGAAAAGTTGTTTTGCAAATTGTAAAAATCATGAAGTATCTTGTTTTGTCCATCTCGCAAACAATGAGCCTGACTTTGCCCAAACTTCTGAGATTAATTTTTTTTGGACTGAGGGGTCCTGGTTTCTAGTTCCTAAGCAGTACCAGTAATACGATCATGTGAATAGATATACTTTTAGGACTGAGTGGGGACCATGGCATATGCTTCATACAGGAATAAATTTTTTTCTTATTGATCACTAGATGAAGTGAAAATATTTGCTAAACTGTAAAGGGGTCCTGTTGCAGTCCACAGAAACAACTTCACAAGTTTAGATTTCCCCCGCCTGCGTCTGGAAAAGAGGGAGCTTTCTCCCCCTCAGTGAGTGACAGCAAAGATGTCTTCTCCTTCCCATATGTTGTGCCTTTTTTGGTTATTCTTTTTTTAGTTTATTATTCTGTTGTCTGAAGAAAGCAATTAGGTCATTGTATTTCTTGGGCTTTGCTGGTTGAACGCACTTTTGGCGGTTAATTGACTAATTATTAGCTCTCCTTATTAGCTCCTGAGCTGGAAATGAAATTAATTGGAATAGAAGCAATTCTCATCGTTAGCCTGACCAGGGTTGGGGCACCCTGGGTCTCTGCTTCTCTCTCCCGGGTGGCTTCAGCCAATTGCCTTCTGCTCGTCACTAACTGAACTTGGTGACATCTACCCTGCACGCTCAATTAACCAGCACAAGCTAAACCGCTTTGTAAGAGAAGTAAAACTCTTCAGTTCTGATTGAGCTTCCTCATTGTAGCTCTGTTCGAACTATAAATGTAAAGCAAGCACCAAGGCTAGAGGTGCGTGTGGCCGCCTAATGAAGGGAGAAGGATTTTAGGAAAATATCTAATAATTCTTGGGAGGATTCACATAGGAAGTTAACTTTTATTCGCAGAAGCGGAAGGCTCTGCCTATTGCTGCTTTCGTAGCATTCCAGGATGCAATAATTTTTGATTCTGCTAACTTAAGAAAAATCTATCTCATGTTAGAACTTAATCTAAACAAAAGATTCCAAAAATTCCACTTGCTTATTTTAATTGAACTAAACGTTTGACAGAGCTCTTTAATCACAACATACTTGCAGCTTTCTGATAAGGTACTTTGTGTTTGGCCTGAAGCCACTGTGGCTTTATATATATGTGTGTGTGTGTGTGTGTGTCTATATATACACCACATCATTTGATAACCTATTCTGACTCGGGAACAAAACACTGAATCAGAATTAGAAGGTTCCAACACACAATTAAATTGAGTGGTGTTTCATCCATCTGGAATAGGAAATAAGTTACTGAGGAACCCTTCCCACTCCAAATGCCCATAAAGTGCAGAATCACGTGAAAGGAGTTTGTTGGCAGGGCAAAAAAATACCTGGAAATGGGAGGAAAAGAGAAGGAGGTGTTAGATGTACATAAACTGAAATATAAATATTGGCATATAAAGGCAGAGAATTTGAACGTAAAGGGGAAATGGGTTAAGGTGATCATAGTACTCCTATAAACTAACAGTTTCTTGCCCTCTTAAAGAAGCAATTACTTCTGTCTTGAGCAAAAGCATGAATTCTTGAGAAATGCATGCTTTGGAACAGAAACTCTCGGACTCAGAGACGCGCTGGAGGAATTTGCTCTGGCAAGCTGTGAGGAGACTACAGGGCTGAATGCTGGACCAAATACAACCAGAGATCAAGGAACTAGCTCACAAGCCTTGGGGAAGCTGCACCTAATGTAGATTTCCAGTAGGATCTAAGAGCATAAAATTCATGTACAAGCATGAGGTGAGCAGACTAATGTAAAAAATAAGTGTAAGGTATGTGAAAGGAATGCCGGAAGGAATCCTAAGCTTTTCTGGGCACTTAGAGGGTGCTGGAATAAGTTAAGGTTTTGGTCTGAGATAGGCTGAGAGAGATGACAAGAGGAGTGTGTCTAAGGAAAAGGGCATAAGCAAGAGATGATACAAGGCATACATTTCTTGCGCGCAGCTGCAGTGAGCTGCAGAGAAGACTGGAAAAAATATAGGAAACCACCAAATGTTAATGAGTGGATGCTGAAGATAGACTCTGCCATGACACGGTATTTCTCTGTAATTGAACTCATGTTCTTGCAGGTAAAGGGAGACCCTTATGGCCTTCAGCGTTTGATGTCTGAGACTGGACTTTTAGGCCAATTGTATTTCCTAGAACCTTAAAAATTTCAAGAACTTAAGTGCTATGATTTCTTCCTTCTATAAAAATACACTATTTGTGTATCTCTTTCTTGTAATATTTTATGTTATTTGGACTCATTTGGCATATACTTCAATATTTTCAGTCATGTTCCTTGGTTCCGAGTTCATATCTTGATCCGCACTGCGAAATGAGACTTCTGGTTTAGAAAGTGTTTCTGAACCACTGTTTGAATAAATGGAAGTTTTAGAAGAGGAAGAACTTAGGTGATGAGACTGCTGACATAGCTATTTGTCTACACATCTGTCCTACTGAGAACAATGAGGCCTTTCTCTATGTTCTCCAATAGATCAGCTAAGCATTGATTTGGAAGGCCTGTTTATCTCTAGCAGAAAGACAATTCAATATTCATTAGAGAGTGCCCGCTGCCCTCTGTAAAGCCAAAAAGCCTAATCCTGTCTGCTCACATGGCTTGTTCGTAAATGTCTTCCCATGTTGGATGACTGGATGCCACTTGCAAATTTAGTTTAAAACTTGAAGCGTATTTTCTGAAGTTTAAAAAAGTAAACCCTTTTTAAAAATATATTCAAAATTGACTTTAAATAGGTAGGATTCTTTTTCTTAAATTCTTGTAGACTATCAAAAAGTTCCAAGAGAAGTGAAAAGTAGAACTGGAGACTTCTTAGTAACTTCTGAAAGTCTCTGACAAAAGCAAGAATAAACAAAATATTGTTTTTCTTTTATTTTTAATGAGACCTAACAGCATTCTTATGCTGACGTTGATGGAGTCATTTGTGTCAGTGAGAACTTAAAATGCATCTACAATGAGAAACTTGTTAAGCGGTGTGTCTACAGCAATTATAGAGAGCAAAACGTTTTACCTAATTTTGGCATATTCCGAAGTTCTTTTTGTTTTGTCAAGTAAGAAAGTGTCACATCCTATTACAACTAGCTTTTAATGTATTATGCAGAAAAAGAAGTCATAGAACCAAAGAGATTAAAAGGGTAGTGTACAGAGTGAAGATACAGGCAGCTAAATGGAATGGAACTAAAATGTTGGAGTCTTCACCCATACATGCAGGATACGGTTTCAGATTTTAAAGTTTGACAGAATTGTTGGTTGGGAGAGCAGTAACATCAATTAAAGTTACCCATATTCATGAAGACTGTGATATAATGCATTCTGGACCCTTCTTTTTAAATGTTTGTTCTTTTTTTTTTTTTTTTTTTTAAACCAAATGCAGGCTTCATATTTGCGGAACTCCATTCATTTTACAAAGAGCATCAGTATGGCATCTGTTTGCATTTCTCTGATGATGGATGTTGGTTGTTCAAAATAATGGAGACATAGGTTTGATCTACAGTACTCAGTGTCTAAAACTGTAGTTTTAATTGCATAGTTTTGCAATTGCAGTCATGTGAGATGCGTAATTTTGAAGTTTATGATCTTGGGACAAACCGGTGCTTCAGTTTAAGGATTCCTCTGTCTAGTTCTTTTCACCAATCTCTTTTCCTTCTTTATAGATGCAGAAGAATCCTTTCTGCAGAAATGCCAAGTAATAAGATATGCAGAAAAAGTTTCCCAAATGACTTTTGAGTATTTGTTCTGGATAGCGTCTCTGTGATTACCTTATTTTTTATTGCATTATTGGAAGACATTAATGATAAAAAGATATTTAACTTAGCGATCAGATGATGTTATCGGATTTCATACTGACTTAGGAAGTCTATGGGTATCTAATTCTGTTATCTGGATTTTTGTTGATATTATGTATTTTTCTAGTGGATTAATTAATCATAAAGATATGTTCTACATGTTGAGGAGCTATGGCTGCTAAAGACCAAAGAGATTGAGGTTCTTCCAAAAGATCCTTATTCTTGGAATCTCTTGGGAGAAAAAAAGGTTTGCAAAGACTATTTACTTGAGTAAAGCTAAAGTTTTACTTTAAAACTGTTTACACAAATAGCAGGATACTGTTAATACAGCAATGTGGGATATAAAAATTAGCTGATTAGTTAGAAAATGCTTGTTAAGTTGGTTATGGTGATTCCTCGACTGTTCTAAAATAGCTTTTTAAATTGAGTTTAGATACATTTAACTGAACAGAATTTGATTTGTTGTCAGTGTATACTCCAAACCTAAATCAGGAACACCCTGAGAGAACAGCTGTTTTCTCAGGTTTTATTGATAGTTTGGATTGACTGCAGTTCCAGTAAATACTGAAAAGATGGCATTTCTGAAGAGGGAAATAGCGGGAAAATCTCATTTGCTTTAATAACGTGTAATTTCATTTTATCAATGCTAACAGACATCTTAGAAAATTCCCTTCTTTTAATTGTAATTTCAGGACAGTACTGTGGTTTTCAGGAACTGTATTTTGATATTAATTGTTCTGGAAAAAGTCCAGATATTAACTTAATAACATTAACTGTAAGAGAAATTCTAAATAGGAATTACCTTTCTTGTGTGAATTGAAAAATAACCTAGTTTGTCATACACTAATAGCTTTAGTTCAAGTACATATTTGAGGGTGCAGACTTTTCTGTCAGAGTCTCAAGTATTTGAATTTGTTGTGTGTTTGATAGGCCGCTCAGAAGATGCTGCTTTGTTCTGAAGAGGACATAAAAGCTTCAACTGTTTTTTTCCCCCCCCCTTTTGTTTGTATACTGCATCCATTCAGGTTCCTGCTTGTAAGCATCTGATCAGTTCGTATGAAGGACATGCTGCAATCAAGTTGTCGCCAAAAAAAGTAAGCAACTTTTGTGTAAAAGTAAAAAGTGTTGTAGTAATATTTCCTGTGATGTTTGCCAGGTGGTGAATTGCCCTCACTTGGGTTCTGAGCTCACCTGCCCACAGCACAGCTGAGCATCACAAAAATGGGATGCTGTCCTACCTTGATTCCTGGCTTCTAAAATATAGCTGTAATGAACCAGGTTTTGCATTATTCTTTTTTTTTTTCTGTGAGCTTAAATGAATTTTTATGATATCTACAAAAGTGATTATGCTTTTTTTTTTCAGAATCCAAGTCTTCCTGCAATTTCAGTTAAAGTTTCTGTTTGCCCACAAATAGTGGAAGCAATTAAATGTGGTTCTTTGGTGTGTTTCTGCCAGTGCCCTTGCATTTTTCTCAAAAAAATCTTTCCAGATTTGCTTGGTGAAAAA
Source organism: Nothoprocta pentlandii (assembly GCA_013398315.1). Lineage (NCBI taxonomy): Eukaryota > Metazoa > Chordata > Aves > Tinamiformes > Tinamidae > Nothoprocta > Nothoprocta pentlandii. Next base: position 582,042 of record VZSG01000014.1, on the reverse strand, counting down.
TTAGTGGAATTTACAGCTCAGATTTTTTGTACTTGGAGTTGAGAGAACTTGATTGTTATTCAAAAGATGTAAATGCTTAATCAGGCATTATGCTGAGTAGCCAGTACCCAAGATGATAAATGTTGATTTGTTACACAAAGCATATTTTGATAGTAAGCCAAAATACTGATTGCAAATAAGTGCAGAGTTTAGATAGTCACTTTGTTTCCTTGGTGACCTGATACCAGGCTTACGCTGAACTCTGTGTATTTTACCACCTCCATTCTGCATCGTGATATAAAGAATTTTAATCGTATCTGTGCTGTGTTTGACTCTAAAAATTCCCATTTAAATCAGCCTTGCATGGGAAGAAATGAGCAACCAAAACATCTTAATTTGGTAAGAATTAACTCAAACTCTAGTCATTTCTTCAGGTGTCGGAGGAGGTTTTTTTGGGGTTGTGCGTTGGTTGGAACTGATGAGATTTATTGTGGACTCTTCAGTATTGACGAGACTTTAAAATATCTAAATATTTAGGGGTTCTGTAGAGGAGCCGTATGTGTTTGCCTTAGCAAACAAAGCTATTTGTCATAATAAATTGAACAATGAGTTATATTGTGCTCATCAGGAATGCCAAAAGCTATATAAGCTTGTGTGGGTCGTAACTGTGACAGAAAATAAGAAAGTTAACACTGCCAATGCCCATAACCTGTTATGGTCAAAGCCAAGGCAACTGAAGGGAGATCTTATTTGGATTTTATTTTTTTTAACTGCTTTATATAAGATAGCAGGCAAAGTAAGATAAATCAAACAATTATGGGGAGATGGTGCCAGAATTTGAGGAATCTCAGTATCTTCTTTTCCCGAACTTCAATTCACAGTTCACCTCACTGTCTAAACAATAACTGACAGAAGACTTAAAGGTCTTTCTCTACCTCTAGGTTTAATATGCAAGACAGGAAAAGGACTGCTTTGAACAGTAACATTGCTCTTGACATGAGGCCTCCCTTTTAATCTCTTCAAAGCTTTCCAGTTTCCATAAGGAGCTCTTTCCTTTCAGTGCAGATCTCAATCCCCTTTTTAGGAGGGATGATTTTTTTGTCTCTAGTAACTTCAGATTTCTCTTAAAAAGCCTGGTCTATTTTTTCACTTATATAAGTAGCCCACACTAAATATATTTAGAACATATCCTGTGATGTTTTCGAGGCCACTCTTTGTAAAAACTAACAAAAAAGCAAACCAATCAAAACTTTAAAACTGTGGTACAGTGTTTAGAAGCTGACTTCAAATATTCTGTGAGAAGATCTGGCCTACTGGATGTAAACCTATAGTTGTAGTCTAGTCTTGGTGAATTCCCTGTTTCAGAGGCTGAAACAAACTGCCCAGCACATTGCGAGGGAGAAATGTTTTGTAATCTTTAAAGCGTCCAGAAAAATTCTTTGTTTCTGTGCTTTGTCTTCTAGTTGTCTAATTCTCATGGCTCACCTTAGTTGCATCACCCTTGTGCCAGTGGGGCCTTAAAAGAGAACTAGGAGCTCCATAAGCAAGTGATGCTGCCGTTAAACCCATTAATTGCATGTGAGCTTGGATGGCCTGGGTGGTTCAGGCTTACGGTGAATGTGTTGCTGCATTTGAGCAGTTGCTTAAAAAACAGTGTCTTGGAACTAGCAATTTTCTCACCTGTGTATAGTGCGACCCATATTTAGATGATTGATAACAACATTATGTAATCTGCAGTATTTATGCCTGGTGGCAGCCCGTAATATTTTTCACAACTGAAGAACATCTAATCATAGATCACAGCTAGAGAGAAAGAAAGTAGCAATTAGTTTGTTATAGATGATGTGACTAAGAATAACATTATATAAGTTGCTCTAAGAGCTGTGAAGGGCATTAGCATTTCTTTGAAACTAGGAGATGCTGATACATTATTTGCTAATTGCTTTATAGAAATCTTCAACAATTTTTATCTGCATTGTTTCTCCAGATAAAAGTTATGTATCAGACAAGTTTCTGTGCTCTTTATGGCAGCAACCATTTTTTTTTTTGCTGGATAAAGATTGGAATTGGATTCTACGATATCTGCATTTTTTTTATTTTTTGCAAGCTGCTTCCAGAAAGTATTGTTAAATTGTGGGAAGAGCATGATGTGTGTGATAAAGCACAAATATGTCATATATCTTCTAATGTCTGTAATTTGTTTTTGTTGAGGCTTGCAATTGCTGTTATTTTTAATTAGAATTCAGATTTAATTATTAATAATATTGGAAACTTTTTATTTTATGTTTTTATTTTTCTGCTACTCTTGTGTTAATGTGCAAGTGCTGACTGATCTTTTGTTGCGAAACAAAGGTTTGGCAAAGGAGAGCTCTTCAGAGCATAGAAGTATTTCTCTGTGAAGAAAGGTAGCCTGGTGGCATCCGTTTGAAAGGTTTCTGTCACCAGGACCCAAGCGCAGCCCCATTTCTTGAGTGCCTTTGCTTTTAGGGACTATTTTTACTGAAGTTACTGTGATCAGAGCATTAAAAAAGGCTGAATCACTAAGAGGAGATAGGAGACGCTCAGTACTGGTGAGCCACACTAAGCTGCTGATGCAACCGTTCACCTACGTTGAGAACCACAAAGAGTGCGGGTGTAGTTCCCCTTAGATCTACTTTTTATTTAGGCTGAGTTGTTATAGCAACTGTAGGACTCGCACAATCACATTTCAGTTAAGTTTCCTCAGATTCATGATTCTTAAAATTGCTGGCCGTGAGTGTGTACTACACTAACTTATTTATCAAGTGCGGAAGAGGCTGCTGACGGTATTGATCAAGTGTGATTTTAGTTCACTTGTAAGGGTATGGACAGAGACTATTCTGGCAAAAGATGGGAAAATTAAGAAATATTCTTTTGTCTTTGCAACAGTTGCAATCAACACGTATCAAAGGAGTAAAAATACATGCCACATTTGACTGTAGGATTTACAAAAATATTCCCAGCCTGTGTTAAATGAGTTGCAGATTTCATGGCTAGTGGAATTGGGGAGCATGTGCTGCAAAGCCAGAAACCATGGAAAGCCTTGGAAAATTGCATGTGTTTGAGAACTAAATTTCAGGTTACGTTACTATGGTCTTAAAAATAGCTGAAAATCTGAACTTTCCCACCCTACAGGTTAGAGAACTTCCCAGTTAAATACAAAACCATTTGTGGAAATGGGAGAAAAAAAAAAATTAACTTTGAATTATCTTCACTCAGCTACCTCTTCTATCCCTCTGTAAGCCAAATGCTTGTACCTGATAATCATGTTACTCTCTAAACTTTGGTACCATCAGATTTAAAAATGCAGAGGTGCCATTGCACTGTTCTTCCATTCCTACACATTCCTGCCTTCTGTTTGTACTTTTCTTTTTTCCTGACTATGAGAGAGTTTGTTTTTCTTTTTGGAAAGCTGGGAATGTTTTGCCTATGCTAAACTGAAACCTACTGTTATTTTTTGAGAGAGAATTTTCAAAATATAACCATAAATCAAGTCATCCAAAGTGGTTATTGTGGTTACAGAATATTAGAAGCAAGATATTGAAACAAATTAACACACTGGAAAATAATTTGCAATTGATTTTTTTATCACAATTTTTGTCAACTTTTACTGGAAAAAATATTTTGGTAAGAAAGGAATTTACACTGGAAAATGTGTAACCACCACTGCTTGTTACTTGTGCTTCCTCAGAAAGAAATAGGTGTGGCAGAAATCAATTTCTTAATACCATGTAAACCGTAAGAGCCTAAAATGTCACTGCTAAATTGGTTTCCTGAATGCTATTCAGAAATGTTTACCTTGCTGATTGCGACCTATGTTCATGCATTCAACAAATGTACACCTTTATTTGCATATCTCTAACATCTGTGACCTTCACACTACTCAATAATTTTGGACTTTGTGACTTATAGTTTGCAATAATTTCCTGAAAGCAGATGAAACAAGCACTTCAAGGATCACAGATTTATTCTATGATATGGAGCAAGGTCTTTCTAGCTTGGAGTAATTTTGATCAACAAATCCAACCAGGCTGCATTGAACCACTATTTAAAGCACTGGTGAAAGATTTCCTATGCAATATATTCCTCAGTTTCTTTTTAAAAGGACTTTATTGCTATAGATTGTCTGAAAATGTAGGCACACTTTTCAGTGTGATCATTGTACCACACTGGCTTAAGTAGTCAATTAAAAAGTATGTTCAAGGAGGAAGTAGAGATACAAAATGTATATGGATCAGACTAGACTGAAACAGAGAATTTGTGGCCAGATCGCCACTGAATAATGTTTTAATGATGGGTACAAGTATTTCAAACTGACCTGCTCATGACACTTAATACAATGTGATTCCAGTGTGATATAATTCAATATTTTCTGCACAATGCATTAGCTGCTTAATTGCACTAATGACATTGGCCAGCATTTTAAGCTTAGTGATAGAAGATTAGGTTGAAGTAGCATTCAGCCTATTGTAAATCTGTTCATATAAAAAATTCATTGAGATATCTCAAGATAATATCTCCAAATATGTGCAGCTATAAATATCTGTTGGAGGCTATAATGTATTCACTCCACTGAAAACGGTGATTCTGGGAACTTTTTGCATTAAATGCAGATTTGCTGCTTTCTGGTTCTACTATTATGTAGGGTAGAAGTACTTTTGGTTAGAACATAGATTCATAGAAACATGAAAAAGAATCCTGAAAATCAATTTGGACATATCTGAAAAGGCAAGTAGTGTGTCATATGCTCTGCCAAAAATGGAATATCCTCTACTAGTGGTGTTGAATGTAAAAAGTATTCTGTCGTTTCCAATACTGGACCATAACTCATTGCTGTCATGACTGAAAAGAACCTCTCTGCACAGGACACTAATTTATCAAGGTTTATTATTGCCCTAAGGATAACCTTAAATACGTGATTGCAGTATGCCACTTTATTTTCATAACTAATTGAAGAAAAGAAGGCCTGTATTTTGAATTCAGTCCTTAGTAGTTAATAAACACTATGAAAAAAAAGTTATATCTTGGTTTTCTTTATATCGGACTTGGAGGAAAAAACTTGCAAATCAAGTTTAAATAAAACTTGGTTTGTTACTGAGCTTTATTCAGTCCAGACACAGAGTTCGAAAGTTTTAAAAAAGAAATAAATGTGGAATATCTCAGCAAAACAGGAGCTGCTAGGATCTGAGTACTTGTGAAAATCCAAGTATTTTCTTTAGCTGGCTGCCTAAGAGGCCTAAAACATTTATTTTGCTTGTTGGAAGCGAGATCTACAGGTGAGGCCAAGCAGGCTAAAGACAGGCAGATCTCTACTTGGAGGGAGATTGAGGGGGGCATTTAGAAATGTGCTGAACAGATACTAAGAGTGTGTTTCATGTTCTAGCATTAAATGATAATACAACCTACTTGAAAATTGTAGGGGTTGGTATAGAAATAAGGAACAACCACAGATCTGAATCATTAGGAGCAGAAAATTCCTCCAGTAAATGCCAAGCAGAATATGCATCCCAAATTCTGTTTTGGTGCCCATACAAAGCAATGTGTACTGGCAATTGAACAAATTGTGTGATAAATAATTTAAATAGCTTGTTAGGAATTGCATCAAGGATGTGGGAGTGTATGTGTGTATCTATAAAAATAATCTCCGAGTCATGAGAAGCTTCTAAAAACATCTAGAAATTGTTTGATGATGATGCAGAAGAAAACAATTTTCCATATGGTGTTTTCTCACTGGCTGAAAACATTGGCTTTCATGTTGAGTAAGGTTTTTTCTATTTTTTTTGTGCTCCCCTTATGCCACTAGGATAAAAGTAGTATCACTAGTGGTCTTTAGTAAGTAACTAAACATTAGGGAAGCAGGTTTTAGTGTACCAAGATTGTCTGGTCACCTGCTGTTACAACAGATGACATTTTCCCTTTTAATAGCTAAGAGAAACATAAAAATAACAATATATAAGGTTATCCTAGGACATCATTTCTGATTTGTGTAAGGCATGAAAAAATGCTTGTAGTTGAATTTTGTTGTTGTGTCATTTTTGAAAATACAGTCATGAAAGTTGCATGTAATTCTGAAAGTATGAGAATTTGACACCAAAGTTACTCCTTACATTTTATAGAATTCAGTAAGGTTCTATAATTAGGTTTTCTTTTTACATTTGCCTCTTTTTTTTATCATTTCAGTGAGTATTGAATTAAATTTTCATTGATGAAGAAAAATAGTAATTTCCTTTTTCTTTACCATATTGATGCATTTAACCTTCTTTGTCTTATTCAAAGGTTTTCTTTTAATGGCATTTTTAAAGACCCTGGGTAGATCCTTATACAATGTTAGTGCTCATTCATTTTGTTTCTGTTTATTTTGGGGCTTTTTTTTTTTTTTTTTTTTTTTTTTTTTTTTTTTTTTTTTTTTTTTTAATTTCAATGTGGAGTTTCCTCTGTATAGTAGATGTGGTTTTTCATTCTGTAGCTAAAGCATTTTTTTTTTTTAGTTTAGTTGCAGTATGTTTTATTAATGCCGGGGGTTTGTGTGTGAAACAGAAAAGCTTAAAGTGTTACTGGTACATTCTGATGTTCTGCTCATAGCATTAATGTAGGTTTCAATAATCTTCTAGCTGTGTATTTCACATCAAACTAAACTAACCCAGAGGTTGAGCATGTAAATGTGGAAGTGATTTATGATGGTTATCTTCTGTCACTTTGACACCTATATCAAAAACAGTTTTCCTTGTTTATATGAAATGCTATGAAAAAAAATGTGTTGGAGCTATGCCAGAAAAAAAAAAAATTCTCTGTAAAATCTCTGTAATTAACTTGCATCCTGCTAAGCTTTTGCAACCTGAAAACAAAACAAACACACTTAAAAGATTTATGCATAACTTGAGTTCTATTGGATGGCACCAGTGTCCCAAGACCTTGCTTTTCTAATGAAGTTCATATTACTGGAAGGTCATTTAAATTCTAATCTGAAGACTGTATTTCTTCCTACTTGTTGGGACACCACCACATTACCTATAGCTCTTTTAAGTCAACGTGAAATATTTCAGCTACTTCAATGCATTGTTGATCAAGCAGGTCTTATTTGCAACATAAAGCTGTAACTTAAATCAAGCAAGGTAAAGAACTTTACTGCCTGATGATCTTTAGCTGTTGTTAGCTTGATTAGAAAAGCAATGTTGCAGGCAGCTGGTGCTGCAATTACAGAACAGTGACCTCTAGTTTTATTCCCATCTTCTAAATGGCTTTTACTTGTTTAGTATTATCTTGTTTATAGTAAATGCATTAATTGTTCTATAGATGTGACAGTATTGTTACATATGCTTCTATTTACAATATTTAACCAAGAGGCATATTTTTTCCCAAATAGTAACTATAGTAACTATAAATCAGTTTGAATGTTTTTGGAAAATAGTTGGTGCTTTTGTGTTTCATTTATGAGATGTCACATTGAGCAAGTTTGGTGAATGATAATTATGATATGCTTCATAACTTCTATTTTGTAATTTTCAGTGTTGTTTATCTTATTTTTTATTTACTCTGGATAATGGGGATAGGTATTTTGGAATGAGTTGGCACTGAAGATTAGAACGTTGTCTAAAGATGTGACACATTTCTACAATTAAAACAGAAAATATGCAAACAGATTAAAAGATCTAAACAGCTGTGCAGCAGTGAGAATGTGATAAGCAGTCCTTTATTTGAGAAAAATACAATGAGGAAAAGAAACACAAAAAAGAAAGGCAAATATACAACCTCAGTCTGGAATTGAAAAATGTGGCCTCTTATCCTTAAAAAAAAGTAAGAATTTATATTTTGATTTAAAGATCTTTAGCTATCGAACCTTCTTTATAAAGACAAGTACAAAAAGGAGCTAGTGGTCTTTTGAGCAGTTATGTAGTTTCTTATGTGACATTCTTTACGTGACTGCATTGTAGTATAGTTTTGGCTAACCAAGATGCCATAACCAAAATTTTTGCATCATTTTATCGTCTCCTACATGTCTAATTTAGAAACACAGAAGTAAATCTGTTCTCAACAGAATATAATATGTGCCTCTTAATTTGAATTTAATTAAGGTCCTCGTATTTCCATTTTTTAAGTCTTCCTCTGCATCTCTGATTTTGTATTTTTATATAGAAAGCGAGTTAGGGAGCAAAAAAAAAAAGAAATGTTAGTGTGGATTTCTGAAACATGAGGCTTCTGAAAGAGATACGCTACTAAGCTCAACAGTTTTGATGACACTGAAGTTCAGTTGGATCTTTTTTCTAGAGATATTTTTCATTACAAATGACTAGTATTTTACTACTGTATTATACCTAGAACCAGTTAAATTTTCCCCCTTTTTGTATTTATATTTCTAAAAGTGTTTCATAGAAATGTGTTTATATTAGCGATTACTATGTAATATACTACATATTCTCATACAATGCAGATTATTCTCTTTCAATACTGCACCTTCTGTGGCTTTAATATTGAAAAAAAAAAAAACTTGGCATATCATTGGGTTATGGAAACTTAGTTTTTCTAAATTCTGTTGCATGTCACTGAGTTAAAAACTAACATCTTCCTTCAATATTTTGTTTAGGGAGTAAAACAAAAAGATGAGAAGTAAACTCAGCTGGAAGGTGACTCATGGCAAAGTGTGAGTAAAAATTTGTTTAATTTTTGTGTAATCGTCTTAGAGCATGCAATGTGTGAAAGTTAACGGTCATTTTGCTCATCGTCATAATATAAGAAATAGGTTTTCATCTATTCCTTGAAAAAAATCTTTGTTTTCATGTCCACAAATCTAGCCTTCTGTATTAAATCTTTACCATGTGAGGAGAATACAAAGCTGGAGATGTGGAAGCTCTGGTCCAATGCTCTGGTCTTTCTAGCATATTTCTGCAGAATTCATTTCTGAATACTGAGAAAAAAAAAAAAAGTGATTGAAATATCGCACTTACCTAATCTAGAGTAAAGAATATTACAGGATTAAAATGTGGAATTTTATCCTTGGAAAAATAATTTTAGCTGTGGACTGAGTAGGAAAGCTAGTGTTATCTGTGCCGTGGCTTTACTTAGTTTGGATGTGAGGCTTTAGAAAACTTGCAGGCATAGATCCTGCCGAGATATGGACTACAAGTAGGATAATGGTTTCAGAACACTAATGAAAGAAGACAGCATGACTGATGTGGCAATACAGAAATCATGTTATTCAGAGGTGACAACTATTTATTCACAAGGAGAACATGACAAGACAGAGATAGCAGAGACTGAAATGGATGTGTGAATCAACATCCAGAGATGGTGATTCTAGTTTGTTTGCAAATTAAATTATTCAGAGAAAAGATTTAGGAAGGATGTCAAGTGCTGCAGAACATTTGCAAAGAGGTAGAGAGAAATGAGGTGAATAGAGTGTCTGTGATCAGAAAACTAAAAATTCCCTCATTCTGGGAAAACTTCCTATCAAAAATGTGGCTTTTTGTTTCTCATTTTAATAGTACTTCATAGTGCTTAACGAAAGGCAAGTGGAAACAGGGAGAAGTCTAGAGGAGGATAAGCCTTTTACATCTATGTGAGATACCATTCTGGATAATACAAATGCAGTATTTCTTCTTTGCTACTTTAAAGGAGTTTTTTCTTATTTTGCAAATGCTGTAAATCATCCTCCAAAGGACAAAATATATATGCTGAGGAATACAAGTTCATCAGTATGAATGCTACCAGAGTATGTGTGCAATACACTGTGACTGAGGATTGCTTCTAACAGGACAGCGTTTTGCAGTAGGAAAGATGTTGCACACTCTTCATTAATTCAAATTTACTGCATTTAGTTTTCAACTACATTGTTTCCCTTTACAAAGCATATTGCAAGGTATATTGAAATACCTTAGATGATTGAGATGTGTTTTCAGACCATAAAATGAGAAGAGGTAGTAGATAACCCGTAAGTAGAAAGCACTTACCATAAAATGATAGTTTATTACTGTTTTTAGCCAGTTAGGTAGTCTAATGTATAATTTATGAGACTCTTGTCAGACTGATTTGACTGCACAGTCCTCATATGAAACTTGGCTGAATTCTGCCTCATGTTCACCATTTAAATCTTGGGGAATAATTGTTGAGTCTGCACTCAGTATTCCTAAGCTTTTCATCAATTTCTACCTCTGCAGCATAATGGAACATTTTCAGCCACTCCATTGTCCAAAAGGATTTCTAGCTTGAATGGGTGATTAACATTGGAAACCCTCTCCACCCTCTTCTGGAAATAAACTTTGTCACAGATGGGGGATTGTTTCTTGTTCTGTTGGGTGGTCATGGCTGCAGTGACAACTTTATCGCATCACAGAGTTTGTAGTTGTACCTATGCTCCCAAACTACCACCTGTGTCACATAGCTACTCACCTGGGTAGAATGATTTTTGCCTTTGCAAAGCCCCAAGTTTGTTGAGCCAGATGCCAGCCCCCTAGCTGCATACCCTCAGTGGTAGTTGGTCGTGTTAATTGACCAGAATGTATGATTTATTCATAAAAGCAAATCCTGTTCTATTACCTTCCTTGGCGACTGCACCAACAGGATTTCCTTGTGCCTGGCAGTGCAGTGGTGTTCCCACAACAGTGGGATGCTCTGGACCAGATTTCTCCACTTTGCCCGGGCAGGTGTTTCTCAGGCCCCAGTTGCAGCAGGGGTTGCAGCGCGTTACGGCGCTGCACAGCCAGCCACCTTAGGCAAGCTCTTAGCACAAGCCACGGTGCAGGGGAACTCGAGATTAAAAGTTGCTTTCAATTTTCTAATCACTGGGAGGGCTGCTTGCAAGAGTGCGGCTTCCTGAGGCAAGTGGCAACTCCAGGAACTGTAAATAACAAAAATGTGTCTGATCTGACTGGGAGCTGAACTTTTGCCTTCCTTGGGCAGCATGCAAAGCATATTAATATGCTGAGGATGGTGATTGTGATTCCCTTCACAAACATATCTGCAGCTGCTGCTTAGCATAGTGCAAATGCATGCTACAAAGGGATGGCTGCTTGGAGACTGTCTGCCTGGCATGATATATAAACTCTGATGTGTTTTAATTAAGTTATCTTACCTCTCAAATGTAAAGAAAAAATACTTCAAGGAGCTACCAATAATATACATATATACATAAAATATATATGTATGTATATATGCACATTTATATATAAACCTTCAAATTCTTTCTATTCTTTGACTTTTATGTAATCTTTCCATTCACATTTGGCATTTGCAAGTGCTTTTTTAAAAGAGGACTCAATAATTCTTTTTGCAGTTCAGACCTATCAAACCCTGAGTATGATTTGTGTAATCTACTGAAGTTCTTTCTGCTTGTTTTAAAATCCTCATCTGAGCACAGTTGACCTCGTTAAAATATGTAATAACTCACATTTTGTGGCTAACCAGGGCAGAATTATAATAATGCCAGAGCCTATTAAAGTAAAAGGCTATATGCTTTTATTACTTAAAGGTCACTGGTGTTCTCTGCATTGACATCTATGTCACTCTGTTGTGTTTTCAGTCTTTAGATATTTGCATGAACAGATATTGGTGCATTAGATAGCAAAATTCATCAGAAATATTAGCAAAAGAGCATTAGAAAATAATTCAACGGCTTCATAATGCACTAACTTTTTATCACCAGCTTTCTTCAATTTGTCTTTTTTTTCCCTCTGCCTTTTACTGTGCTTAAACTGTTCTTCAGTTTTTTCAGACAAGATGATAGTAACCTGAGGCAATTATGCTAAAATAACTTGTCAGCTACTCATTATTTAATTTTTAATATCTTAAGAAATTAAATGTTTGAGAAAGTAGGAGACTAAGGAGTTGAATTTTCCTGCATTTACTCAAAGGGCAGCTTCAGAAGAAATAGTATCTTAGTCCATGTATCGCCCTGCAGCGTGTTGCTCCAGCACCGTTTGGTCGGAGTGTGACACGGCCACCTCTTGCTGCAGGACTCTGCCTAGACCCATGGCAGGGATGAAGGAAGGTGTCTCGGTTTCCTGCAGGAAATTTCCTTTCCATCATCCTTTCTCATGTGTCATCACCCCCCTTATGAAAGAGGGAAGAGCTAAGAGAGAGGAGAATAGAAGGAAACAGATTAGAATGAGTGTGAGATCGTTGATTGCCTCGTGTGAGGGATTTGCCAGAAGCCGTGGTTGGTAAGCTTCTTGGCTCGTGCCTCGTCCCATCACCATCCTGACAGCAACTGACCACTGTGTTTGAGATCCGATTCTCCAGGTACGTGTCATCTTATCTAGAGACCTTCCAGACCCTGTCCTCTCTGATGGAGAAGGGAGTTCCACTGCTTTGGTCCTTGTTCCCAACTGCAAGTGGCTAAGTCTATCACATCTCCCTCCCTCTGGGTGAAGCCTTGGAGATTTCCTTCATGTTGAAGAGCAAAGAATACCTTTCACAGAGGATACTTTACAGCCTTGGAAGCATGATGCCTGTTCCACAGCACCCTGCTCCCACTGCTCTTTGGTTTTGTCTCCAGGATTGCTTTGACTAGAAAAGTACCTTATTTTTTTCACCAGACTTGGAAAATTTCAAGTAATTTTCACAGGTCTCGTTGACATTATTCTTAGCGTAGCTTGCTGCGCTCTACTTTCACAAATGACAAACTGCCATCAGTAATGAATATGATAATATAACCAATTCTAAGTGAATAAATATTCCAGCCTTTGAAGCTCTCTTTATAAAGTAATGAGTGACAGCTAGTCAGCTGATTTAAACAAAAGATATGTTTCATCCCACATTATCTTGTGATAGATAACTGACCATTATACTTCCTTGT
>VZSG01000014.1:425845-569087 GCA_013398315.1 Nothoprocta pentlandii | reverse complement strand
TTAATCATCATTGCCAATTTCCTTCTCAATCTTTTTCTCCCTGTAAGCATCTGTCACAATCAGAACACCCACCATGCTTACCTAATTTTTGTGCTTGGTTTCTTTTTTTTTTAGGAAGAAGGGTTATTGTTCTATTAAAACTTGATGGTTGAAATACTGATTGTAAGTAACAGCACACCAAAATGTCAAAAAAACCTTATTTGTAGAATAGTAGATGGCAGTTTTGTAAATATGGAGGAAATAGATACATGTAGGTAATGACCATTAAAGCTGGTTTTGGAGTAGGAGGGAAGAAGTAACCTTCTTAGCAAGGGTTCCTTCCAAGTCTCCTTTATGCCAGTTGTTAATGTTCACTGTCAATGATGAGAATAAAGGAAATGTACAGATCTAGATGGACTTTGAGAGGGAGGGTTGGCTTATCTGCCTTCCTCCACCCGGACAAAGTTACGAGGTCTGTACGGAGGTGGGAGACTCTTGGGAAGGGAGCAGGGGGAGCAGGTATGAGCTCCTGCAAAGCTGATGTCCCTGCTGAGCAGACACACCAGAGGGGAGCACCTGTTTAAGACTGGAACTCCCTTTACATCCAACAGATATACCTTAGTGAGTTTAGTAGTACCCTTGTACCTATAACTCACGCTGACAGAGCAGTTGCAGTTCGTGTGCTCGATGCAAGTCCTTTATGGACTGGTTTAGACAATACTTAGCTAGATATTTACTGGCACATAATTTCTTTTTTTATGGTTGAAGAAATTAAATCAAGTGGTTGTTTTGTGGCTTCAGACAGTATGAATGATTCACACACTCTATTTTTAATATGTCATCTCAATAAGTGGGAACTCTGCTTTCCTGTGTTAGAGCTATAAAACCGTATTTTCTGTTGCTTTCATCGCTGTGGGCATTGTTGCGAAGAAGAGATCTTGTGAAAATTCAAGCAAGTGTCATTGTGAAAATGCTTTTCCTAGTGATTCATGAATAGTTTCATTACATTTTATTTTTATAATATTGGTAACGAATGACAATGAAAAATTTCTGTGACAAGTCTGTGTTATAATTTGATGAGAAAAAAAAATATTGCAGTGCTACATCTTGGCATCTACCCTTTAGCTTGGAAAACTTTTCTGTAAAAGGAAAATCAGCAGCTTTAGGCAGATTGGTGGTAGTTAAGACTGCTTATTAACCACCCTATTTGCAAATGGCTTCCAAATTTAGTTTCTTTTAAAGTAAAATAAGTAGAGAGGCTTTTTAAATTTGAAGTTACTGACTTCAGAGGTATCTGCAGAGTAGAATTTTCAATTGTAATGAAAAAAAATGCTTTCTCCCAGAGCTCCATTTCTGCTCTGGGAGATTTTAAGAGGCCATGGTATTAATCCTCCCACTCCAATCTGCCCTCAGATATACCTAACCAAATATCAAAGCAGTAATGACAGCGTCTGTCCATGAAAACCATCAATGTAGGGGATTATACAGCCTTTCTGCACTACATATTCCTGTACCTACGTCTCTGCACATACAGAAGGCCTTTCCTAGTGCCTGTCCTGTACCTTTCCTGCTGTAATTTAAACCTTATTATTTTTGTCTGCGGTGGAGGTTTCATTATCCCTTTCTATTTTGCTGAAAGGACGTTTGAACGCTGTTATCCTGCGTCTCCTCAATCTTCTTTTCACTAGGCTATAAAATGATGATACCTAATAATACTTCTTCGGACTTCTTACCCTCTAATAGAGAATTTGTTCCATGATTACACAAGCTACCAGCTCTGCAACCTGCAATGTCTCTCAAAGTGATTTGTGTTCCTCATCAATAGCATCAGTTGATAGATGTTAGGCTTAGTGTGTGGTTCCCATTATGTTGTTTTTCCCCTTATTTTTCCTCCTGTTATTTTCCTGCTGACATTTTAACTGTATGAAGGGCACTTCTTCAGGCTTATTTATGGCATGACCTGTTCTCTCATTTGATTTTACTCTTTGCTGCATATTCTGTACTGTTTAATACTAGAAGCTGTTTTCCTAAAATGACTTCTTGGACTTCATTATCTGAGATCACGTATTTTCATTCCTTCTTGGCTGAATTTGTCTTCTGACACGTTCCTTCCTTTTGCTATAACATACTCTATATTTGCTGCTTGTGGCCCATACTTCGTAATAGAAAATTGCTTTGCTATTTCTTTTTTGATTCTCTTGCTCTCCTGCTCTTCCTCTGAAACTTTTCTAAAGCATCTAATTTTGTTATCCTTTTCAAAAATGTTATTTTCTTCTAGAAACATGTACCCTGATCACAAACTCACGTGTTTTCTTGTTCTGGATTAAATTATTGGTTGTGAGTGGTGGGGTTTTTTGGTTTGTTTGTTTGGTTTGTTTGGTGGTGGTTATTGGTTGGCTTGTTTGTTTGTTTGTTTTTAGCAGACAGAGTCCGTCATTCATTGAAATCAGACTTCTTAGCAGGAAGCAGAATTTCATATTAAGTTCATTAAGGCTGAAATCTATCATATCATTGAGCTTTCATCTAGAATCCCCATGAAGGCAAGCAGCATTTTTCCACTTGGCTGACGACCGAGCAGATAATAGATCAGCATCTGAGAATAGCTCCCTCTTTGTCATGACAGTTGTTATGGTTTCTGGCTTCTGAGAGAATGAAAGGTAGAAATACCATGGTTTTAAAGTCAATCCACTCTGAATTAATATTATATTGTCATGTCTGTTTAATATAACAGAACATTATTTGTGTACTGGTTTTGGAGGACATGAAAATACTCTTTTTGTCTATTTTTTTTTCCCTGTCCCTGACAGAATAGTCATTCTGGGAGAGATATTGATATAATCTACCCAATGTGCAGATCCATCCAATACCTCCCATTTCTGGTTTTGAAAGGGTAATGACACATAACTACTTATAAATCTTGTGTTAATTTAAGAAATTTATCTTCTGCCTGTTAGGCTGATATATTTTGGCATTTTGATTATCTATTTGTTAATTCTAGACTTATATGTTATTTTGTATAGAGACATTAAACTAGCTAGGTCTGTATTTGAGACCATACTAACTGGCATATTTCAGCAGTAAATAGATTCCAACGTCATGTTTTATGCATCACATATATCATTTTGCTTATGATTCAAAACACAGAAGACATGTTTCCAGGATTTCATGTCCTGTAAATAAATGTAAAACAAGCTCCTTGCACAAAAGTGCTACAAAGCAATCAGCACTAGGAAGCCTAAGAAGCTAAATGGTACTTGGAAGACTATAATTAATATTAATCTCTTGCTTGCCAGAACAAGTGATTAAAGTACTCCAACTCTTTTACTCAGAATGCAAATTCAGCTAAATGGCAGCAATGTGTGATAAACACGCTCCTATAGCGCTTGCTGGTTGAATTTGAAATATCCTATGTAGCAGGAGAGGCAGACTTCCATAGCTAAAGATTTTCAGCAGCTCTCTAAAAAACCGTCAGCATTCTGCTTCCCTTCACAGTAGGAAAGTACTGAGGTGTTTTTTTTGTTTGTTTGTTTTTTTTCTCTCTCCATGAATTGACTTAGGTAAGTAAAAGACTGACCTTCACTGCTGTCTTGACCAATGTGTTTTTACTATGCACAAAACTTCTGGTAAATCCAGTTGCGCAGCTATTGTAACAGTTACCAAGAACTGCGTGCTCCAGCCTTCATCAGACTTTGGTGTGTCTCTAATACCCTGTTCCAGCCTCATCTTATGGGACAAAAAGCTACTCCCCTCCATTGGCTGCTGTTCACTTGCTCTTTGGACAACTTCTGTCCTTCTTGTATCACAGCCAGAAGGAAACTTGCTCTGTTTTCTATTTGCTGAGGAGAGGTCATCCTAATTATTGAGATTGACCCAAAATAGCTGAAACCTAGGACGTTTTCAGAGCTAGCTCCATATTTGAAGTCAAAATTGACACTTCACTTTAGTCATTTCTAGTTAAATGTTTTTTGAAAATTGTTTCTTTCCTCTGCACTTGAGCTTCTTATTTTATCAGGTAATTTCCTCCTTATTTCAAACTAGGAATCATGTGATACAAAAATAGAATCACTTTACCCATTGTGATCTTAGTTCAAATCCTGCTCGAAGTATGGGTGAGCTTCTGGAGTAGTTCTGTGGGGTTTTTTAATTTTTATTTTTAATTCTGAGAGCAGTATAAAGATAAAACCAGTTTCAATTAACTTCATTTTTTAATACAATGTCTTTTTTTCATACTGACCAATAAGGTTTAATTATTTGGGATGAAATATACATATATTGTTAAGCCATATTAGAAGATAACAACTCTGTACTTTCTGTCAATTTTGTCAGAATTGCAAAATATAAAAAATGCCATTTGTTTTGCTTCTGAGGTACCTCAGAAACTGTGTCCTAGAAACTCTTAATTTTCTTGACAGCTTTTCAGATTTATTACTCTTCTTTTAAGCTGCATCCTTGAATTTTCTTCTCCAACTGTAAGCCTTTAGATCTTCTAGCAATTTTGGCCAAGGCATGACCCTTAGATTCGACTGACGGTGAAGTACATGTCAGTGAAATGCAGTGTCAAAACTATTCTAATATTGTGTCAATCTATCTTAAGAGAAGACTTTTCCAGCACTCTAGAGAACCAAGAAGACAGGACATATGCTCTGTATTTGTGATTTATCCATTTTACTCATAGAGCAGTCATTTATATGAAAAAGCTAGAATTATTCGAAGTAACAACTTTGGCTTAAGTCTGTAATTTTTGTGGTTGGTGACAGTGAACTGAGGGCATGTTTCTTTGTCTTCCCTGCTGTCTCCAAAAACTTTCCGGACACAACTTGCTCTACTGAAAGTACGTTAGGTTTTTCCAAGACAAATATAATCCCAGAAAATGACACTTTCTCAAACTTATTTTGACCTCATGGACATTTGTTCAGCACATTATTGATTGTGGGCTTATATATGTGAGAGTCAATGCCATATCTGTGTCAGGCAGCTCTACTGATGAACTTTGAAGCTTGTAGCACAAATATCAGTTAAAATTACACATGAATATGAAAAGAGCTTTAGAAAGAAGGTGTCAACTGTAAAAAGATACTCCCTTTTGCATCATTTATGGTTTTGAGGAGAGATAGATGGTGGTGTATTTGGTTTGGACCCAAGCTTGCAATGTGATGGCCCTTGAGGATGTGCCTTTACATCCTCGGGCCAAGCTTTCTGTGTCTTAACAGACATAAATCTTACAATATCTTACAATACAATAAGTGTGTGTGTATGTATATGTAGGTACTTAGTTCATGTATAAAAATCAAGGTATAAAATGACCACTTTGTTTTCAGTATATGTTTATTGTATATTTGGTATCACAGAGCCTTTTCTTCTCAAACCCTATTGGGTAATGTCAGTGCATTTTTAGAGCACACAGATACTAAAAGAGGATTCTCTTTAAAGCACCTCCTTGTTCTGAATATTTTTATCAATCCCGTACAGCAATATGAATAGTTTAATTCTGGCTAGAGAGAATTCTTCACTGGGAAATTCTTTGGTGTAGTACAATATTTGGACATAAAAAACACAGTCTATTTTACATATCCAAACTAAGACAGACTGGATTTGATATGTTTGTTTATTATTTAATAATAGTCTCTTTTGATTTTGCCAAGGCCTGAGATTACTGACCATCTGTCTCGTTTACTACAAAGCAATATCTACTGCTTATTAGTAGTACTTTATTCTGTAGCAGAACATCAAAAAAATGTGGCCTGATCTTGTGATTTATTCAGTGACATTTACAGAAAACTAGCAATCAGAGAATTTAAGGATACTTCAATAGCAGAACAGTGTCGTGAAAAACACCACTTGGCCAGATTCGTTCTCAATAGCTCAGACTTTATTAGGTGCTTTCAGCAGGAAGATGGTGTGTCACCAGGCACGAGACAGGAATATTGGTGTGAATGATCTTGTGTATACCTAATACACAGATAATATGAAAAATTTTATCCTCCCACGTAAGTACTCCAGGCTTACATCCACTTTTACAATATGCTGTAGGGAGAACTTTCTCCTTTTGGATGCTGCTTAGAAACAACAGGACGACTTGAGATAATGTATTCTGTGTTCTCTATTTAATTTCCTGAAATAGTCAAGTTCTTCAAATTTTTCTGAGCTTCCCAGCAAGATTTCCCTGACATGAATACATGGGAAGAGAGACGCATCGTAAGAGAATAATCCATTTGAATTTTGCCACTTTTGAAATGTGTGACGCTTTCCTTGAGATCTTCCTTCTGATTATTCTCATTCCATTTCTGTAGGTGATTTAATTAAGCTTGGAAGGTCTATATGGCAATGTTTGACTTCAGTCTTATTCTTTTAAGATGGTGATCTAATGTCCAACGAAGTACTTTACATAGCCACTGCTGATGGCTGGTCCTTGGTCCTTCTCTTTTCCTTTACATACTAGCATTAAAGGTTGCAAGAAATATTTATGTACCAGAAACATATCATACAGCCCTTGGGAATTGCTGATGTACACTAGAAATTGGGATTTCTTTATACTCTTGTGTTTTCAGGTCCATCAGCTGCCTAGCTGCTGTTACTCTCTGTTATTTTATGTATACAAATGATGAATGCCAGTTGTTTTCATATATTGTTCAGTCTCAAGTTAAGAATACGTATATTAGTCTAGCTTAGTGTATCATGCAACTAGTGTTTTTGAAAATCATCTTTTAAAGGATTTTTGTTTTTCTAAAGAGTTCATTTAAAAGCTATATTGTTCATTGATTTTAATTTCACAAGATACACTGTTAAATAGACAAATATTTCTTTTTGGGAACAAGTAATGTGTATTTTTCTCTAAAGCTTTACTTTCTCGGTGAGGGTTATCACCCTTGATAAGGCTGTAGCGACTGTCTGTTTTTGCCCTATGCTTCCAAGTCAGGCCTGTTTGCCTCATTTTATGATTTTTTTGATGACAGCTCTCAAGTGATGGATTTTCTTTTCCCTCCTTATGCATAGCAGTAACAGGCGAAGGCCAGTTTGGCAAATCCAGCTGGTGCTGCTGCTGTTGTAACGAGCCCTGCTGCTGCTTTTCCCTGTTGCTCTCTTGTGCTTGCCAGGTTTATGGGAGCAGGGAGCTGCTGTGCTTGCGTGTCTGCAGACAGACAGAGTGTTGGAGCTGTGTACAGATAGAAGTGCATCTTCAGCTATGCGTGCCTTTGGGTTGACAGCTATCCTGATGAAGGGCAAAGCAAAAGAAGGGTGAAGAAGGTATCTCTCTCCCATCTCTTTTCCTCCTCTCTCATAGTCTTACAGAGGAAGGATTTAATCTGTGGGGCAATAGGAGTAACTATTGGCAGGAGGGCATTATATGATAGCAGAGTGTTTTGCTTATTTTTGTATTAAGCTTTTATTATTTTCCTGTGCATAAATGAGAAGCACTTTTCCTGTAAAGTCAAGAGCATTTCCTGGGCCTTTCTGTGTATGCTGTAGAGCAGCACCATCCAGAAAGTGCAAT
Organism: Nothoprocta pentlandii; assembly: GCA_013398315.1. NCBI lineage: Eukaryota > Metazoa > Chordata > Aves > Tinamiformes > Tinamidae > Nothoprocta > Nothoprocta pentlandii. Next base: position 561,616 of record VZSG01000014.1, on the reverse strand, counting down.
ATCGACAAAAAAGGAGCTGTGCTACATTTCACATGGCCCTCTGCATGTGCTGTGTGGATGTAAGGATTAGCCCAGGGATCATTACCAAGTTTCAGCATGGTGCTCTCTGTGTGTCAAAAAGGCTGTTAAACTTCAAATAAGTTGTTCTTATCTGTTGTTCTTCCTAGCTGTATATAAACTCACTTTATGGAGTTTATTGGTGTCATTAAAAATTGGTTGCTGAATTAAAGCTTATTCTGAACTTGGCTATGTAATGTATAGTGTGCAAATAACAAATTAACACACAGCATTAGAAAAGCAAATATAATCAGGAAATGAAACAAACAGAAAGAAGTTGTATATGCCCCTGACGGAGGCAGGGGGAAAGCTCTATTTTCATTTTCAAATCTGCTTTAAATCCCAAAATCCAGTAAATGATTATTTTACTACCAGGAAATGTTAAGATAAGGTGTTTTAATATTTATCATACTTTAGTTTGTTTTTCATAGCAGTCTTATTGCCACCCTGAAATGGAATATGGATATTAATCTAGAAGGCAGTAATTTAATTGGCTTGTATCCTTTTCCAGTTACAGCATGGAAGAATTAGAAAGATGGAATGAGAGAGAGAATAGAGCACGACGTACTCTAATGAATGGTTTAGGAGGAAAAGCTTCTTGGTTTGCTTGTCACCAATAACAACAGCTTTTGCAGCTGTGTTCAGATTATTTTGAAAGTATTTTCTCATTTATGGCTAAGTCCCTGGTTATGGAGTGTTTGCTCCCTAACACAAATGTGTTTGCTTAATTTATTTAATTAATCAAGTACTAATTTAAACCCAGATCGTACCTCCTTTTTTTTTTTAATATGAAGTCCCATTAGAAGGCTCATGTGCAAGACTGATGCACAATTTAATGAACTATTCAAATGTAGGAGAAAATATGAGTGGTAGCTTTGCTGCTGCAGCAGTTTAGCTTTCTTTTGCTTGGTATATTCTGTGCTTTCAGTACTCCATACAGAAAGCCATATAGAAATTGATCAAATTATTGAAATGATCTGAAATTATCCTGTTGTAGAAATTATCCATGTAGAAATCTCAAATGCAGTTTGCTGTCCTCAGCTCGAATAGGTATACATTTTGATCAGCTGTAATTTAGTTCATGATTAGTAATTCAGTCAAATGAAGGAACAGCAAGGCAATTTATGCCCCCCTCCCACCATCAAGTGGAAGATTGCAGAGCTGTTGTAATGGGAGTGAGAAGTATTTTCTCTTTTCATTGGCATTGTAATGAGACTTCGCAGGTGTCCTGAGACTGTCACCATTCAAGACTTGCACATATGCTGCACACTGTGAACAGCCCCTCTGAAGTTAATTGAGTTGCACCAATTTACTCCAGCAGAGAATGAAATCACGGTTAGGGAATTTTAGTTTAAAATATAAAGATGTTGCAATATAAAGCTCCACTTCAGCCCCTAGTAGTTGTGTTGCACATGTAGACTTTCTTAAAATGCATCCAATTACAATACATCCAATTACATTTATTTAAAACTGAAATCACCCTGTGAGGCATTGGTTAAGAAGTGTATTAAAACCTAGCTTTCACTTCTCCCTAAAATTAGATATATGTCTAAATACGGAGAGATGAAGTTTAGTGTTACTCTCGGCACTTTTTATTTTCTTTGAGATCTCCCAGCATCTGCCAGCCTGTTCCATTTCACAAAATGTTGCCTTTCTTTTAGCTTTTTAGAGCCTGTCTTGTGATTGTATGTTTTCTCAATACTTTTGTTGTTGTTAATGTTAAATAACATACATTTGTAACAACTGTTTGCCAAATAAGCAAAGTGATATTTCCCAGAGCAAAGTAAGCCAAGGAATGACACTATAACCCGTATATCTACATCCATCAATAAGCAAAATGAAAGCATCAGAACTGTCAGGAAACAAAAAGGAATTTCATTTTCACAGATGCAATTGTAGATGTCTGTTTGGAGATGAGCAGAATTTGAATTGATTGAATGAATTTGCGGGGAAAACTTCATTACTCTGGCAACTAGTTCAAAATTCAATTTGGCTGAAATTAAATTTATGGTATGTAATGGGCCAGATCACATGAGATTTCAAGTCAGTAGGATCTGCACATTCAGTATTACCCAGAGCTTAGCCCAAAGTCACCTTAACTCAATTTATGTAACTTCTGCCATTGGATGGTGGCACATCTTTATTAAAGATTACCATTGTGTGATAATAATTTACATAGATTTATAAGGGCTTTTTTTGTTTGTTTGGTAATGACTATTAAAATGCAAATCTCATGCATGACACAGAACTAAATAAATAAATCTCCTTCTGGAAGTGGCAAAATACGGAAGTACTGCTGAGATAAGCACGAAGGGCCTGGCAGGCAGGACACAGCAACAGGAGCACGTAGGAAAAGGGCATGGGCAGCGTGGGAAAAACTGCAGGGGATGCTCCGGAGCTGAAGCTGCAGGTAGGTCCTTCCAGATTTGTGGTAAGTCCCGAGTCATTTGAGTGCTGTCATGTCTATGTCCACAACAAACTGCTAATGAATCAAGGAATCTCAGCCAATATGTATATAAACAAGAGTGTCAGGTGTTAATCTGACTGTATTAGCCTGAAATGAAGTTTCTGTTCATAAATTGAACTTGGAATTGTGGCAGCACTTGATTCTTTTTGCAAAAAGGGTAAAGCTTGCTTACACCTTAAACGATTCCAGAGGCCTGCTCAAATGCTTTAGCTGTTTTAAGCCACTTGCAGTCATTTTGGTGAAGCTTGCAAACCGCTGACGTGCTGTGAAGGGAGCAGGGACTTGATAGAGCAGCAGCTTAACACTGAGGAGGGCAGGGGGTGTGTGTTTGTTAAACTAATGTAGCTTTGGAGCTGGAAATGCAGCAGGGGATCTGCTTTGGCAATAGGCTCCAAGGAGCAGAGTCTGCTGGCATGTCCTTGGCACGCAGCAGGACGGCGGGAGACTGTCTGCATGAGGTGGCTTTCCAGGGGATCTGTACCGATCGTTTCTGGCAAGTGGATTTAGGAAGGGCCCCCCAGGCAGTGTCTGCATCAGTAAATTGGAGCTGAGGAGCACTGGCATCTCTTCACGGAGATTGCCTAAATGTTTCAGAGTTTAATTCTTGAATGTTGTTGTCTCCTGCTTTCCTTAACCCTCAGCATGCTTTGCAAATTCTACCAGTGACCACCACCTGCAAGGGAGGGGATAGATGCAAGAAAAGCTTTCTCCTCGTTAAGAAGGAAAGCCCTTTCTTGAGAATTCCCGAGGTGCTCATCAAGTGCCCGGTGCCGCACGGCTAGAGTCAAGGACTAACCATCATTTTGTTTTTAGTGGGTTGGATCATTATACATTGGAGACTCTTGCCTTGTATCAGATATATCTACATATTTATGTGTTTCGTATTCTCAAAGTGCTAGCTTTATGCATATGTGTGAATGTCTCTGTACATTAATGCTGACTTGAGAAATTATAGAGGCTTAGACCATGCTTTGGGCTATAACGGCTTAAATTGAAAAATAAAAAACTAAAGGCTTGTCTTTCATATTACTAAATATGATCAGTGTTAGTATAGAGTGTTTTTCATCTTTTATATAATACTTGAATCTGCAGAACAATAGCATCATTAATTCAGCATAACAATAAGTCTCCAAACAAATGCTGAGTGATGTTAAGTAATGGCTTCTATAATAAATTTATTAAGCTCTTAGTTATGTTTTTACTCTTTAATATTAACACATGCCCACTACATGACCTTGTAATACTATAGCTACAGCAGTCTGCACATACAGAATCCCAAATCCTTAATCTAATATTTGTTAAAGACAATAGAAAGGCTGTATCAGATCTTATGTGAAGGTGGATTAAAATATTCATCCACTGTTTTTCCAGAAGCCTCTGTGCTTTAAGAGAAAGTATTTATTTTTAAGCATGCATTAGTATTTTTGCATGTTCTATGCCTCCACCCAAGCAGAAAGGCAAATGGAGATTTGCCAAAATACCCAAAATACAGAGCATTGAATGAGTTGCTGCAATTGTATTTTAGATTCATTAGGCAAGTGATCATAGATCATCATATCATATGTCAGGTGGAAAGAAAATGTAACTACGAAGCCTAGTAGCCCAAAGTTGAGCAGCAGATTCTGTCATTTGTGACTCAAGTTGTTTTCTGATTCACTGGTAACTGAGGCAGATGCATTTCTGACTCCATAAGATACTCATGTACATTCACAGAAATGAGGAAGCAAGTGGATGCTTGGCCTTTAATGAAACAAATATTAGGAGCACATTTGTGAATAAAATTCTTCTCAAGTATGTGAAATGAAAAGAAATTCATTAAAAATATCCAACAATTGTTAGGAATGAAAGTGTATATGGCTTTTCTCTGTCTATGTGCAACCACCACCTATAATCAGGGAGGAAAAAAAATAGGCACCACTTATTGATAAGTTTTTCAAGGTAAGAGCTGGGAAAGAAAGAGTTTAAAAAAAAAAAAAACACACACAGATTTCAGTTGGAAACCCAAATCAGTGAGTTACTTATCGTTGAACTGGACACTCAGTAAGACAAAGGGATTTTTTCTGCCTAGATAACCTAATAGGTCTTCCTCAGGAAATGTCTATGATATGTGATAGATTACTAGAATTTTGGTCTCCTAAGAAGCAGTATTGCAGTTTTTAAAGAATTGATTTTTTTGAGAATTGCAGGTCAAAGGTACATTTAATACAGATGGCTTTGACACTTCCTTGTAATGAGAGGTTTGATGAAAGGTTTGATATAATAGTATATAATGATGGCATCGAATATCACTTCTTTTTTACAAGATTTTATTCTGTGTTCACTTCTAATTTACCCCAAATGAATATAAATATCTTTTCTATAAATTTTCGGTTTGTTCTTACTCATACTTGAATATAAGCATATCACATCAAAATCTTAGTTTATAATATCTCCTGGAGTTTAACTGCAAGATATTTTTCAAGAAATGTGTTTACTTTTACTTCTGCCATAAGGTTAGTAGAATCTTATGTAGATCATCTAGTAGATCTAGAATTTCTGGATCACTTTTCCTGCCTCAGGAAATGGAAATGTTCAGTGTTTTGATAGTTTTTTTCGAATTGCTCTCGTATGCATTAGCTGATACTGACTGTGTGGCCTTTCAGCTCCTTAGTTGGTTGGAATTCAACATAATTCAATATTTACGTGCCTTATACAGGCACCTTTATGAGCGTGAAGCTGCTCCCACTCGTCGTCTCTGTTTCCAGCCCTCCTGTTTCCGTATGTGGGCTCACATTTAGCTAATACGCTCAGGTATTTCACGTGCCCTGAGGCAGTATATTGACTATGGTACCAACTGTGCTGTTGGTTAGAGTTGGGAATAGGTTCTGTATGTCATCTCACATCCATCTGTCTGGGTTAACGCCATGAGATATACTGTCTCATTTAGCAGAAATATTTTAACAGAGTGAAACTGTTATTTGCATAATTATGTTACTGTTGGTAACTGCTAGTTCTACTCTTTTTTCTTTTTAACTATTCCCTGTCATTATTGTTCTTGTATCTAGTCACAGCTTTAAATATTCATTTATGCTATTTTATGCCACTGACTCTGATATTCTCCTGTTAAAAGCATTCTCCAAAAAGAATCCCTCCATCCTTTTTCAGGTGTCAAGACCTTATGGTAATGGTAATGATTCTTGTTTTCCAACAGCATATATGGTTGCACTGGTTACAGGCAACTTTAACCAAGTAGATGACATGATACAGTTTATTTCTCTAAACTGTGTTAAGTTTAGTTGGGATTGGAGTCCAGTTTATAGTATGCAAATACAGTGCCTAATTATCTAAAAGGGTTAATTCCATCTAATGTCCTAATATTTTCTATAGGCATTGAGCCAACATTGTTTAGGCCTGAAGTTACTTCTTTGCTTCTTTCCCCAGCTTCCTTTTATTTACTCCCACTATTAAAAAGAGGTAGACCAAATTGTCAATTGACTTTTATCCTACTCTTTTACAAGAATAATAGCTCCTGGCTTTCAGTTTAGAATAGGTGAACTGAAACTTCAGAGTTAGAGTATCAGACATACACTGGATTTTCAGTGAAAATCAAGTATAAGAAGAGCTTAAGTGCTGAAAAGCATGATGTGAGCTCAGAGCTTAAACAGCAAGATTTGAAGCTTCAAATAAGGAAGGGCAGAGAGGATCATTAATTAGAATAAGCTTAAATGACACATGTCAGAAATAGAAAACAGAAGATTTAGAGGCCGTCATTAAGGCAGATTATAGATTGGAGGAAAATTTTAATGAATCTGTCAGTACTTCATAAGTGAAAGGAAGAAAAAAATAGGAAAACAAAAATAGGGGCATGAGAGTGCTACTTCCTCCTAGTAGTTGGACTTCAGAACTACACAGGCCAATTTTGAAAGGCATGATGGCTAAATTAAATTGAAAGGAGGGAAAAAAAAAGGAACACTTGAGTAACGTAACTTTTTTATGTATGGAGTAATACAGTAGACCTGATTCAGATGTTTTTCCTGTAGTAATCACATTTAATAAAGTGTGTTTTAGAGAAAAGAGCTACTTATTTAAGGTGGACAATAACACAGGAATTACAAGGTGGATAAGAAGCTTGGGAAGAGGAGATGGTAGCAATTATTTTCAAAGGGAGAATCGCTGGGGTGGAGAGAGTTTGCTAGTAGTGTTTCTCAGGGAATGTTTCTAGGTGAGATTGGCAGCCTTGATTTTGAGAACAAATTTTTGCTCTGGCCAGTATCGAATTAAGGAGATCCTTCGAGGTGCGCGTGAGCAGCTGTGCTTTCGCTTGAGCAGCTGTACGTTTCATTACAAACAAGGGTCTCATCCTTTCTTTCCTGGACCTTCCGAAAGGACAAGAATAGTTCTTTGGGTTCATTTTTGTTTCCTAAGAAGACGGATGATTTTGACGTTGTAATGCCACGAAGCAGTGTGAAAAAAACTCCTCTCACAGCACAATCATTTGGATTTCTTGTTACATGTTGCCATATATATTGCAGTGTTAAATTAACGTGAGAGGTTTTTTCATACAAACAGGATTCATACTGATAAATCTCTTTGTACCATTAATATAAAAAAACATTCAGAGTAAATAAACCTATTTTGTAGTAAATGTATTGAGTATGAAGTTTCTGTACAACCTATGTCCGTTTTTATCCTTTGTAATTAGTGCCTAAAAACACATTTTTCACAATATTCTGCTAATTAATCACAATACTGAAGGATGGGCAGCTGATAGTGAAAACTAATTTGCATTAGCTGCCTGCTGTAACAAAAGAGCATCTTCCTTTGCAAATCCACTGTAAATTAGTATAAACTAAAAGATTAGATTTGGATCTTCTAAGCTACCGAAGGGATTCATGGCTTTGAAAAATCTCGGCCATAATACATATTACTATAAATAAGAGGAGAAAAAATAAAGAACATTGATTCAAATACATAACAGAATGGGGAGGAAAAATTAACATATATGAATAATTTAGAAATGAGTCTTTAGAGGACGAGCTATATGATTAACTACATCATAATAGCCGGTCTCTTGCACGTTGCTGGCAGCGGTTGCACTGCTGTCATGGCTCTTCTGGACCTGAAGAAGCACCTGGTAATGTAACCAGGTTTCCATTGGTAACAGAGAAACTCTGCCACGCAGGGAGGTGAAAATACGGGGTTGTCTGTGGTGAGAAAGCTATTTGTGTCTTCATTTCAGTCCCTACACAGAAAGCAGTTAGGAATATGGAAGGGTCAGGGATAATAAACAGGAAATTTTCATCACGGTTGTTATCTAGAGGATGCTTAGTGGCTATTATCAGGAGCCTTCAAAACAGCGCTGTAGAGGTCTTTGCGGTGTTCTTCCATAAAGATGAATGAGATGTCGAGCATCTTGCTACCCGTGTTCATGCACCTGAAACTAAATTATCTGATGGATTCTCAGCAAGTTCTCACTCATTTAATTGAATTATGTGCCATTTGTTTTCCATATGTATATATTTTCAAAACAAGGCTATTTTGCCTCTGTCTCTCAAAGAACCTGTTTATGAGAAGCTACTGATGAATATTTTTCTACTTGCTTTCCGATGTCTTTATTTCAGAAAGTTTTCATCCTGCTTTCTGCTCTAAATGAAAACTTTCTGCTCAACTAACTGCTCTGTGTTATTTAGTATGTGTTAGCAAACAGGGGACCAGTGCACAGCTCAGCTCACTTTGGGGCATCCCAAGAGGTTTGGTAGGTTTGGGGTTTGTTTCCTAGTGGGTGCTTGAAGTAGAAACATGTATGATGATGGTATCTATTAGTCTCTGTGTGTGAGCGACTGTGAGCTTCTGTGTTGTGAACTGAAGTGTCACCTGATGGAGATGATCTGTTTGTTTTGTTTTTTTTCCCCCACAGCCCCTTTCTGCCTCGCCACACACGTATTTTCCAAGAAGCAGGTGGAACAAAGGAAGAGTAAAATACCAGCTAGTGAGGAAAAATAAGCAGCAGCGAGCCATGGTATTGCCTTCTCATCTGTTTGCCCCAGACCTGTCGAACATCCCTCAAAGCAGATGGCACAGGCAGCATGGTGCCAAGGGAGAGCTTTTGATGTTTGCTGCAGACTTTCTTAGCAACATTTCCCACTCACCTTGTGGGAAGGCAAAATGCCATAGCAACAGCTGAGGAGGAGTGTGAGTAGCCATATATCATCTCTGCTTGTTGCACCGAGGCTGTCCAAGGGGCCTTGGGTTCAAGCAGGCAGCTTGCCTGCACGTGCTGCGGCGGGGGGACAAGGGCAGGCACAGATGCCAGGCTGGGTATGTGCTCCTGGCTCTGGTGTGACACACTCGCACTGGCAAAGTGTGTGTTTGGTATAATTTACAGCAGCGTTAAAATACATCTCCTTTTAACAGCTGGATGGATTGGTAGATTGCTTCCCAAAATATTTAGGTCAGCTCTAAGGAATCGCCACATCTCCAGCAGTCCCCTATGAGGGCAAGATAAACTGCAGAGAGGGTGCCCAAGAATCCAGAGTGAGGGACATTCAATTGAAAGAAGTCCTTGTGTGTCAAGCTTTTGGGTTCCACTGTCAAGCCTTATTGTCTCATGACAAACCTGGCAAACAGGTGGCAAAACAAGGTGCTGCTTCGTGTGCTGAGTTCCACAGACTCTGCTGCAGTGCATTTGCAGTAACAGACAGCAGTGTTTGAGTTTCTGTGGACATCTTCCAGCAACTCCAATAAATTCTAGTCCATCTTGTTGGTAAGTATTTATGTTCAGTGCACAGTAAGGTAGGTCTTCAACTTTGGATAGTCATATTCTGTCACAAACCAAGAAGGGAAAAATAAAGATATGCTCCTTATGTATCATACATTTCTATTTTGAGTAAGACCTTCCCACTGAAGAAAATAGAGAATTTGGAGAATAAGTTTAGCCTTATTTACGATATAAACTTGGGAGACTTAGTAGTTTGAGAATCTTCGGGAAGCAAAGATTTTGCTTGCAGTTTTGGAGATAAACAACTTTGTGTAGTCTTCTGGAATTAATTCTCAAATTACTCAGATAACCTTTCTCAGTGCTAGTTCGGTCAAGGATGTAAATTATGGACAGCAAGTGAACACTGGTTTAAGCTTAGTTTCCTTAGACTCCAGATTCTGTTCTTGCAGTCAGGGACAGAAAGATTTTTTTAGTGGGAAGTTTAGTGCTGAGAATGTTGAATAAGAAATGGGGAAGTGTGTTTTGTTTTTCTCATTTTTGAGCAGCTGCACTTCTACCTTGTGTAAATTTCCCCTAAAGCTGAGTTTTAGTAAAATAGTCCAGGTAGGTTGTGAATATTTGTCCATGAAGTTCACCGAGTTGCAAGTTAAAAACAACAACAACCACCACCTACAAAATACTAACAGTATTCAGTGGGAAACTCTATTTTTTCCAAGAAAAAGCTTTTATTTCTGAACATTTGGGTCTGCTTAACAATATTGGGTCTTTTCCTTTGTTTCCAGGTATATACCACACCCCTCTTGCTGACAATGGGATTCTGTGGCTTTAATTTTTTATGTGTATTCTTTGTGTAATTTCCCTTTTGGTTTCAAAAAGAGGAATACATGCACACTCTTCTGGCTCTGGAGTTTTTCTGCCTGTTTTGTAACACTTGGGCAACAATCCTTTATGCAGACTGTTCATCTCTCATCTCATGGTCAGCATAGCAGTGAGAAGTTGTGCTAGTCATCTCTTTTAAGCGGTACCTATGGCCCGCTGACATAGATTTCATGGTGAAACCATGAAATGATTTCAGAGCCCTGCTCATGGGTATCTTGAGGTCGTGGCTTCATCTGGCTCATCACCAAGAGAGGGGAGATCTTTTCCCTGCACGTTCAGAGTCAAATTGCAACCTGGGTTCATTCAGGTGTTTCTTGTTCATCCTGTTCACTGGGTTCTTTTGAGGGAATCCTGGACTTTCAGGTCAAACTGTTGTTGTGAATCTGATCCCAGCACAGATCAGTGGTGAAGGACATCTCACAGCCTCCTCGCTGTCTTTACGTTTCCTTCAGCTGCAGAGCTCGTGCTCTGCTCATCTGACCTTTTGGCTGGGATTTTTTTGCTGACTTTTCTTTTTAAAGACTTGCTCACTTGGGATGCATCCTTCCTGAGCTCCTCACTGGCCCCGGACTACTTCTGCTATGCACAGGGGTAAAATATTACAAGATTAGGCATACTCAGCAGCGGGCACATTTTAAAATCCTAGCTGAGAAGTTCTCTGTGCCCTTCAGTAATCAGATCATCCTACTAAAATCTCTTCTGCCCTTTCACCGTGTGTTTATTTATTCATTTCCGGACTCCTCCATACAGACCATTCTCTCAGCAAATGGGCTCAATTTTATCAGAGCAATTTGCAGTTATTTCGGGTATTTAATGAGATGGCATCTCTGAAATGGTCAGCTTCCTGATAACTACCTGGAATAGTTCTAAAGTTAAAAATATTTTAAGATAGATGTTAGAGCAAGATCTGTCTACAGAGTAGCAGCTAACCATGTTCTTTATCGTTGCTAATTCTGTATCTGCTCAGAAAAACTGCCCACATGCACATCCTTAAAAATGCATGAGATTTACAACTATAGAAGTTCAATATAAAGAGACAAAACTCTATGTTTGGGGCAAGAGGACTTTTCCCTACAATTCAAAGTGGACATTTCTCAGTTTTAGTGAGTAGATACTACTCTGAGATAAAAATTCATTTGCAATAACATGTATTTTGTTGCTAAGCATTCTGGTTTGTTTTACTGTAATGTGATATTTTATTTGTCTTTCCTCCTGCCAGTGCCATATGGAATTTTAGGCACATTTTGCAAATCTGCATTGTACAGTATAATAAATAAGAACTCATTTACTGGTAGGATAATGGTGATTGCTGGATTGTGGGTTGCTGAATAGCTGCTGAAATGCTCTGGTTATGGAGAAAGGAACGAAGTGTCCCCTCTTTTTTTCGGTTGCCAAAGCTAAGAAGAATTGTTCTGATGCATTTCAAGGATGACTGCTCAAGAATGTAGAAGTCTCCTGGGGATTCAGGTATCTGTTCCCTTTTCTCGGGCTGTGTGAAGCATGCCAAGGGCACCGAATTCAGCAAAGGGAGGCACTGTGACAGGCAAACGCTAGAGAAATGGAGCAGGTGGTTTGTTTTTCAAACAGAAGGGGAACATTGTCAGTCTCTCCACCTGCAAGCAAGCACTAAGATATAAAAAGCTAAAGGAATAAATTGGCCATGTTGCTAGCAATCAAAAATTACCTCCGCAGCTACTTGTTAAGAGTGAAATGGGCTGGAGGCTTGTTTCGGGGATGAGGAAGCAGAGGTTATCTTAGGATGCGAGAATGTCATTTTTGTGAATTTGTAAAGCAGTGATACAAATGTGCAGATACAGCAGGATGCCATGGGCTCTTGCATAAGGAGAGGCATTTTCTGGTAACTTCAGTGCATGATGCAGTCTTTGGTGAAACTTCCTTGGCAATTACAATGGAGAGTCCCTGCTCACGTTATGTATTTTTTTAAAATTACCCATCATTTCTAAAGTTCATAGTTTTAAAAGACTAAGTTAAAAAAAATTAATACATTATTTATAAAAATATGAGGCTTGTTTTGTTCAAAAGGCTTTTCGTATGGTTCCAGCAAGTCTCCAATAAGAGAGTGGCTGTATATTCAGATTAGAACAACTGTGATTAGTCAAGGAAGTTCCTTACTGCCCTCCCTGGGAGAGGCTGGAGAAGTGAGAGACGATGCTACTGTGGGAGTTTACACGTAGGTCCATATCTATCAGAAGAAGAAAACCACAGATAAATGTATATTTTCATCATCTTTGTGTCTACACAAAACGCACATATCTATCCACACAACTTAGTGCTCTGTTGCTGAATGCGACGGGTCCAAAGCTGCAGTGGGTCTGAACGCAAGGTGGTGCTTTGGTGACAGAGCTGTCACAACTGCACGCAGTGGTACCTCAGTGTGGTACGAGGTGACCCGAGTCAGTGCCAGGCAGTGCTCTTGTCCAGCAGCATCGAAGCCTGGTCCCAGCTGTGTCCCCATGTTCCCGTCCCTGCTCTGCCACCTCCACTCTCCGTCACCATCCCCTGCCTCCTGGGATAGTAAAATGAAGTTGTTTAGAAGATCTCAGTTGCTTTGGATTGAATCAAAACGGCCCAGCCAAACTCGATACAGAGAAAGGTTGACTGCTCTGTATCACAGTACTGTTTTATTTGTAGAGTTATTTGTCTTACTTCGTTAGATGTTACAAGTTACTGATTAAAGCTGGATGATTCTCAAGCCAATCTTGAGGCTGCCTAATCTTATTTTTTCCTCTTATCTGTATTTTCACAATTCTGGCATTTTAAATTGCTATATTTAAAGTGGGAAGTTTCTTCTCAGGTTTCTGCGTTTTTCTTTCCTCCCTGATGTCAATATTTTCTTGCTGCCCTACTGTTTTGACTGTCCTGTTGGTTAAGGAGCACTTATAGTAATAATATACTACTCTAAATATGCTTCAGTTTTTGGTTCATTAACTGGTAGAATATATGAAGTATAGCATGATGAATATTATTTAAAAAATGAAATACATCTGACTGATAATGCTTTGACTGAATTTATGCCAGCTTTTATAAATATGTATAGTGACTAATGGAAGCTTTTTCTTTTTTGCAGAAACAGCAAATAATATGTATATATTAGAGAATTTTGAACTTGTCAGAGTATGTGAAAGCTATACTTTTCTAGTCACTGAGAAGAAGGTATGGCTCATTAATTGTAAATAATATATGATGGATCAACGTCTTCATAACAACTTTGAACTTCACTGAGTGGAGTACAGCTCAAGCACTTCTGCCAGAAATACGCAGGTAAAATGCTAAATAATTTAATGTATCTTGAAAAATAATAATAGTGTCATGGATATCTTGTGTTTAGAACAGCTAGCTGCATTAAGTAAATAACTTGCTAGAAATTATTTTAATTAATTTTTAGTACTAGTCCAAGCTAGCACTTTGCTAGCTAACATATTTGTTACTTAATGGAACAGTTTAGGTGCTTAATATTAAGGATAAGATTAAGTGCCTCAGCAGGTTGAGACCCTTCTTGATAATATCTTGTCCTCTGGGCTACACAGTTAATTTTCTGGCTGATTGCAGTAGCACATAAGGAGCGCAAGGTTGCTTTCCGTTGGAGTTTTTTCCCTGTGACAGTGCTGTGTGTATCTTTTGAAGGTTATCTACGCAAGTATTCATCATCTGTGTTGCTGCAAAATTCTATTCCCCATATTTCTTTCATGAGCCATGATTTATACATTTTGGCTCTCTTCAGAGCTGCGTAGAAGCAGCAGTTTTCTGTCTCATTTTCTTGAGTTCTTGAAATTACTTTTCAAGCTGGGACATGTTTCGAGGGTTCTTTTGGTAAATCATCTGTTACATGGCGGTTGCATGAACGTACTGGAAGTTCTGCTGCCAGTGGGATTGTTTCTGCAGGTTTTTCACTTTAAACCTGCTAATTTAGATGCAATGAGCTAGAAGTAATTATTGTTAAAACCTGATGTATGAACAGGTAGTATTTATCGGAGGTGAGAAGTTTTGCTGCTACTATCTTTGCTGTAGGCCCTGTCTGAGGGATGAACTGGTGCATGAGAAGAAGGTGAAGTTGTGCTGAATTTGTGCACAAATTTCTGGCTTGGGCTCTGCTCGAGGTCACGGCCCCATGGCCCTTTGGTAGCTCTGGTGGGATGATTTGTGAAGCTCCATGTTGGACTTGCGAAGAGAGCATTGGGATTGGGATACTCATCCCCTCTTTACTCAGCTTCTCTCACGTGGTGAGTCCCTACTTGTAGGTTCAGACTCAGCGTTCTAAACTTTTTCGCAGTCTTACTGACTTTCTAGTATTTGAAGTTAAATGCAAAGTATTACCAAGAACATGAATTTGTTTCTCTGCCAAGAAACGCATGTGTTTGGATTTCCATCTAATCTACTTGAGACTTTGTCAAGTAATGTGACACTTTAGATAATTCTTAATTCTTCCTTCTTGCACAGCTTTTAACCTTCTAGACTTCTTACAAGAGAAAATGGTTCTTTAGTTTTCGATTCTCATTTTTCCCTTTTATGTTTTTCATTCTCTGCTCGCAAAATCACTCAAACATGCTAGACGACACCAGCTGTCTCTTAGGGATCTGAAACTCTTTCTCAGTGCTCAGCAGGAGATCAGCTACAGACCAAGAATAACAGGAAATACATTATTTATGTGCTCCATTCCTTTTGAGCTCCTGGGTCCCAAATTCTGGGGGGTATAACCCTTCTGAATTCTCAATTACATCTCAGTGTAAATTCCAGCACACTTGTGATAAAGATTCTGAAAGTCCAAAGAATATTTGCGTTACTGGATCATCATTGATCCCTTTTTTTACTATCAATTTTTTTCCCCATCAGCCAATCTACAACTCGATATTGAATTTATCGACAGCCGCAGAATCAATTTCATCTTCAGATCATTTCTGATATCTAAGTTACTAATAAATGCGTCATGACTGAGGTTCCACTTGTGAGGTCTAAATATCAATATGGGGCATGGGATGGAAAGGTTGGATTGTGTCGCTTCTGTTTTCTTTATTTCAACAATATAAATCTAAAACCAGAGATGGTCCCAGTCCTGCCCATGTCTGTATCTCTGTCTACTATTTTGCCTGTGGAATATGCTTGAGTGATGGAAAAAAGTTATTTGAAGGACGATAAATGAGTAAGTAAACATTTCAAGACGTGCCTCATGATTAAGGTTCATCTGATGAGTGTTTTAGATGTACCAAATTGTATATGCATTCTAGAAAATTTCTATCAATTTTACTCACCTTCTGCACTCTGAGACCTTTTTAAGAAGCTGTGTTTTGTGTGAGAGATGGTTGCATTTCACTGATGGTTACCCAAGGAGTTGGAGTAAAGTTTCTTTGGTTTTCAGTGTTGTAATGTATTTGCAAGCAAAAGACTCTCCAGGCATCAGGTTTCGGGAAAGAAATTGTGTTTGTTTTGAGAGACTATAGTTTTGAGTGGATTTCTAAACTTACGTGAGTTTTAGGTACAATATTGTGCAGTGAGAATAAATTCTGTCTTTTGATTAACTAGAATAATAGCACGGTCCCTGAAAAAACTATATTTCTGAGCCAGCAAAAACCTAGAGCAGCCTTTCTGGTAATGTATATAAAATATATCACCATAGTTTTGGATAAACTCATAGAATCCAGGGACACCTTTGGTGTTGAAGTTGCCCTGAAGTTGAAAGATGGGTTTTAGAGTAACATAGCCCTATTACTTTCAAGTACATTTCAGGATCCTGTATTATAGTTCAGGATTCATCTGCTAAAAACAAGCTTCTTACCAATGCTGCAATTGCTCTGTCAAGTTCTACCAATTCTTCAGCCCTTGAAAAAAAGGGAGAGGGCAAGAAAAAGCACATAAGGATGATGATTTTCTTGGAAAAGCAAAAATCCCTAAGGGTGATAGAGACAAAGATACCACATCACACAGCCATGCACACACACATGCAGTGTCCTGTATTTGCTTCTATTGTCCTCTCTAAATAGTAAAAGAAATACCACCCTTCTGTCTTCCCCCCTGCAATTTAGTTTCTTCCTTCTCTCTAAATAGGGTATTTAATTTAATCTTAAGGAGATAAAAGTTAATTCTACCAATATTGCTCAGTCAGAATAAATAAATTATTTTTAGGATAATTCTTCTAAGCCTATTGGGTAGGTCTGCTGTAGCCAAGTGTACATGGCTAGTTCTGCTAGCGGTGGACATGAGATACAGAGCACCTGACAGGTATTTTGTATTTTTGTGTATATCAAAACACTCTTTGCTTGTAATATCCACACATGCCTTAAAAACAACCAAAGGAAAAATGCTATTGCTGTCTGTGCAATATTGATTTTCCTCGTTCAATCCAACCCAACCCAAGCTGCTTAGTCTTCTGTAATAAACTGTGGTTAACTCCCATGAAGTGCAATTTCCCTCCTTGCGAAACGCAAGCATGGAGCCTGTGTATAGCTTCAGGCTTAGTTAAGGCTAGTTTTGCTTTAAAAAACAGCAGTAAAAGAGAGTTTATAGGTGCTGCATATTCAGCCTGAATTGATTAGCACACCCACCTGTAATTACATACCCTCTAACCTGGTAGGTTGTGTGATTTGTTTGAGCATGTTGGTCAAGCGATTGCTGACACAATTCCAGCATGACACGTGAAATATATTTCAGGAAGAACATTTCCATCAACAGATCATTTTTTATAGCAAAGTAAGAACCGCATATTTACTTTTCATGTTTTAATTAGCATTGTAGTAATCTTGATGGGCTTACTACGCAGTTCCACTCTGCCTCCCACAAGGATATGCTGGTAAAAGAGACCATTTTTTTCTGTGCAACGTGAGAAGGAAAAAGGCTTTATCTGCCACACACGCAGGCAGGACCACATCCTACCCTATTTTAAAATCTCTTTGGAGCCTGGCTGTCAAAGAGAGCAGTGGTAGGCAGGCCAAGTCTCTGGTGCCTGCATTTTGAGTTCAGCTTTCTAGTGTTTTAGAAGAATATCAAGACTAACCTGACCTTTTCAATATAAAGGCGTATTTCCCTATCTCTGGTCTGTGCTGGTAGTCCTCAAAATACAAATTTTATGTTGGTACGTTTTCTTTCTCTCTCTTTTTCTTCCTGCTTGCTCTCCCTTCTCATTGCCTTTGTTCTCATCCCGATGCCTCTCCTTTCTCCCTGCCACATTACACCGTCTCTGTGTGCTGTTTCTTTTGTCTGTCTGTCATTGACTGTCAGATGTTGTCTCCCTCTTTCTGTAGAGAGATCTGATGCATTTTACTTCAAATGCAAGTGCTCTTTCACTGAACACCATGACATTAATAGCAAACCAAAGAAAAGACTCTCTGCCCACAGTGAGGCATCTTGGCTGTTGTTTGGCTTTTAACCCATAATAATAAACCACAATGTTTTACATTTATGTCCAAATTAGTAATATTGTGATTTTTCTAAAGCTTCTTAGCATCTCCAGGAATATTTATATTAGATGATACAAACACATTACTATGGTAGTTTACTCTGATGCTATGTGATTAGATAATACAATCTATATTTTTCACTTATGTGACATCCTTCATTTTTGTTAATCTTTCTGGACTTGAGTAGTATTGTCAGGAATGAAACAAAAAGCACAAATGTAGTTTTTCGCTGCCTGCTGCAATAAAGTTACATACTGTGTCATTACTAATGTATTCATTATATGCATTTTTAATGACTTACATCAAGAATAATGGATACGACTAAACTTAGATAAAGCAACAAAAAACGTTGTCTTGATTTGACATTATATGCCTTTCAAGCACACCTTAAAAGTTGCAAAGCCTCTTGTTTACCCATTTTAAATCCCATGTGTTGCAGTGATGAGGAGATAGGGAGAACCTATCACCTTTTTGTACTTACATGTTACATGCATATACGTAGATGTCTGTAACTATGTGCAGGCTATATTTTATATATATATATAATTGTGTGTATGCTACATTATATAGCATCTGAAAATATTTTTAACTGATGAGGGAATCAGTGTGTCAGCACCAGTACTTTGGATTAAGAAAATACTTAAAATAGTCCAGTATTTCTTTCACAAAGATGAACTTTCAATGTAGTATAGTTTCTGTGAAGTATAGTTTAAAAAGAAAAAGAGAAAGAAAATGCAACCTTGAAAGTAAACTCATTTCACGTTCAAAGGCAAGAGCTTCCATCAGAGCTGCTGCTATCCCAGAAGAGATGAGAATTAGATCAGAGATCTGTGTGATAATCAAATGAGATCACTGTAAGAAGCTTGAACACTAAATAAAGCTGTTTTCTTGAAAACAATGTCAGACAACTAGGTAGCTAAAATGCTCTTCATGATTTTCACATCAGCTTCTTCATCTGGGTTAAATTTCTCCTGACGTTGTGCCTCTCTTAACACCAGGATTACCTGGCAAATTATCAAGTTTCTCAAGGCTTTGTTAAAAAAAAAAAAAAAGTAAAAAAGAAGACCTTGAAGAATATCATATGTGGGGAGGTGCTTTTGTGTTGAGATAGTTATGGATAGCCATTTCACTGGAAATACCTTTTAATAATTTTTGCATCCCCTCCGTTGATGAAGAACACCCTAAACATCCATTCCTCTAGTGAAACAGAAGGTTCAAGAAACTTTAACTAAATGCTGGCTTTATAACCATGAGTTTTTGATGCAACCTTTTGTGTCCCCATGAAAAACACTGAAAAATTTTTATTTGATTTTTCTGTACTGAAGTGCTTTGGCCCATTTGACACTGACATAATGTTAATTCTGTTTTGCTCTAATTTTTGGTTTTGGTTCATGTGCCAGCTACAAATTCAAAGGTTTTGGCCAAAGTCCAGCTGTGGTGGTCCATGACTTCTGTTTTTGTAGTTTAACCAAAGATCAAGCCCAGAGATGTCTCTGCCTAGTGACAGGTTAATGTCAAACTGGTGCATGTAAGAAAATCTTGATTGCAATAAGATTTGTTGAGCCTGCCTTTAGTGCTTCTCTTCTGCAGGACTGAAATGCTTTGGATATTTTAAAGGACTAACATAGTTGGAGGTTGGAAAAGAATTCCTCTCTGTCTCGTAATTTTTTCTTCTCTTTCATGTGTAATCTTTAAGGATGAAGTGGAATAGGAATATTTTAATGAATTTTTAATTGATTCTTTTAACATAGCTTTTCTTATGAAAAGCTTTTCTTATTTCCTGTCTTAGTTTCTTAACACTGTTCAAGAACACACGACGAAGGAACTGCTTGGATTAAATCTTAATTTCAGTGTAATCAGTGATAGCTTTTCTTCAATGACCTCTTTGAAAGCAGGATTTCACACCTCTAGCATCTACAGATCATTGCATTTTCCAGAGCAGTGATCCCTTATGTTGTTGGAAAACCACTGAGTGGAGACAAATGGCTGTCCTCAACTTTATTCCAACTTGCTGTGGTTAGATTTTTTTTTCTCTCATACTGTCAATTTTATATATAAGCCATATTATTTAAAACTTGATTTTGAATGCGTTCATACTGAGCATCAATATGGCTTCATATATGTGCCTCCATCTGGAAAATTCTAATTTATTCTCATTTTACATT
The DNA here is from genome assembly GCA_013398315.1 of Nothoprocta pentlandii. NCBI lineage: Eukaryota > Metazoa > Chordata > Aves > Tinamiformes > Tinamidae > Nothoprocta > Nothoprocta pentlandii. Next base: position 541,942 of record VZSG01000014.1, on the reverse strand, counting down.
TTTTTGCAAAGTATGTCTTTCCAAGCTGCATGGTAGCAGCACAGACCATTGCACCAAACAGAAATGCTGACACCTACTGACAGTTTGCAAGGGCACTTTTTGCAGAGTAATCACTCTTTTCAGATTGAAGCATGAAACAAACTTATTTTAAGTTTCTGCATGGAAAATGGGTTTGATTGTCAAAATCATAGGCAACTTTACCAAGAAAAGACATGTGACCTGGGATTTTTTCCCTTGCTGTATATGCCTTGGCTTGATAGAATAAATTAAGTAACAGTCTGCATTGGTAATTAGTTTTTAAAAAATATATGATATGAAATTTTTGACTTTGAAGTAATTATACTTTTTTTTTCTTTTACAGTTCTTCCAGAAGGCCACACTGGAAATGACAAAGTGTAAATATTTTTTTTAATAGTTGATTTTTAGATGAAAAAAATCTCTTATTAAGCCTCGAATAACTAGATTTTTAGATTTTTCATAATAGAAATTTTCCACTTTACCATTGCTCTGCCGTTTATAAATGGCAGATGAGCCAAGAGAATCAGAACCAAGGGCCATCATCTGCAGTAAAAAGAAAACGCTTCAATAGCAGCCCGGAGACATTGGTGCAGATTGATGATGATCAAGAAATCATTTGTCTGGGCTGTGGCAGCTGTCCTTCCACAAAGGACTGCCTCCAGGGCTAAAAATGTAAGCCATTTTCAGTAAATTGCAGCTGCTTTTGAGTCCTTTATTGATTCTTACTTGTTGTGTGACAAAGTCCCATGTGTTAGTGACACAGCCGTGTCATTATGAAAGCAGGAGGCCATCAAACTCGCCTGTAGTTTTGCAACGGGCGCAGGTGTTCAGTTCTTGGGATGAGGCGGGAGACCAGTAGAAGCAACCTAACAATGCTGGAGAGGGACCTCGCCTGCTGCAAGTGCATCCCTTTTGTCCTGAATGAAGGGATTCTATAATGGGACATGACCGAAAATATGGATAAAAGACTAAGTGTTCTGTTGTTTTCAATAAGACACTTTTCCATACAAGAAAGCCAGCATACAAATAAATAGTGCAATAGGAGGTGTGTGTGTGTGTATGTTGTGGAGGATCTTGGAGCTCTTCAGAGCTGAGATCTTGGGCTATTCGTAGCTGCAATTTTTTTGTAAGGGAGGTAAACCTGATCACCTGCAGATTCTTGCATAAGTTTGTGCACTGCAAGAGCAGTGTGAACCCCAAGTTATTCTCTCAGTCTCTGCAATGACCTTCCTCCTTTCCTGTTGCTGTTATTGAAGATACTTGCAGACCTTGGATACCCAGGACCATTTTATCTACACTGCATCCTGTCCAATATCCGATCAGAGTGTTAACTACTCCTCGGGAAGAATATTGCTTTTGTTCTTAGGCTCTTCTCCCTCTCCCTGTTGTAAGAATGAGTGTTATTCACCTTCCGAAATAGCAACTAAGAGGAATGGTTGAAAAAAGTTGCTTATGTCTAATTCTTTTAACCACAGGTGTCATTACAGGGAGGAAGGCACAAATGAAGAAAGAGATGGAGCCAGGAGGCCGCAGCAGAAATTATTCATGTTCTGCTCAAATCTGAGCAGTTCACAGCGTGCTCCAGAGCCCACTGAAGTCAGGAGAGTCTATCCAGTGACTTGAGGAAGCTTTGACACTCCAGTATGCCTCATGTGCTGGATGGCATCCAAGCTGAATATTTACATATTCTGCAGAAGTGGAGCTTATGCTGTCCTGTAGCAGAATGCAGACAGGTAGGTTTTTGTTGTTGCTTATAAAAGGCAGTTTAAGGATGGAAATGAAAATAGTGCCTTAGCCATATAAAATTTAAACTATTAAGTCCTGCAGTAGCGATTTAGAAGGTAATTCTGTTATGTGCATCATGCTCTCTCGTAGGCAATATTAATGAAAATATCTTTGTCATCAAAGTCGCATTCAGGGTACTATAGTAATAGCAGAGGAGAGGAAAGCAAGCTTTGGATAAAATTGCCATAGGAGCTGACAGATAAAATGACGAAATAACATTTGTTCAGTTGTCTGAGACAGGAAAGGTCCTTTCAGGTTATTACGAACTTAGACAAAAAAATTGCTTCAGGTCTGCTGCTAAAATGAGACATGCAGGGATAAAGACAGAACTTATCATAATCATCTTGTTCTGTAGGGGATACATAGATGGTTTTGAAGAAGAGTATAGCAAAGGAGAAAAATACCTGCTTTCAAGGAACATCAGTCAAAGAATCTAGGAAGTAATACTGTCTTCTCAGTAATAATAAAAATAATTAGAGAGTGCCTGTAACAGCACTTTGCAGTGTATATGTCCATGAAAAACAGTGTGGGCCTCTGTGGCCGACAGTATTTGTGGATTTTTTTTCTCAGTCTTTGTTCTTAATAATCTTTTCATATTGCCTGACGAAGAGCGGATGAGGTCAGACACCCTGGAGAAAAGGGGAAATGCTCTTTTAATAGGAAGAAAACTTTGCAAAGACTCAAAAGTAGTGAATTGGAAAAAGAGAGCCTGCAGGGATCTGGGACCAGGCAAAGCCTCCCAGGAGATGGAAGGGACATTCCCTACGGACCGGCAAGGACAGTCTGGAATCTGGGTGCTTTGCCTTGTTTTTTCTTGCCCTGTGTGTGTGCGCGTGCGCATGTCGACGAACTAGGAATAGACCTGATTATACTGCAACAAATTCAAGCTTACTTAATTTGTCTTTTTTTCTTCATTTACATGTCTAAGTCAGGAATCCAGCCCTGTTACCAAAATCGAAAGCGAAACTTCTTATTTACTGCAACAAAATGACTAGCAAGTCAGATGTGTATCTTACACTGAAAATGAAGACTTGATTTACAGGTTTTTTATGGTACTTTTGGAGTTTATAATAACAGTGGTAACTGCGGCCCTCTGTATTTGAACCTCATCTTTGTGAAGGTAGCAAGAACTTTAGCTTTAATAGATGTGGGATTTGGCCCTGCATGTTCAGCTAACAATATATGCTGAATAGAAAATTCTCAGTCTAACAAGATAAACACTGAAGTATAGAAATTAAATTACTCATATAAAGAAATTCTATTTACATCTTAAATATATTACATCTATTTATATTTTGTTGACCGTTAAAATCTAACACCTCTGTGTAATATACAATGTGGTGCAAATCAAGGCAACACAATATGCCTTATCTCACTGTTATTTAAACATTATATCCAAGATATGTTATAGAAAATTGTTGTCAGCCAAATATTCCTCAGTCCCTGTAGTTGTCTTTACACTTGAAAGAGCAGATGTTCAATTTATCTGATGAACTGAGAAATATCACTGGCTGCCTTCATAGAAAAATAGTCTTGGAAAACACACAAAAAAAAAAAAAAAAAAGTACCTGAGCTTTGCAATATTTCGTAGGTGCTGTACTAATTCTCAGCTTATCAAGTGAAGAGATTTATTGCAAATTTTTGTAATGCGTGATAAGCAGTGCCAATATAACACGTACCCTGGGAACTGATCTTTTCGTGTTACTTTGGGCTGCAGAATTCTGCTTATTTCCTTCCTGCTTGGAAAAAACCTGTCCGAGGTGCACACCAACCATCGTGCTGTGGAACAGACATGAGCTCAGCCTACCACAAACTGAGCCGTGGTGCAGCCGCGCTGTGGGGACTTGCAGATTGTCCCTTCCTCAGCGATAGCCTCCCCCGTGCCCGTTTCTCCAAGAGCCGAGCGTTCCTCTTCTGCTACTCTTGTCCAGAGTCGAGCTCTGGATATTCTCTGTGAACACAGTTTCTAACTGTGCAGTCACGTTCATTTTCTTGTCCTTTGCAGATGGGAGTTTTCTGTATTGTTTGTGAGTGAGCTTTTGTGGTTGCTTATGGTTGAATGGCTAAAAATTGACTAACTGATTCATCAAAGACGTTGGATTTGGTGGTGGATTCTTCAAATGGCTCTAAGTATTAATACTCATAAAATCCTTATTATGGTTTAATGCTAAGGTGTTACATGGAAAAATTGCCTTTTTCCAGGTTCCTGGATGCTAGTCTGGGAGTGATTTTTGCGAGATGCAGGAACCAGAGGCCCAGGTGGCTTTAGTTCCCATGTAGTTACCTAATATTGGGGTGGGAAGGGTGAAGAAAGTTGATAATACTGGAGAAAAGATCGTAGATTCTGAGTGCTACCATCATTTCCCCTAGGTCCTAAAAGAAGAAAGAAAATCTTGTTTAGCAAACAAGATTTTGGATATTGAGAGGCATAGTTTTTTTCAGCAACATTTTGCTGATTTTTGACTGACATGAAAGATTTTTTTTAAGCATGATACCTTAGGCAGAAGAATGTAGTGCTGCATCCTAGTCTGTTTTTTCTTTCAATGGTATAAGAGTAATAGCTAATTTTATTTTACATTACTTTTAGATTGGAAAGCGTATCATTTAAGGAAATAATCTTTCCATATGACATGCCTGTAGTTGTGCTAGCAAAGTTGGGTTTTATTGACAAATTATTTTGTTAAGGTGCCTGTAAGATTAATGTTTGAAAGCATTGTGATTGTGTTATTTATGGGATAGTGGATAGAGGATAGTATTATTTATGAATGATATAAGTGCCTAAGTTATTCGATAAAGATCATTCAGAATGCCCTGTGCAGTATATGAACTGTGAAGAGAGCTCACAAATGCCGATGTGAATTGGATGCTTGTAGGATATAGGAGCGCATTTGAGGGTAGTGGTTTCAAGATTACAGAATCTCTATATCCATCTTTCATCCTATTCCTTGCCAAGGAAAAGAATGAGCACAGCTGTCCGTTTTTCTTGATGTAGGTAATAGTATTACCCTTGGATCTTCTCATCACCCTGTGCAAGCAGGCGGTGTTTGCCAGGACACCTGCAACAGGAGTCATGTGATGGAGACCGCAAATTCCAGATGCGCAGTATTTTTGTGCAAATTGTGCTGTCTGCTCCCATACAGCAAGCTGCTCTAGCAGTTGTTTGTCTCTAATGATGCCTTCCTCTCAGGGTTTTGGAGAACAGCAGTGTCACAGCTGCTCCCCATCTCTGTGGGGCTCCCCTCAGATGTGCCCTGATCTTCTAGACTAGGATGGAGCTGAGGGCTTTGGAGCTCAGCAGAGTGTTTTTGTGATAGCCCTCTTCCAACAAAAGCCGTTCAATTGCCTGTTAGGATTTTAAGCAGAGAACAGTGTTGTTTTGGCAGCAAAGAAAGCATGATGAGAATGAGCACAAGTCCCAGTGGCCTTCAGTGCTCTAATGCATTAATTCTTACCGTGTGAGGTCACCGTGGGTGTTATTGTCCATGGCTGAGCAATTACACCCGCTGAAAGCTAGTCCTTGGAACAAGTTCCAGCCTCAGATATGCCATGGTATGTGTTAGAGGAAAAGCCCCCGCAGCACACTTCGGGTAGATGGAGATTAAAATTAGAGTTTCTCATCCCGTATGGGGCTTCTAGGAGGAAACAACATGTGCCAAGATTATTAGGCAGTCTGTGATTATGTGCCTTAAAACAGGCAGGCTGAAATTCTTTTAGCATATTTTGAAAACATGTAACAACTTTTTTGGCTTTCATCCTTTCTTTGTTATCCATATGTATTCAGTTTCCTTTTTTTTCCTGCAAATGTAATCTGAGCTCTCTTACAGTTTGTATTAATGGTGTATAATGAAGCGTGATATAGCCACAAATTTTCTCCTTTTTTTATCTGCTGACAGAAATGTTCTGTTCTTTATTCAGTAAAATTTGAAAAAAACTTACAATCTTGGATTATTCTTCCACACATTATCTTTGTTATTTGGATTCTTATCACTGAAAAATACAATTATTCCCCTCTGCTAAGCACACACATATGAACAAAGAGTCTTTAGTTTCAGTAACACTTTCTCATGAGCTCCTTAAGTCTCCATGTGCGCCTCATCAAATCCCATTTACAGATTGCTAAACATAACATTTTTTCTGTATCTGTTCTTTCTGGCACATCGCTCGTTCTTATGAATGTATTCCCCTGATTACATTATTCTTCCCACGTGATGTTTCCCTCCAGTTCTCTCTTGATCTCATATTCCTATACCTATGCCCCGCACTGAGCTTCATCATAGTTTTTTTAATCGTCTTCATTTTTCTTTGCCTTTTGACCTATCTCTATTATCCCAGGATGTAGTTATTGCACCCTCATATACAATCCTCTGCATAGTTTTGTCCTGGGTAGAGTGTTATCTTCCCAGGTCAGTGACCTGTCAGTGCTCTATCAGGTGAATTTTTAGGTGTTATGGTGGCACTCAAGAAGTAACAGCCACATTTCATAATATCAAATAGTTTAGAAGATACCATTTTTTATGCCAGGTGAATGAGAATAACTTTTTTTTTTGGCAGTACAGCACCTGCCAGTGCACAAAAAGAATCATTTTATGAGTTGCATCAGATAGACCTGGGGATTTTTCATTCACTTAGGTGCTGCCTTAGTTTCTAAGGCAGTATAGAAGACACAGACTTCAGTACTATTTTAGAAAAGTTATAACTCAACCTTCAAACCTGAAAAGGGAAATTTCTCTTAAATACTAGATGAAATTTCTTAAGGTCTTAAGGTTTCTAGATGAAATTTCTTAAGGTCTTAAGGTTTCCATCACATGCAAGAGTTATTCTGTGCAAGTGTGTGAAGTTACATGCCCAGTTGTGCTGGTACTAGATTCATGTCCAAGTGGAGGCACATTGATTTATCGAAGGGCAAATGTGAATCCCTTCTGTGACTGCCTGTAGTGAAGGCAAAATTAATGGTGATTTAAATGATTAAAGTTTGTTTTCTATTTTTGCTTATAATGAAATAGATTAGGAGGAAGTGAAAACGATGCAAGATAGAAATCCACAGGTGTGAGTGAGGGGGAGAAGGTGATGTTCACATCATTGCTTGCAGATTGCATCAGGGAAGACTATTCAAGAGCAGGAGCTTCCTGCTAAAAATGTCTACCAGTTGGCAGGTTGGAATGTACCGTCGTATGGTTTAATTAATAACTTGAGAGCTACTGTATCCAGCAGGCTAGCAGTGAGTCCGCTCATAACACTATTTGAAATATATCTTTAAAAAATATATTCTAAAGGATTTTTAAAATTTTAAATTAATGCTGTCCTATTGTTCTTGAAGTTATTTGTATTCTTTAACACCCCAAAAGTATCCTTTTAATTGCCTGGAAAGAAGAATGTCAGGAAATATGCTTTCTTTGTAGGTTAATGAATGTCAGCAGTTTTATGTTTTCCTTTTTTTTTCAATATAAGATCACTGTGGAATTTATGTAATTATTTCTTTTTCATAAAGATTGCATGTAATTATTTCTTTCTGTGGGTATTGTGGAATACCTGTATTAAATTGGAAACGCAAAGGATAATGCATTGGCCAGAGAAAAATAAGGTACTGAAGTAAACGAGGGCTTGGTAATGAACTGGAAAATTAAGAATTCATACTGTAGATCATTGTTTTTGCGGTGACCCTGAATATATGCACCTTTTGGGAAATCACAGAGACTGAAGCAAGAACAAAAAAGAATTTAAAATATCTTTGCATTGCAGCTAATCAAAATTGGATTTTTTAAAGTCAGTATATTTTATTGAACCCTACCATGAGGTTATTAGGTATGTGTCATGTTTTTAGCATAGATTGCATTAATTCATTTAAAGAATTTAAAGTTGACCTTCAGTTTTGTAGCTAATCATAGATGTAGATAGTTGTTTCCTTTCCCAAAGCAGCTGCAGATGTCTTTAGAGAGAGGCACAAACAGTTTATTGAAATTTTCTTATGGATTGCTTATTTTTTCTGCTCTGGGGACTTAGTCTGCAATACTTTCTGACCGCCAAGTCCCGCTGGTGCTTGTGAAAGTTTCAGAGAAGCGAAGGCGAGTCAGCCGTTTGTGCAATAGTCTGTGTTTCTTGCTGCTGAGGGCTGAAATTTGGGCTGTAATTACATAGCTGTCTTTGCTGCAGCAGAGTATGGGAAGTGTATTAAACTATCAGTAGTGCACGTTAATTGCTGTTCAATAGTTCAAAGCCACAGCACTTAGTGTTAATCCATTTCTCTCAATTTTTCTTCCCTAACGACATAACATCTTTTACAAGTAGCATATTTTCATGGCCTTTTATATTTTAAAAAAAACACTTGCAAACTAGCAATTGGATTTTCAATGTGATAATAAAACTAAGCCTAAAATACATATACATCATGCCATTTCCTTCTCTTTCTTCAGCTGTTTTAGCCCTTTTTAAGAGTGTGGTACGTGTGGCATGGGGAGACTAAAACATGCAGAGGGGAAATGAGAATGGAGCCCTCTCATGTCTGAGCCTGTGCGTAATTAGCAACTGGCCATGAGGATTTTTCACAGTATTTTTAGTATCTAGAACGTGTGGGGGTTATTTTGTTTTGTGTTTTGGGGTTTTTTTTGTTTGTTTATTTTTTTCCAGGTAACTGTGTAAGGGAGGAAATTCCTTTCAGGTGTACAGAGTTGCTGTTCAAAAGACTCAGGGTTGCAATATATCCCTAGCATTGAGGCATATCTGAGAAGGAAGAATCACATATACAAATTATTTTTCCCAATTGAAATAAAATCTCATATTGCATGTGGTATGATGGTGGGGCATCTTGCTAAGATTTCCGTTTCCTCATTTGTTTCCATGTTTGTGAAACAGAAGGAGGTTTTTGTTTGTTAAATGCTATGTTGCTTTTGAGAAAATCAGCAGGGATGTACTTGCAGCTTACCCACTAATTACCCAATTATTTCTGCAGAGCAGAGTTGAGGGCAAGTCAGGAAAAAAAAGGAAAGGAGTGAAAAAAATCAAATGCTCTGGCATGTGAAGAAATACTTGGTAAAGCTGTAGGAGAGAGATTGAATACCAGTGTTACTTACCTTTGTAGTTATTGCTGTGTTGCTTTTCATTCTTATATGAGCAAAGCATGACCATTTCTTACTTAGGAAAGAAGAAATAAAGCACAGTGACATTGAAAGGTTATTCTGTGTTTGAGGAGGTCAAAAAATGCTTGAAGCTGCTTTCTTGCTACACACCTGCCCACAAAAGAGTAAAATTAAAATAAAACCTAAAAAAGAGGAAAGTGTTCTAGCATGACCAAAACAGGAGAAAAGCATTACAGAAAAGAAAAGAATGTTTTGCAGGTGGTTGAAGAAAACAGGCTTTCAGGAGACAGAGAGGATTCCAGATTTTGGAGTGTTTTGAATGAAGAAAAAATGATTCCCTAGGGTCTGCACTTGGGTGGTGTTCAGTGAATCGTGCAGGCAAAGATGAAGGAGGAAAGGGCACAGGAGAGGCAACATCCGACTGCTCCCTCTTCTGCAGAAAATCCGGTGGCTGTAGTGGATCTAAAACAGGAGTTACCCAAGTCTCCCTGCTAATTGTGATGGAGAAGGGAAAAAACGCCGTGGCTTGTGATGGATGAGCTAGAATAGCAAGTACAAGATCTGATGTCTTTGTTCAGCGCTGCTAGGGAAAGTCCATAGGAGACTGCTGAGAATGAACAGAAATCCAGAAAGCCGGAGTCTGAAGGAAAGAAGTAGAGACAAAGGCTTCAGATATGGTTGATTAAAAAAAAAAAAAAAAAAAAAAAAAAAAAAAAAAAAAAAAAAAAAAAAAAAAAAAAAAAAAAAAAAAAAAAAAAAGTCTGGTTTTTGTGTCTGTGGTAGGTAGGTTGAGAGGAACTCACCCCTGAACTCCTGCCAGGTGCTGGTCTAAGCTACTGGGTGGGTTCTTCCATGTAGGTATCTACTCATATGCAGATACTGATGCTAGCTGTGTTTTTTTTGCATGGAGATGAGTTGCCAGCAATGCCTGTGAGTGTTTGGAAAACACAGGCAACTGGCAAGGAACAACAGCTGTGTTAGAAAGATACCTGCCTCAAATAACATAATTGCTATAGCTAATCCTGCCCAAGGACAAGGAGTAGATCAGATCAGCTCTTGAGGTGCATTTTAATCCTCTTTTTATTAGTATTCCATGATTTAAAAATTCTCATATTGTAAATGCCCTGAAATTTGCAAACATGGCGTAATGGAATGACTGTTGAGCAACGTTTGTGGTCCATCTCCCCCAGATGCTCATGCTGCAATCTCTTTCTAATCAGTAGCAAAAACAGAAGGAAGAGAAACATACAGGAGAAATTGGCTGGAATACAGAGAGAGACAAGAGCATTACTCTTATTTTTTGCTTGTTTAGAAACACTTCTATCTCCAGCTAAATTGCCCCATAGCTGTGCCTACACTGAGATTATCACTTGTACAAACAATTCTGCTTTATCCTTTTGCTAAGCTATTATAGCAGCAGATAACAGTTTAGATAGCTTTTGTGTGGGAGAAGTCTCACTCTCAGAACTGAGCCTAATTATTTACTTGTCTTTCAGTCAAATAATTCTCCAGGGTTCATACTTGTTTCCTAAAACAGTAATTTGAGTTGTCACCTCACTTTGAACATATAAGATTATTAATAATATTTGGATTCAGTTTCCATGTGCAACTTCTTTCCAGAAAAAAACTCTGACAGTAGCAATATTGCTTAGCCTTTGATGCCTCACTGAGGAAAAGAAAATATCAAAGACTATTTAAGATAGGAAAATGTCTGGAAAGTTCAGATTCCTTTTCATGCCTTTTATTCTTGCTGGAAGAAAGAATCAATACAAGAATCAATCAATATTACAGGGTCCACATGTCTACCACCCTCTAATGAGATGCTTAAATATTAAAACTAGTAATTGAGTATTAGCAGGAAAAATGAGGAAACAAGACTGCAGACTCTTGCTCACGTGAATACGGATCAAGTGTGTTTGAGCTCCTGACTATCTGAATGCAAAGATGCCAGCACAGTTTGAATTTGGCCTCTCTTTGAAAAACCACAGGGTTTATTCTTCTTGTTCTTGCATATTCTGCTGTGTTGTTAAGCATGTTTGACTCACTGAGCATTGGGAAGCTGTGGCTTGGAGAAGACCCTCTGAATTTCTGCAAGCGCGACATGCTGTGGTGTAGGACTTACTTCACTGGGATGACAAAGGCACCCTGCTGACCCAGACTAACCATTGAGAGATGCTCTAGAAAATGAAGCATTTGAGACTGGCGGCGATACAATTTCACATCCATTTGACGTTAGCAAAACCATTTGATGTTTTTCTAGCCTGTTGCACGGAATGCTGAGTCATTTTTTAAATATGACCCACTAATAATACAGAAGAAAGAACATAGAAATAAGTCAAAGAGCTGTAGTTTAGCAAAGTTAATGTACCTGAAAGCAGGGTCTAAGTATGGAAGTATGTTATGATTTTCTAGGGCCCTTGTTTGTTATCTCTTCTGTAGCCTTAGATCATGAAATAGCTTTACTTAATTCCTGGCAAATACAGGACTGCTCTGTTCCATTCCTTTCCTACTTGTATAACCAGCCTTCAACCAGGCCTGGCATCTTCATGGAAACTTCTTCCCCAAGGAAAATGATTAATAGAGAATTATGTGCTATTGAGTTTACTGCTCCCTTAAAGGCAGCAACCTGAAATTACTTTTTAGCCTAAATGCACTTGAAAATGAAATAAAATCAAGGTCATTCTAATTAATTCAGAGTAAAGAAGCAAGTTGTAGTGTGTTTGGAAACTGATGCAAAGAGATTAAACAACAACATGCCTTGCCTTGGCTTAGCATCGAGCTGTTTCCTGCAGTTTTGTTCTGTGAGCAGAATTACGAGGCTGGTTTGCTCAGCTCTCAGGGAGGGCTTCAACTTGCAGGTCAGTTGCATCTCAGATATGTTGTCTTTCCAAGTAAGGAGCTTTATTTGGAAGCAAAGTCTTCCTCTGTCTATTCCTCTTCTCACTGGGGATCCCAGGAAAGTGAAAGCATCCCTAGCACATGCTGATTACTCTGCAAGTGATAATTAAATCTATCCAGCGATTAAGATACAGCTTCTCCACTAATGAAAAATTGCTGTTGTGATGGTGGCTTTTGATGTTCAAAGGTGCTGTGAATGCAACTTCTTGATGACAGAGCTAGAAAATGTAATGTTTAGCATGCCAATAGTTAACATGGCCTTGCTGTGCACATTTCATTCTTCCCAGCCCAAGCCAGTCTGGTTTACTGCATGAAATCCTCATCAATACACAATCTACAACTTGAGAACCATGTAAATAATTTTATTCTGGTGAAAACTTTCATTGCTAGTTATTGAAAGAGCTGTGAAGATAATGACAAACTCTGAGACAGACAATTTAAAATGTGCTGCCAGGCTAAATTAGTACTTTAATAGAAAATTCTATACCTAACCTACCTAAGCGACTGTGTCTTTTCTTAGTTTAATAACAAATTCTTTAAAAAACAAATAAATAAGACCTTCTAGGGTAAGAATTTTGTCTTTGCTGGGTACATTGGAATTTGGTTTGATAATGTTTTTATCTATTTTCTATTTTCTGTAATTCATACCTCAGCAGGATAAAGATGTGTATACAGTAGTGTATGAAAAAGTTCACCTTCAGCTTTAAGAAGATGAAAAATATGATTTTACTGTGTTTTTATTTTGTAATTTTAAAATGTGTAAGGTTTACAGCAATTTTAAGCTTTCAGTGATCTAATAACCTCACAATTTAACAACTGTGCTTTAATTCAAACTAGAATTTAATTCAGATTTACTATTTAATCTAGCTCTATTAAGATCACAGCTATTCTTATCAATATCTTGGGTTTCACCTGAGTTGGAGAGGCTGGTGTCTTTTCTCTTTTGTGAGCAGACAGAGAGTGAAGTAGAACTCTGGCTTTATTTTTTCCATCACATTTTATTGTTGCTCTGTTCTGGGAGTGTTCAACAGGGTCAGGTAACTTCTTAGTGGGAATGAATCAACTTCTGTTCTGCCCAAAATGTTTTCATCTGTCTCAGTGTACCAGGTAGACAGAGAAGTAGAAGGAAGGAAAGTCTGGAACAAAAGTAGCTTCAAATTCAAAGTCTCAAGTGCAAATAATTTTAAAATTTTCTTCAACTGGAAGCAAGTAAGTAGAATTAGACTAATACATAGTAGCAGCCCCAGGTGGATGAGGGGAAATCACAGCTGCCTATTTGCAAGACAACTGTAGTACTTTCATATAACTCTTAGCCATAATAATTTGAAATATATTTGAAAGGCACTGTGATGCATCTGCATCTTAGGACACAGAGTCTTGGCTGCAGTGGCATTACTCTGAGAGTGACCTTCACTCTCTTTCAAGCTTGAAAGAACAAGCTGCCCTTGTAAAAGGTGAATATACCTGGATACATGAATATATACATATATGTTAATGCTTTCCAGGATTGAAATATAATTTTGAAATATAACTTCTAGCACTGTAAGAATGGTTTTTAATTAGAATCCTATTGTATAAGTAAAGATTGCTGCTTCTAATAAATGTGTTAGCCAAGTTGGAAGATATGGTAGGAATCACTATCATCATTTTTAATGTAAATTACAAAGGATTGTATGCAACTGCTTGGAAGCCAGCAGTGATCTGCCTGTAGTCGGGACATGCTTTTGCATTCTGAAGCACATGGTTCTCCTGGGTGAAGAGCCCATGAGCAGGAAAATTTTGAGCACTTTGAGGATGCAGCAAAGTATTAGAGGAGTACTTTGTGGGATTAGTGTTGGGATATAAATTATGGGTTAGCTCCATGGCTGACCCCATCTCTTTCTTCCTTTGCTTGCTCCACAAAGCAGGACTGTAACCTGCTTTGTGCTGCAGTTCCAGGCTAACAGTTATCTTCCTACCACCACAAATCTATATTTTCTCACCCCATTTCTACTACAGCAGAGTGGCCAGTGGTCACTACGTATGGCCAGGCTACGTACGTGCTGCACACTCTGCCAGGAGCTCCTGGCATGATGCTTCAAATGCAATTTGCTGGAAAAAAACATGAGTTACTGCTGTGGACTAGGACACAGCAGTATAAATTTAGTGGTTGTTTCAAGTGCAGAGGTGCTCAAAGATGAAAAATTCTCATGTTTTAAGGATCCTTTCTGGGAATATATTCAATGTAAAAGGCAGGAAAAAAAGTAAAAACTTCTAGGTTTTTAGCCGCACACTTAGAATCAGATAACAGCATAAAATGATATTATATCACTTTACCATTTTACCAGTCATTGTTTTAGCAAGATCTAGTCTCAAAGCTTTTAATAAATTTATTTCCAAGCAGTTAATTATTTGTATCTTCAATTTTAAATAGGAAATAAAGATGGGAAAAAAGATGGATGGCAACTAACTGAAATAAAATGTTCTTTCTAATTATATAATGCTTGGAATTAAAATGATTTATGTTGTGACTTTAAGTCTTCAGTTCAAATAAACCTTGCATAAAAATCCCCTTATTCTGAAAGAGATTTGTTATAGCAGAATAGTTTATTTTAAGCAAGTAAGATAAATTCGTCAAGACTGTTCAGCAAATGCCTGATTTCCTTAAGGAGTATTTCCAGGAGAAAGAACAAGTTCGTAGTACTCAGATGTTCAAATGGTAATTGCTCCTTCCTCTTCCCTACCAAGACATGTGCTTTCTGTCTTTGGTGCTTGTATTTTTCCAGTATTTCTGTCTGCCATCCCCAGCTTTCTGGCATCCCCAATGGGTGTGCGTGGAGCTCGGTACTGCTGCTATGCAGAGCAACCTGGTTGCTCATTTAAACAAGCTGCTTTTCAGGGGATGAATTTTAACTCGTGTAAAACTTCAGTATCCAAAAGAGATTTGTATTTCATGTAGCTATCATAAATTGGGAGTCTTTTTGGATTTAAGTCTTGATCTGGTAATGGAAATGAGGATCAATACATGATGCAGAAGAGAGAGGCAATTACTCATCAACCTTAGGGTTGATCTGCTCCTGATTCTCAATCCAGTTATTTTTTTCTCTTATTCTCTGAAGTGTTTGGAACTTTAAAAGATACTTTAACCCAGTCTTCTGTATGAAGTGTCGTGTTTTCAGCCCAGTGTTGTCTGTGAGGCCCCTTTCCTTGGGGGAATTTCCCTTCCTGTGGGAATTTCCAAGCTACACAAGCTAGTTGTTTACTCAGAATAACCTCAGAAATAGCTGTTTTCCTGCCCACATTGCTTGCAGAGAGCAGAGCATGCCAAACACGTCACAGAGGAAGGACCATGGCTTCTGGAAAAGAGTTGAAGAGAGGAAAGGACGCTTTGGACTTTTGTCTTGTGGCTGTGGATGCTTCTGAATGGTGGGTTACAGATGCTAATTCTTGTGCAGACCAACAACTGCAGAATGTTTTGAGTGAATGCATCTGTCTGGACCCAAATCTACAAAGAAATGCTGGCAAAATAGTGCCTGAGGTCAGCAGCTGAGAACTGAGAGAAGGAACATAAAAGGCTTCCTTAGTTTTATTGTCATTCTAGACTCTGTGAATTCCCAAGTGCTTTTTCACATGTTCATTGCTCAGTGTAGTAAAAGAAATTTTAGCCCCTTAAATAACACTTCAGTTGGAAAACTGGTTGGAAATTTTGGCTGTTCATTTTCAGTTTACAGAGGCTGATTTATTTTAAAACAAAGAAGTATTTTGCAAGGTTTGGAAAAGCTAACCCAAAGGCAAAATTCTTACAAATCTATTTTCTTCTCAGTAGTGAAACATCGCTACATTTTTCTTCTCTAATTTCTTCTAGTGGAATTACTATCATCCAGCTTCATAGTGTTAAATGATATGTGCCTATAAATAGCTCTCAGATGACATGAGGAATATGTAAGACATCAAGAAAAACTGCATGTGAAAAGGAACTTGTTTTGTCTTTTCAAGTTACTACCAGTGCACTCAGAGGTTATTTTCATCAGGCACCAAGCAAATCGAGCATAAGGTTTCTTCCTCAATGTGAAACAAGATGACAAAAAAAAAAAAAAAAAAAAAAAAAAAAAAAAAAAAAAAAAAAAAAAAAAAAAAAAAAAAAAAAAAAAAAAAAAAAAAAAAAAAAANAAAAAAAAAAAAAAAAAAAAAAAAAAAAAAAAAAAAAAAAAAAAAAAAAAAAAAGGAAGAAAGAAAGAAGAGAGGGGATGCAAGCAGGTATAGCACCCAGAAAAGCAGAGAGTTCTTTTTTTTCTGACAAATCGCACACAATCTAGCAGGATTTGAAGGAAATGCATATATGCATAAAGAATATAGAACGCAAAAATACAGAACTGACATTTTGATAGCCAACTTGCAAGTGTTTGCCATCACAATTCCACCACACACAATTTGTTAGGAGGCATCAGAGGCTTATTACGCTGTACGTTTATAGAGATACATTTTCAGCACTGTGTGAATGGGTTTGCAGCTTGGTAGGGAAAGTGCATAGCCTGAATGTGAACACTTTTCTGTGTGAACTGTGTTCTCAACAACTGTGAAAATTTCAAAATGAATCAATCCCAAGTTCTCAGCTCCTTCTCTTGCCTCATTAAAGGCTTTAAGTCTTGCTTCAGAACTGCCTGGGTGTCTTGACAACTGAGGGGGGGGGAAAAAAAAGAGGTGCAGCCAAGAGAATATTTTTGTTCTTGTTAAAATTGTCCTACTAAGTAAATATTGATCAGATACTGCAAAACCCTGTGGTTAAGTTCACTGCATATGAGAAGGTGAGAGGGAAAAACTGCCTCAGGCTACTGTAACTTATCAAATATGATTTTAAAAAAATAGACATGCCAAATTATGGGGTGAGGATTGTCACAACCTGCTGAGGGTTTTCCATGTGAGCCCTGGCAGTTCCAGAGGGAAGAGGACAGAACCCCTCATGTATGTGCACTATTGCCTTGTAATGACTTCATGGGACTTCTTCCCACACCGTTTGGTTGGAGAAATGTGGTAATTGGGCTCTAAAGTGGTAATTGCTTGCAGGCCTGGTTATTTTCTCCCATTTATCTAGCTAAGCATTTCTGCACCCAGCTGCTTGTGTGCTGTGACACTTAGCCCAAAATATTTTCCTATTTCTATGCCCATTTAATTCTGTCTTCTTGCAAAGAAAACTTTCTCCATTTCTTCCAAATGGGCACACTTAAATTCAGAAGTTGTTTGTATAAATTATAACGTAATGCTAATCTGCAGCTTAAAATTGAGTTACAGAGAAGCAAATCAGCTTTGCTCATCAAAACATGCTATGTCTGTCGAAAAATTGATGTCCATTTAAATTATTTTTGATGTATGTTGGTATCCCTACATTTCTTTTTACTGATGCACTTTTTTCTTCAAAGTCAGGCATTCAGTTTTCTTTTCGTTCCTGAACGTGCATCAAATGGTAAGAACCTGCTATTTTTTTCCCCTAATATTGTATTTTATTATGCTAGGGAAATACATATTACTTTCCTGTTGGGCTTTAAGGTTGGATTTCTTTCCAGTTTCCTGATTTTTTTTTCTTTTTTCTTCTTCTTTTCCTTTTTTTAGTGGTTCTTGGACATTAGAACATCTGTTTTGCTGGTTAGCTCTTACTTTTTAACACAAATTATGTTTAAAAGGGTTCAGAAGTTCATTAACAAATACTACTTGTTTACTTGCTGCAATAGAATGACTTTACCACAATGCAAGTGGTAATGGAAAGTACTTTAGCTGTACAAATCTATATCACCAAGCCTTGATAACATCTAGTAAATTAACATATTTATACTACTGCCTAGTATACTCTACATGCTTCTTTATTGTCTGTGTCTCCTTGTCAACATGGATTTTTTCTAAAGACTTGAGTTTTAAGTGAGCACTCACCAGCATGTTTTTTGACTGTATTTCTCCTGACACTGGATGCTGATAGGCAGAGTATGAAAAGGACAAGGCTGGTTTAGGCTTTCAATTTGTTTTGCAGCTGTTTAAGCTATATTAAGCTGATTTTAAATTTTCATCTTTTTGCTCTGTTAAACATTTCCATATTTGAAATCATTCTATAATTAGTTAGTAACATTTGTATCATCCTGAAGCCTGAATAATTTACTGGCCACAGTAAGAGAAAAACAGTAATGCCAAGAATAAGAGATGATGTGTAACTAAGAGGGCACGTCAGGTTAAAGAAGCTGCCTCAGATTACGTACAAACATGGCAACTCAGTCTAGCAATCTTAAACAAGACAAAATAGAGCAAAACCAGGGACGTTTTTTCCAGGAGTTTCCTCTGGCTGTTTTCAAATGACTAGTTAAATACTGATGGCACAGTGTTGGATTATCTCCCAAGAGGATGTTCCCTAGGAATAGTGGTATCTGGAATAACTAGGCAGTTGCATTGATGCAAAGGAAACTGGTCCTAGACTGGGAATTTATGGGAACCACAGGCTCCTAGGGGTGAGGCTTGTGTCTATAGTGCTCTAAACCCAAGGTCTAAATAATCCATAACGTCCAGTAAATGATACTGTGGAGAAGGGTATGAAACAGGAATGATTGAACGTTGCATATGTAAAAAAAAATTTAAGAACTTTTCCATATATTCCTTCAAGACAATAGCATAGAGTTTAGTTTGACAGGGCTACAAGTATTTTGCACATATTACATGACTTTGTAGATGAAGATTTTGGACTTGTATGAATTTGGAAGTAGTTCCAAGCTATCTTCCTTAGCCTGATTCTATTGAAGAAATATTTTTAGGGATCTTGTTCAGGAAGGAAAAAAGTACATGCAGTTCATGTAAAAGTTTTACCTTTCAAAATCGCCAGAAGTACATTTTTAGTATTTTTAACTATCAAATTTGTTCCTGGGAGAAATTTAAAAAGCTCAGGAAAGAATTTAAAAAGTGCAGGACATTTATAACTTCTCCAGAGCAGTTTTATATACACGCTGTCTAAGCTCCTGAAAACGATCTTGGTGTATTAGCTTGGTTCTCTCAAGAAGCATTTGTGGGAACCTTTGCACTAATAGTTGGTAACATGACTATTGCTGGCTGTAAGGTAGAGCTCCCTAGGTTCTTTTATTTAAATACAATCTATACAGCACAAAGTTTTCAGTTATTACCTGATACGAAACATATACAATAATCTCCAAGGCTGGAGTCCTTGTACAGTTTTTTTAATCCCTTTTGAGTTCAGCATGTCTGTTTTCTGATTGCCTATTTTTAAGCTAACTTCAGCAAGAAATGTTCCCTGAAGATTTAAATTGTTCTGGAAGGTATTGCTTTTGTTATGACAGCCAAGCATCCTGTCTTATCCACGTGATTTTGTCTCCTTTTATGTTATAGCTTTTTTTGCCTATATTTCTTTTCCTGGAATATATGTTAATGTTTAATCTCTCATATAAAAAGATTCTTATAGCTCCAGTCCCGGTTATTTCATCATATATATCCCCCTCCTCATCCTCTTCCTCCCCTAAGCCACAAATGAAAAGAAAGGAATTCTCATAAATGTCATAATTCTCCAGGATGAATTCCTGGGTTGAGGAGTGACGTTTCTGGGAGCATGGCTTAGCGGCAGCTGGGCACCAGTGGTGTGAGGAATCCAGGTGCCCCTGTTGCGGTGCCCAGAGCCGTCCTGCCCGTGGGTCCCACTGCTCCCCTCGGTCGGACTTAAACCAAGGAAACTGGTTCAAGTCGGCCTGGCCTCTGTGGTATTAGCCCAAGTTTCTGTTGGGCTAATAAATGTCAGGACTCTCAAAATGGGAACAGTGACTCATGGTCAGGCCTGTCCTCTTCACATATCTTTAGAAGAGATATTGAAATTAGAAGAATCAAGTTGTTTTGGACCCGTTACTTGCAAACTGGATTTGTAGCGACACGATTCAATGTTGCTTGTGAAGTTCAGGGAAGATTTAATGCTTATTTATTGTGTCTGTGCTGGATTTCAAAGCAACAACTTTAGTGTTTGGGGAGCTGGCTGGTGTGGTGACATTGCTGTGTATCTGCAGAGTTTCATAGCTTTACATCACTGTAACCGAAATAGGAATCTAGAGATTATTATTTTCCCTTCCTCAGAGGGGGAAAAAAAAAATGTCCTTTAGGCTGTACAGTGAATAGAACAAACTTATCATTTCTATGTACTGAGCCATGATACAGCAAGAATATCCATAAGCTTTGAGGAATAGTTCTAGAAATGCATCACTAGATATTATATTAGAAAGCACATATTATAATATTCATTACAGTAGTAGAATGTGAACTGCATGTTATTGTAAAAGAAAATCTAATTTGCTGCCTACTGCCTTCAATTTGGTTTTGACAAGCACTCAATCTTTTGCTCTATTTTGCTTTCTACATTTTATCTTCTTGGGCATGTTCTGTAATGTCTGCTTAGGGCAAAAACAATAATCTTTTCATTTAATTTACTGAAAAAGCTCATGTACTCTCTGTGCTTGCTCGGTACAACAATATGAAAGCAAATCCCTGTTGCTAAAGATCCATTTGACAGTATGAAATAGATTCTGACTTTTTAATTTAGGCATAAAAGTGCAGAGAGCACATAAGGGATGCAGATTTACTGTGCTGTAGGATTTATTTATGAGTGGTTGCAAGGGAGTGATCTCTAAAAGCCCGTGTTATTTTACTGGTGATGGATGGATCTAAGAAGGTGTAAAGAAGTCTTGTGCGAGCCATGCAGCAGAAGTCTGGAAAGCATCAAACTCATCTGACTTGGTTAAAAGTGTGAGATAAACTGAATCCTCACAATTTCTCCAGTGGTTTGTCGGTGTTTCCTCAAAATGAAACATAGCTTTAATTAAAATGCAATCTGCTATGTGCTAATTTACCTCACCGCAAACCATGGGAAGGGGTAGTGGGAGTAGGGGGTGCAGGGCGTTTCACCCTGAAGTCAATCAAATCTCAGCACTTCTGCAAAATTGTGCTTGAAGCAGTACTGAGCTAACCAAGGGAAATTGAGTTTATTATTTTAAAGCAGAGGCTTGGTCTGCTTTCTGTTCTTTCTGAATAATCACCTAAGCTTGACCTATGGTCTTTGGAAGTCTCAAGAAAAAAAATGTTTTATCTAAAACTTGCACTAATTTTAAATATAGTAAAAATGTGCTTCTGTTTTTCTTTATATTTTTTCCTTTTTCCTCAGACACAACTGTGACTTTTGGATAAGCTCTTCAAATTACCTGATCCATAAATACCTCCTCCTCCCAAACCCTGCTCTCCAGGCCATCTATCTTACAGCTTTTAGAAAATAGTGTTTATAGAAATGTTTGCCAAAATTGGTCAAACTCATCTAGACTAGTATATTTTAGCTCAATCCCTCTACCAGCTTCCAAAAAATAATCAGAAATGTCTTAAAGATGTTTCTATAATGCTGTGAAACCTGGTGACATATTCCTCCTAGGAGCAACCAGCAGCATCTTTCATGGCCCCTTTTTCAGAATGAGGAATAGCTGCCCAAAGCCCCAGTTAGGTTCATTATTTTGTCCTGGGATAAGGATCAGTCTTAACAGTAGGAGCTATACAGCAGCCTTATATATTTGGGCTTGCTTCCTGTGGTGGCTGTATAATTCCAATTATTCCTTATCTCCTCCAACTTGAAGGAGCAACAAAGCCTCAAGCAATCACAACCTCAAGCAATCATAATCAAACCCCTGTTTCTAGAGAGCTGAGACTGTCAGAGCCAATTTGTTACTTTTCAACCGCCTGAAGTTTACATTCTTGGTTGTAAAAATGTGTCTAGACTTCAGCAGGGTTTTGTTCCATAGCCAGAAATGATTTTATCCTTATGAACCAAACTCTGCAGTTCCTGCTTCTGCAAAATTCCCATTGACCTCAAATATTTTTGTTTAATCTGTGCCTGCAGGATTTGACCACCCAGGAACTTACCTGCAAATAATCAAACAAAAAGGACTTGTGTGCTATAACCATGTCTGATCTGCTCCCTGCTCTTCTGAGCAATTTTTTTTTCCCTCAGTAAGGCATTTGATCCCTATGGCTATAGGTGCAGTTTAAGAAATTGCAGCATCATGTTTGCACCTTAGCTCTTCTCTCTGTGCAGCTACTTCTGTATGATCCAAAGGCACCCTAAAGCTGATTGTTATCTGGAAAGAACATAAAAGTGGCTTTGAAAATCCCACTTACCTGCTGCATGCTGCATTATCCTCGAGTTTCCTGGAATTTTATTTACTTATTTATTTTTGCATAAAAGTTTCTCTGGACAGTTAGAGTCACTTAGTGTTTCATTTTTTTAGCTTGTCCAAAGCTGCTGCCTCCCTTGTGACAGAGCTGAGCACCTTGTGGCTGGAGCTTGATTTGGGTTATCCAGAAAATAAGATCCCATTTCCCGTCATATACATGCCTCCAAGCCTTAAAACTTAGGAGACATTTTTAAGCATATTAAGAACTGGGTATTATCATCACTGAAAATTCTGTTATCAATTTGACCCTCCATTTTGAAGTCTAAATTGCAACAGTTACTTTTCTATTAATTTTCCAATCTGTTCTTTGCATACACCCTATGTCTCAGTCAAGCTGGAAACTCATATGAAATTTAAAAATTGATCATTTATTTTGCTATTTCTTTGCTCTTCAGAAGTAAACAGTCTGCTAACAGTCATCCTCTCATGTTTTGATTCCCACGTCTCCCTGCTGTAAGGCTTTGCAAGAGAGACTCTTCGAGTAATCAATAAATTTCATATACAGCAATTGTGCAAGGTAATTAAATAACGACTCTACTGCAAATCAATTTAAATCATTCTGACTTTCTAAAATGACAGTCACTGCAGTTTAAAACCAGAGAATTTTGAATACTTAAATCAATCCCAACTGTGTTTCATCTTAATCTTCAGAAAGGAGTTCCTGCAAATGCCAATATTGCCCTAATAGATGAGGTGATGATATCTCTGTATGTGTTAGCTTCTGAGATACAGTTGTATCAGATCAATTAAATGAGTGTAATTGTTGCTTTTCTACACATCACAGATAGAAGCGGCTTTCTGGCATGGTGCTTGAGATAAGACAAGTCTTTAGTCCAGTGGCTAAGTATTCCTATTGACATAATGGGGTTTCTTGCATACTGGAGATACGTAGCAGCTTGTTTTGGGTAGAGGGCTTTTTTTCTACACTCATCCCCTCCCACCCCCAAACACACACAGTAAGACCTTGAGCTTCATCTAGAATCAGAGCCTAGTTTTGTGCAGTGCCGTACAAATGCACAGATATTCTTTTTCTTATGTCTGAGTGTCTGTGGTTATCAGTCTATGAACATCAAATGCATTTTAGTTCTCATATTCCTATGGAGGTTTCTGAGAGAGAGAAAAAAAAAAAAAACTGTGCTTGCTGATGTAAAATTCCTGAGTGATGTTTAATTAGTTACATCTAGTCATTTGCAATCCTGAATGTAAAAGCAACTGTCACAGAATTATCAGGTTTTGCATTTGCCTAGTGACAGTGCCAATCTTATTCATCTCTTTAGATTTTATATTAGCAATAAATGCTACTATAGTAGAAGAGAGAATGTGAACTAACAGGTGCTGTTGCTGTATGTGGCCAGCTAGTTCTCTGTCTCTGAGGACCTGGATCATTTACATTAATCATAAACTAAATTGCTAAAATGAGAAGCATGTGCCTAGTGTTTGTGGCCTGTTTAAGAACTGCACCTGGCAGAGGCAACTAATGAGTCTGGGTTATACCCATTGAGCATTAGTTATGTCCTCAACTGAAGTAATTAGCTGGTTTGTAATGTCTTTAATGACTCAGAGCTCTAAGACTTCAAAATATAATTTCTAGCCAGTGTCATAACTTTTCTATGCTTTGAGAACTGAAAGGTGCACAAGTTGCGTCATTTTCCAGGTAAAATTATAATGGTGTAATGGTGACAACAGCTATGTAAAAACTTCTTTAGAATGTCTAGGTGCTGAGTTCTCAACCCTGCTTGCTGTCACCAGGTCTGCATAATGTGGAGCAGGACTCTAACACACATTATTAACAAACCAAGATTCACTGAAGATACAAAAGCATCCAAATATAGGACTCCAAGCACGCTAATCTATGTTTTATGATAGGCGAGCCAGTTGTCTAACAGTCCAGGAAAGCAAGGAGATAATGAAAGGTAATTTGGCTGTGTCATGATATCTTTAATACAGAAGGAAACATAAAATGGGGATAAAAGGGGCAGACGACTCTCATAGGCTATTGAGAATGTGCAGCAATAAAATCAGACAGGCTAAAGTGCCAAGTGTGTTGAGATTAGCAAGAGAGATAAAGGAAAGAAAAGCAGGTAAGATTAAAACAGAACAAAGAAAGGAGTCAAGCCTCTAAATTTATGGGAAAAAGAGAAAGTAGTGGATGTCAGAGGGAAGGCATTTCTTTTCCCTTTTCCTTGTATCTCACAAAAAGGATAACAGTGACCAGATACTTGGGATTCTAATAAGATGATGAGAATAAGAAACAGATTTATCAGGAAATAATACTATTAAACTGATTCAATTTTCTTCTTTGACAAAGAGCTAGCTGAAGAAGCAGGAGCAGTCAATGTGCTATAGTAGAAATTTGAGTAAAGCTTAGTAACCTGTCCCATGGCACATACCTAAGCAGTTGATGGACTTGGAGGTGGCAGGAGATACTCCTAAGGTGCAGTTTGGGAAACTGTTAACTTAAGAGTCATTTACTATACATGAACATGAACATACATGAATATACATGCCTACTATACATACTATACTTAGACACTATACATGAACATGAAGATGTTCAGCTTTTAAATACTCTCTCCTTTCTTCCTTTCTCTTTTTCTTTTGGTAATGAATGAAATAAGATGACATAATTGGGGTTCAGAAGTTTATTTCTTTTACTCTTTTCTGTTTGCCTGTAAGTGATATCTTTCTAAGGTTGCAGACATGGATGAAGATGTACAGGAAGATGTAAATGGGAAAGGAGGATCCTCTTGTTCAGTACCTAACAGGAAAAGAAAAACAGGACTTCTTCAGTAAGTCTTTAGACAGCCTTAACGAGCAGATTAGAGGTGACCGGATGAGTGAGGAAAAGCAAGTTGACATTGATTTGTTCTTTCAAGAGAACGGGCTGGGGAGAAGTTGATGGAAAGCTAAGAGGCAGGAGGCCTCCTAACAACCGCGTGTCATTCAGGAAATAGGTTCTCACACGGAAAATTTCCTGCTGCATGATTTGTGTTAGTATTCCTGTCAAAAGGCATAGCTGCTGAATAACAAGGATTAACATGCCCATGGTCACAAATAGGCTTTTCATTTTGTTGTTTTTAAGCTTCTCATCTTTGTGATTAATAATTTGTCAAAGGCTTGAATTCTGAACTCTGAATGCTAAATACATCAGTAATTAGAGCTCTGCAAAATTACAGTGTAGACAGAATACCCAATGACTTTTTATATGTGTTCTAAAATACAAAGGCCTTCAAAAGGAGGAGGAATGATGTGATGTAGAACAGAAACGAAAAAAAATGGAAATGCTGTGGTGGGGAGAGGTGGAGAACAGAGGAATCAAGTCTCCTTCCAGGCCCATCCTGTTCAGAGTGACAGTTTTTCACAGAAGCGAGGGGAGAGGATGCCTTGTCTGGGGTTTACAAACGCCACATTGGAAGATGAGAAGCACAGAGTCTGCTCTGGCAGGAGGATAGGCCTGGACATTGGGAGCGGGAGAAGCAGGGTCAGGTAATCAGACTTCATGGGCACATGGCAAAGCATCTGTGTTTGCTGCATCCAGCTCAATTCAGTGCATTTGGTTGAATCCCAGTGCTGGCCTGCAGCCAAGGAGATATAAAATGACTTGCTACAAGAACAGATTAAAATATAAATAATTAAAAAAGGGAGAGAATAACGATGATAATCAGCTCTCAAAAGACAACAGGCCTTACTTTATGTGCTTTGTGTTTAAAACCTGCATTCTTGTCCATGGCCAATATGGAGAGAGTGAAGAAAACGGCCAGGAGATATCCAGTGCTTTAGATTTTGTTAATGTTCAGAAAATCACGATATCCTCTTAATTTCAGCATCACATGGGCATCAGCTGGTGGCTGAATTCTTTTTTCTTTTACCAGAATGGAGTGATAATTCTTAGAGTTTGACCTGTCACAGTGAATGTGCTAGTGATCATAAATAGCAATTGGAAACCATCACCATAAACCAGCAATGCAGCAAACTGTGGAAAGAGAAACATAAGAGTAGATAATATTTTAAATGTGAACAGTTGATAGTCTGTAAATGGATGTTTTTGAGGTTTTTTTAATGTTTCAAGAATTACGGTGGCATGCAAGAGTACAAAAGCTTTGGTTTTATTGTGATGTTATATATTTAGAAAGATCTGTGGAGGGAAGAAATGGAAGTGCATTCTTCTAAAACCATCCAATGAATATCCTACTCATTGAAAATTCTAGGGCAATATACTCATTATTACTCTCGTTATAGAAGCTGTTGCAAGACTTTGCACTGCAATATGATTGTCTTTCAGTCATCCCTTAGACTCATGAGTTTTGAATGAAAATAATATTTTCTCTGAACAAGTTGTTTCCTTTTAATGAGCTGACCTAGGAATAATTGCATTCTAACTAGACTTGTAAAAGTGATATTAGGAAAATCTTAACAAAGAAAATGCAAAATATCTGAGCTATAGTGGTATTTGGAAATAGCTGTTTCAGGACCTGTTCAGATGCCAGAAGGTTGAGATGTGTAACTTAAAAAAAAAAAATATAGGTAGCTGTGCTGATGCAGAATCCAAAATGTTTTCATGCTTCTAGCGTTCATGTTGTTGAGTCTTTTTGCTGTCTTTAGTCTGCTTCTGCAATAATAGTTGTACATGAGATAAGTCAATAAAAAGGCTACTAATTCTTTGACTATGTAGTGGATAATAAATATTCTTATAGAGGTAGAATCTACTTGTGACTACTGTATAAATTAGTCTCAAAGTGCTCAGTGTTGATTTTGGTGATAGGGAAGCAGATTTTTTAAGAATTGTATTCTTAGACCCTGTATTTCTGTTCCTATGTGTCTTTGGATGATAAAATTGTAATTAAATTTCCAAGCAGAGAAAAATTAATTATCAGTTGGTACTTTCAAGTTAAATGCCTTCCTGGAAAATGGTGGCATAAATTGCAACTGTAAACCCTTATTTAGTGCAGTGATCAACGGGTTACTTGTGCCAGTATTACGGTCTTCCCTCTGTCCTCTAACTAAAAAATTTTCTGGGGCAGCTGTTTTGCTTTTTTTTCTTTTTTTTTTTTTATATTGTAATGAAAGGAACTGTGACCAGGGGTGTGCTTAGGGTCTTAATGGGTACTTTTCTCTCTTCCTGAATATTGCTATTATTCCTGAATATTGCAGATTAGATTTGGCTGTTTTTCTGAACTCCCCCAGCAGCAAATAAAGAAGACAAGCTCCATTTTGGATCCATGCAGTGAATGCCTTTTGCTTGGACCTCTGCACAGAAAAATATGTCTTTCCCTGGTTTGTGCAGAAGCTCCTGTGGTGCAGGTTGTTCTGCCAGTCTCGTGGGAAGCTGCTGCATCTGGGCATCTCAAAGGCAGTCTGGGGAGCCCAGCTCCCCACTGACCAACCTTTGTGAAGTGAGTTGACCTTCAGTAAAATTGCCTGACAGGCCTTGCTGGGAATCAGCTCGCAAAGAAAGCCCCAGCCTACCTAAGTAACTTCAATTCCAATCGTTAATATTCCAGCACCTGTAGTATGCTAATTAACAAGTGTTTCTAATTCTAGCCATCTGTGGAGATATAAATAGAAAAACAGGTAAGTATCCTGCCTGCTGCTTCTGTTCATAGGATGCACATCAGAGACTGGACATCTGTGTTCTTGCAACTAAAATGGGAAAAGGGGATGCACCTACTTTTTCAAATATTGTAGATGTGGTAACAGTCCATGCTTGTAATTAATGTCTTATGCGTTTTTGGTATTAATAAGTGTTTGCTCTCCAGGTTTTCTGTTCAGAAATGTTGCACAGTACTACAGAGTGCATGCCGAGCAAGCTGGACACCAGCAGGGAATGACTTACGGAGCTCGTGCTGCTTATGTAACCCCTGGCACCTGGAATTCATCAGATTGGATATTAATGCAGGTATGTGTTTCTAATGCATGTGAAGATGATGTTCAGCACAACCTGGATTTATCTGGGAGCCTGCAGCTCAGCTGTCATGCAGCAGGTTGCCAGGGAATTTCTGGGGGCCCTGGAGATACGGCTGACCATGCTATGCATGGGCTTTGGACCTCTAGAAATCATCAGCAGAAGTATACGTGAATCTGAGTTGTTCAGGCTTTAGGGCAAAAAGAATCAAGGGGTATTGTGGAGGGAAGCCAGTCACATGGGAGCTCCCTCCCCAAAGTCTCTTTCTTTCCATCCCATTTAGCTGCAGGGCTAAATGCAGCTGAAGGGCTCTCCTTCCAGCACCCAAGATCTGCAAGCTGCTCCAAATCCAGCTGCTGAGGAACCATCTCATGTTTCAAGTTGCCTCATTCTCCATTCTTTCTATAACCTCTGTAACAGCTAAAATTCATTTTATATGTATGTTGCAGTATAAGATGGTTTAATATGCAGTATTACAAGAAGATATAAATTCTTTTCGCTGAACTTTATTAACAGTATCCTTTGAGTTAATATTTTCTTATGCTTATAGTAGTAATACATCTCAGGCACAGTGGCAGGATTTTAGTAATTTCAATGTGATTGAATGCTGCCTTTGCCAGTAAATGGCAGAGATTAGGAAGATTTTGGAAAGAAATAATGGGTAACTTAGAGACTAACTTCCAGTAGGATATTGTGTTTCAATGGAAAAACATTTGCATAGACATGTATGATCACACATGTATACGCTCACAGATATGCACTAGATTTTTGAGAAATTGAATTTTGTTTGCCCTCTCACGTTAATAAACGTGTTTCAAGAGTGGATGAGATTTTTAAGATACAGTAGATAATTTGCCAAGTCAGTGACATAGTTTGCAGTACTCTATTTAGCTTTTTTTTAAAAAAAGACAAAAACATCACAGCAGTAGTTTGGAGTGTCATTGCTCGTGTCACTTGTCATTCTTGTAGAGCCTTCTCCATGTTCGTGTGTTTGTCCTCCACTCTTGAACCTGATGCCTGATTTCGGGCAGTTAGAGCAGATGGGTAAAGTTCAAGGTAACTAGAGTAGCTTGAGGTCTCAAACCACTTGAG
This sequence comes from Nothoprocta pentlandii, assembly GCA_013398315.1. Classification (NCBI taxonomy): domain Eukaryota; kingdom Metazoa; phylum Chordata; class Aves; order Tinamiformes; family Tinamidae; genus Nothoprocta; species Nothoprocta pentlandii. The sequence continues at coordinate 512,957 of VZSG01000014.1, read as the reverse complement.
TTAATTTCAGGGTGTTAAAATGGCTGGCCGTGGAGAAGGAAGAGACCTCATCAGTGCCCTCTCTGGGGGGATAATAAGAGGTTGAGACCAATTATTAGAGAACAGAAAAGAAAAGAAACTTTCTCACAGTAGTGAGAAAAATCTCACTACTGCAGGAAATGAGTCTGAGAGAAGTAACATAGAAAGCAGTTATCCATGAAACATAGCTCCCCAGGAGTATAGGCTCTGCTACGTCTAGTTTCATGAAATTACTTGTTTATTGTCACTAAGAACTGGTGAGGAAAGCAGGAGGATAACATGGGAAAAGGACGTAAGTAAATTTATTTTGGATGATTATTTCATCTGCTACTCCTGCTTGTGAGTTCACTGAGCTTAGTTGAGTTTCCATGCTGTATGTCACAATAAGTCAGATAAATGATGTTTTTCTCTCTTTGTAAAACTGTATATTTCAAATAGCCACAAGTCATTGACCTTTTTTCCCCCTTTTTAAATTTTGATTTAAATTAATGTAAAGTAGTGCTTGAAAAGAACCCAAAAGGAGGAGAGAGATAAATTTTATTACTGTTTAAAATTAGGGAGGGGTGCCCAGTCATTTATGGTTAAAGACATCCATAATGCTCAGTTGTGTTTTAAAGTCAGACATAACATTCTTGCAGTAGTCATGTGAACAGGCATCTTTTTTTCTCAAAAGAAAGAAAATCGGTACAACTGGAAAAATCAATAATTAAGATGTGATTGTTAGTCATTGTGGGAGTTACTTAGTAGTCATGCAAACTTGTCTGATATTTATACAAACTTGTCCTCCGATGAGGATGCTGTAAATATTCCTTGGGAATTTAGAGGCTCATAAAAGAAATTCCTAATAACTAAAATTCAGTATGAGGAGACAAGTTTCTAAATGTCTTTTTGAATTCTAACTTAAGCTACTACTTGGCAAACTAGTGCAGACTGTTTGATCAAAATATATGCTAACTGCCAAAATATTTCCTCTTAAAATTCAGGCTTCTCTGAAAGAGGAAAAAAAAAAAAAAAGGGCATGAGGGGGAAGAAGAAGAAACAAAAGGGGAAAAAAGGCAATAAGAAAGGAGAGCAATTGAAAGACATTTCAATACTGGAGGTGTAAGTATCCACCAGCATAATTAGTGTAGTTGAGTAATGACTTGTGTTATAGGTCAAAGGACTCATTGTTGAGGGTTTCCAAATGTAACATATTCCTAACCTGCTAAAACCAGGTGAGGAATAATTCCATACACCAATACAGGCTGGAATCTGTCTTGAAAACAGCTTTGCAGGGAAGTGTTGATCAGGGATGTTGGACGACCTCCTTCCAACCTTTGTGTTTTTTTCACTCTCTAAGAAAAGATCCTTCTTTTTTTTTTTTTTTTTTTTTTTTTTTTTTTTTTTTTTTTTTTTTTTTTTTTTTTTTTTTTTTTTTGAAATTTCGGACTACTTTTTTTTAGGAGATATCAAAAGGGTTTTCAAATTTGCTATCACTTCAGGAATGCAAACAAAAGAACAAATTATTGTTGCAAAGTACTGAGATTTAAATATTTAACACGTGTTACTACAAGTTACTACTTCTTGTTGATAAGAACATACCTTTTCATATTTGGTTTAAGACTCTCTGCGTTCTTCTGTTGCACAATTGAACTTGTATTTTAATACAACAATACACACTCTCAACAACCTTATTGCACATGATCTGAAGCAGTAAACTGCTTGCACTGTTTATTTGCTAAAATATATTATTTGATTTAAGGTAGAGATAGAAATGATTGTGCCAGGACACAATCACTGAGTGTATGACAAGCAGGAGAGGGATATGTAGTGAGTTCTTTGTGAAAAGTCCTGTAAATAATCATTGAATCATACCAAGGTAGAGCATATGTGCATGAGAAGACCTAAATTATTCAAAATGAAGGGAACAGCTCCACTTACTTAATAGCCAGTCCTGAGAAGCTGGAGAAATCTCAAAGCTAAAATAAGATCTGAGCATATATTCATATCCTGAGAGAATGAACAGGCCTTGTTTTTTTTTGGAAGATTGCTATCAGGCTTGTAGTTGCTTTTTATACCTTGCAAGCACATAATCTGTAGCTGAAATACTGTGTTATATCTGCTTATTGACTGTTCTGCTTTCCTTGAGTTATTCTTGAGCTTTAAACTTTCTATCCTACTTTCATTGCATCTGATTGAAATGTCATCTGCTCAGTTTTGGTTCATCTCTACCTTCTAGCAAAGAATTTGATGTTCATGCTATTTGCGCTTTTTATTCATGATCCTACTAAGCTTTAGGGTGTTTTGCCTAACGTTATCGACGACGGTCATCACTTCATCAACAGGGGCTGTATCATTTTGTTCTCATTATTCTGGATTTAGAAGTTGAGCCACAGCTGACTCCTGCAAGGCTACCTGGACAGTTTGTCTATTTGGGCTATTTGTCCTGCTGCTGTGCTCAACCTGACCAGGAGTAAGCACAATTACAGATGTACTGAGAAAAGGGCTGCAATGATCTACAGGATGTTCTCTGTAAATCCTTAGGTGACTTTTAAGAAGACTCTGAAAGGTAACCAAAAAAGAGTCTCCAGTAAGTTAACTGTGCTTACCATGCAGGCTCACTTTTGCGGGCAAATCCTTCAGGATTAGTGAACTGAGAACAAGGTCAAAAATTGCTTACTGAATACACTCAGTGAAAGACTTGAAAGCATGTATAGATATAACAATGTAATCATCAGTGTGTGCTTTGCGTAAGCAGATTGACTGTGCAGTGTGTGATAGAATTGTGTATTGACAGATGAAGAAATTATATTCTTAGGCAGTTGGGAATAAACTATGATTTTGTCAATAATTTCTTAACATTTGAATCTTATTAATCGCAAGCACCATCATTTTGAGAAAGCTGAACAAATGAACTGTTCTTTAGCTTTGAATGTTCTCGCATTTTCAGATTGCTCTTATATCCAAGCTTTACACAAGTGTAGTGATTTTTGCTGATTAATAGTATATTCATACAAAAAATAATCTCAAACTCTCTTGAAATGTCATTTACTCTTTTTTGAAGTAGAATGACTATATTAAGGTTCAGAATTATACAACTCAAGCCATTTTGCTGCATTTTAAATCATTTTGATATCAAAATAAAACACCTGAAGCAATTGCTTAACTAGAATTTTTGAGTGTCACAAAGCTAATTACAGTTTGCTAGAGTGAGATTCCCTCTAACATTTCAAACTAAAATATTCTGACATTAGTAAGTAGTACATTATAAATGTATTTCAGTGTGAATGGAGACAATCTTTATAATATCAGGTCACCTTGATGACAGACTTGAAAAACATTTTCAGCATTTTGTATGACCTTATCAGAAGGTATATGAAGTTCAGTGCTGTGTAGGTAAGGCTTACATACTACCTATAATAACCTCCATACATCAATAGGATACTTCAGCCATTTCCTTTTTGTTAAGCTAACCTGCAATTTTCCATTCTTCACATTTTCCTTTTTGTCTCTTATTTACTTTCAACTGTTTTTGCTCATCCTTCAATTTTTTTTCAGTGTTAACAAGAAATAATTTGCTTTTGATCACTAGTAGATTGGGTATTTGATAATGTTATAAAAAAGCTAAGCTCCATAAGCTTGTTCATAAGTGTTACCAAAACTCCCTGCTTTCTGTTTGCCCCTCATGGCACCCAGCTGCTGTTGGGATGTGGTATGGGGAACGTGCAAGCATCATGACTGTTGCATGTATTTCTCATAAACACAGATATTTTGGAGATAGCCCAGACTAGATGGAAAGCCTTTTCTACTCGCACCTACATAAAACTTGAGTTTGCAATTCCCAATGTACGTGAATTGTTGATCTTTTTCATATTTGTAGTTTGTAAATTCTTTATTTAGTTATTTTCTGGTCTTTATTTTCTGGTCTTTTATTGTGACAGTTCATGTTGTTATAGAAGCATGCGTTTAAGGGAAAGACAGTGTTACTGTGATCTAGCTAAAGAGAAGGCTGTAAGTCATTGTGGGTGCAAATTCTCCTTTTTACAGGTCCGTGGTGAAAGTTCCGGTGGAATTAGTGATTATTTAAAGACACTTTACTGCGATATGGGCACTCATTTAAAAAGTAGAGCTAAATCCTGTTCATCACATGTACGCAATGTTTCTGTTTGCTTCACAGGCACTGCTTATTTCAATAAAAACTTTACCTACAGTCAGCAAATCCTTGCCCAGCGTGGCTCAATGTCACGCTGAAAGTTCCCTCCTTATCTCTAGGAGTCAAAGAAAGAGAGAAAAGAGAGAGAAAAAAAATTATAATAGACATCTTTATCAGCTCAGTTAATCAGGTAAAACACTTACTGTTCCACCTCATTGGAAGAGAAATTTTTTTTTTTTTAATCTTCTGACCTTGCAAGTTAGACAGGCTGGCCTGTTGTATGACAGGCCCACAAGATAACCTTCCCTTTCCTCCTCCTGAGTGAAAGGATGCATTTCTGGAAAGGACAAGCAGAGGGGCAGTCAAAGCTGTGTGTATATTAAGAAAATGAAGTGCTGGTGGGAAGTGCAGTGGCTGGACTGTGGGAGAAGAAGCTGTTCTGCTTCTTCATTTTAGTGCTTCTCTGTGGCGTATAATATAGCAAAGCATTCTTGGCATTCATCAGTCAGCATAATTCTCGTTCAGGTGACAAGGCAGGGAGCCCAGCAGATGACCCTTTGTTATTCCCAGTATACATACAAATGGGAACAGAAGCAAAATCTTTTATTCCTCCTTAGCATAAGAAAACGCTGCCTATAAAAGGATATTTTGGATAAAGTTCATAAAGTTAAAATGCAGATTGTATGTTTAATTTTTTTCATCCTAAACAAAACAACCCTAAACAAAAAAGTTTAGGGTTTTAAAGAGAAAAATAATCTGGAATTTGAGATGTTGATACAAGTTTCCTCTGCAAGCAGAGTAGGGACACTACTGGTGAGGGGAAGTGTATAACATGCCAGCATGTCCCCATGCTACCAGGACTGAAACCTCTATTATCTAGTTATTTGGGAGAGAGTATTTTATAGGGAAATATAAGGAGAACTTTCTGAATAAATCCTTTTTCTTTGTCCTTTAAACTATGCAGAAATATCAGACTACATTTCGACCTTATCTACCTGCATTCGTTTTGTTTTACTCTCCTGTGTAATTGAGGTGATAACCTCAGCCCTAAATACCCTGTGCATTTCCATCTTTTCAATTTCCTTTTCCTTTTTGCCCAGCTCAGACACAAAAGGGTTGTGTGGCAGATTGTAATTTTAATTCCACAGTGTTCTGAATGACCTCAGAGCTAGGACGGCTCTGAGTGCGACTTTATAGTATTTTCCTTGCTGCAAAGAAATGCTGCATGGAGGCTGCCTCCATCATTCAACATTATGGAAATAGAAATGTTTTGGAGTATGGCTGAATCGAAACCTTGTGCAAGAATTTAGTAAGCTGTTTGGCAGTTTGACTCCTGGGGAGCTTGAGTGAGGAGGGCAGGAAAAGATTTGTATCAGATGAAAAGATGGAAAAAATATTGGAAATAAAAATGTTCGGGAAGCCTAAGGAAGAAGAAAAAGAAGGGGAAAAAAAAGAGTTTAGCTGCCAAAATATTTTACTTAAAGAAGATGCAAGTAATTTTAGTAGCTAAAACTGATCAAAGAGGAAGTTTTCACATCTCTTTTAGAAATTAACCAAATTATCATGGAAGCTCATTATGATAATTGTAAGTATTTTAAGTTCCCTGTGTTGGGAGCATGATGTTTTGGAAGACAAATACATTTAAACTAGATGAATCCCATTGGTCCTTTTTTAAAAAATGCCTTTTTTACGTTTCTGTGAAATGTTCATGCCTAAAGTCTCATGAGTGAAGGCCTCCATAACCACTGCGTGTAGTGATATTAAAGTTTCTGTCAAGTTGTTTTTCCAAAATCCAGTCCTACTTACCTTAGAGCGGGCGAACAACGCCGGAAGAGCGTACGTGTATTTATTCTGTCTCACAGAGCAAGGCTTAGAAATTGCCTTGTGAAACCTTATAACCTTTCCTCTATTATAAATGCCATTTCTCTGAGACTAAACCAATTTGTATTTTTTAGGCTGAAAAGTTCTTTCTATGGCTGGATGAAAGAACGGTTGCAAAGAAATTAGATTTAAGCCTTTGTTTCACACCAGAGTAATTTTCTTTCTCTCTTTGTCATTGCTGGAACTGAGGCTTGGGTTTTGATTCTTTTTTTTCTTTTTTTTTTCCTCCCAAAGTCTTTCAAGGATTTTCTATTACTTTGAGGTCAGAACTTTGGTCAAGGCAATGAAAAGCATGGAAATGTATTATCACCATGTAAACAAATGGTCCTTCTTTTACTACTTAATGATGGGTTTTCAGACAGTGCTTTCTACTCATATTTTCTGAAATACTTGCTTTCCACATTTTTTTTCTTTTTTTTCCCTTGAGAAATATTCCCAGCAATGCACCCACCTGGATATTTTCTGGGCTTTGTCCTTGGAGCAATTCCATTTTCAGTGTCTTCCATATCCCGCTTGGTCTAAAAGCCAGAAATTGAAGGAATTTCCTGAGATGACGCCAGTGGAACTGCTTCAGCTGTGAGTTTTCAAAGATGTGCCTTTGATTTTCTTTTGGGGTTCTTTGCAAACTTTCGTGAAGCAATTTGTTAGTCACGACTAACTTTATATTGTGAATATCAGTCAAAATTGCAAAATTTCATGTAGCGAATACTTGCTATTTGAAATTTGATGTATGCAAGTTACATGGTTTATTTTTTTTTCCGCTCTATCATACAGCCAGTGGCCTGTGCAGGCTGTTCAAAGTCCTGTGGGGAAGGAGGGACATTTCAGAGGAGAAAAAAAAAGACATTGGAACTGAGCAGATGGTAGAAAAATCATTGTGTAATACTTAGTGGAAAGTATGGAGATAAGTGGGAAATGTTGGCAGAGCTTTTAATTCCATTTACTCTAGGTTTATTCCTACCAAGTAGTTGAACATACCATCTTTAATAGGCAAGCACTTATGGCTTTATAGGGACTTGCTTGCTCTCCCTTTAATGAACATATATATGCACACACATGTAAAATGTCTAGAAGAAAAATGTTATAAAAATGCTAGTAGTAGTTCTGGCAGAATAATAAACTTGTTCAGTTTTATTTAATCCAGAAAAGGGAGAGACCTCACAGATTTGACCAAATGACCATTACCAAGAAAGCTGAAATTCCCCATTTGCAAGGGAAAACTGAGATAACTGGCATGCTACTGAAAGGCTAGAGTAGCTATCTTTGTTTCCTGCTTTTTAGTGAGTTGTCCTATTGTGCTTATTTAAAAAATTGCTCGTTCACTTGTGTGAAGTCTCGACGGGTGTGTGGGTGGGAAATGCTGTCCTGGGATTGTGCATTTGCTTATACAAGTCAGACAGTTGCAGTAACATTTTGGCCACTCGTCATGATATTGTTTATTGGATGGCTGCTGAATTGAGAAGTTTGCTGTATCATAACATAAAATTAGTATTTTCAATTGCTTGTTGAGAACAGGGATTGTTTTATGTGATCATCAAATGTCTGGTCTCCAGAAGGTTTGTAAATCTCTGTGATGCTCTCAGTTTTTGCAGAGGTATAATTGCAGATGAGCCCATCTGTTCCTTTTTCACTTCCATCTTCCACGTTTATCTACCTTTCTTATGCTTGGCGATAAGTGGATGGCAGAGGAGCTCAGAAATCAATAGGACAGCATGTCTGTAACGTTCTGACTTCGGAGAACTTCATATCAGGTGTGGGTATGGTATTAGTATTATCCCTAATTTACAAGCTAATATAAAGCACGGAGATTAGTGCCCTTGCCTTCCAGAATGTCCAGTTAGGTTAGAGGTAACTGAGACACCAAAGCAGAAGTCTGTGGCAGGGAAGGAAGGTTTCTGCAGCCTCAGGCTGGCGTGCTGTGCTTCAGCCCCATGCCGTTTGCACAGGCTAACGTCCTCTCCGGAAGTCAGGCTGCGGAAGGCTACCTGCTGTGCTGCTCGAGCAGACTTAACAGCAATGAAGGATCCTCTGACAGATATTTATAAGCAATCTCTGCCTGCAGTATCTATCTAAATATGTGTACTGTCCTCAGCACCTTACAGTAGTAACGTTCTTAATGCTTTTTGTCTTTTGGAGCTCATCCTCCTTTATCAGTGCAGAACTGAGATCAAAGACACCTGCTTAACAGTGAGTAGGTGAGTCATTGCTGAGTCCAGCATTTCAGAGGAGTATGGCACACACATCTCCCAGAAGGAAGAGCCCTGCTCTGTCCCTGAGGGCTGTTCTTCAGGTAGCTGCACTGCCTGGATCTTTCAGTTCTGTTTTCTCTCACTGTGGAGTTCTGGAAGTGGGTAAGTGCAGAGATAAAATCAAATGAATAAAAAAATCACCAACTATATGAATCTTTTCTTTTCAAGATGTCAAGCTATTCAAGAACTGACTTGTTATTCTGACATCGAGTATTACAAATCTAATTTTATAAGGGCTTTCTTTTCTTCTGAGTAGTTTCTAATTAACTCTACCATGCAGCATTTAACCTCTCACTAATTACTACTAATGACATGTAACTGCATCAATAGCATTTATAATGGATTGAATGATGGCTTTCGTACAAGTCGTGAAGTAGTTCTCTCCCACTTCTTTATCAAAGCAAGATGATAATATGTATATTTAATTGATGACCTTTTCATTTTGGGGGAGTTTGAGTGGATTTGCTCATTGAAGGGGGTGTTCTTGAGCTTAGCATTGGTGATTTCTGCTTTATTTAGTCCTTTGCTATCTCATTCATAGTCTCACTTTCTTCTCTGTACAATGACTTTATAAATTCTGTGTTTGGTGTAGAAGCCAAATAGAGATGATTACACACATTTTTCTTTTGTTGGGACTCAAGGAACAGTATTTAGTTTGGCAAGGCAGTTTTTTTCTGCCTTGTCATGTGATAGAGTAAAAATTAAGTAATAAGCAGCTTCTTTCTAATGGAATGAAAGATTATTGGAAATGATCATCAACATGTATAGAGGATGTCTAAATTAAAAGGGGTAGGTTTCTGGTTTGATTATATAAGGCAACACCAATTACAGAGTTAAAATAATGATCAATATCTGTGTTTGAGAAAATAAAATAGACTGAGACAGTTCTGGGAATTAGACTAAATCATAATATATATTTTGTTTATGATGCATGTGAAAAAGTCTTTAATATATATTGTTGAAAAGGAGGAGTTTTTTCCATTAGGATATTTCATTTTACATTAACAAATAATAGAAACTGCACTTGATTCTTTCTGTTTGTATGCAATGAAAGTCCAAATACAAACTTTTGGATGCTTGAAAATTGGACTAATGGATATTATTTAATTAAATGGCCCTATAACATTCTTAGAGTAATAAGCAAGCTACAGGCCTTTGCAGTGTGGAAATCTACAGAATGAACTATGGAACAAGGTGCATTTCTGTTAGAAAAGCTTTAAGTTTTGCATGGTCATGGAAAGCAAGGATAGCTCCGCAGCATCTGTGGCTGGCAGTTCTCGTGCTCTCCACTGGAGGACAGCCGGCCACAGCTCCTCGCGACCCGCGTTGGCAGCGGGTGCCGGGCTGGAAGGAGCGGGCGCTTATGTTTCCTCCAGGGAGGGAAAGACAAGACTATGGTTCCTGAAACAGTGCTCTGAAGTTCAGGCCAAAGGCATTTAAATGCACGTCTGGGATTTTGCACAAAAGCAAAGTGAGCGTCTTTTCCAGGCTTACTTCTTTTCCGTGATACACAGAGATGGAAAATATCAGTAAAAATAAGAATCTGGCCACAAAGCCCAATAAAGCAAAACCTATCTGTGAGATTTGGGCAGCTTTATGCAGAGAACGCACAGGAGTTGGCCAGCCTGGAGAGTAATGAAAAGTGAGAATTCTCCCTTTTGCTAAGGCTCTGAGTAAGAGAACTAGCAAACTTCAAAGCAGAGTTATGGCAAAATATGCTCTATAAAACCACCTATACCTTTTCTCAGCTCCAACCAGCAAGACTGATGCTCACTGGCTTTGTAAAGTTGCACAAAATTCAAGAATTTCATGGCTTATTGCCTTCTTGTGCTAGCTTTAACAGTGGTGACATAACCCAACAGAATCTAGTCAGATCTGCTACCAGTCCTGCTATGCTACATGGACCTTTTTGCCCAGAGTATTGAGAATGAGGAGTCTGTTTCTCTTGTCTTTTTTTTTTGGTTTATATAAGGAATAGCAATCTCTGTGCCCAACTGCAGCTTCATACATTACATCCCCATCAAGCAATTTGATTTAAACAGGTGTTTACATGCCTTTTGAGATCCTTTATTTTCCTGCAGGACATGCAGGAGGTTGAGCATTCTCGTGCTAACTCAGAAAGCATGAGAGGGATGTGCTCAGCTTTGTATCATGAGCAAAGCAGGGATAGTCTAGTGCTTGAATTAGCAATTAAGGATCAAAACCCTTGAGCCCAAACCTTAATACAGGTTCCCTTATCTGACCTTGGGTGAATCACAAGTGACGTTCAGCCTATTTCCTTGCCTGGAACAAGGCGGGGGGAAAAGTGTTTTTCTGCCCAGTGGGTGAGAACTGGGCGGATTTCTATAATGAAAACCATGAGTATAAACATACTCACACTTATTTTCAGTCTAGAGGAGTACAGATAGACCCTGCATTTCTCTGTCTGCACCCTGGACTGAGAAAACATGAGCTTAGAAGCTATGCAACGGAATTTGTCTTTGTAAATACCTATCCAAGCATCTCAGAAACATGCTCAATCTTTTTAGCACTATGACAGGTACAGAAAAAATGTATTAGTGCTCCTCGTATAGCACACAAGGTTTCTAATATCTTTCATATAAGAAGTGTTTGTCAAAGCTGTCCTCAGAATGAGTTATTAGACAAATGCAAAATAAGTATGGGAGGAGACGTCCAGTAAAAGGGTCCTGAGGAACTTAAGTTCACATTCGGTAATACAAGGTAAATGCTTGAGTGGTTTCATTTTATCCTACCTCTACAAACAGGGATTTATTGTTCTTTTCTTGCTTCTCCTTGTCAATGACAAGCAAAGAGTTGAGAGATTAAAATTTATCTCAAGAACCTCAATTCAGCAGAAAATTACACTTCAAGGTAAAGTGAGACCACTAAATTCTTTTCAATCAGGCATGTTTTTCAATTCTAGCATTATTCAATATTGCATGCTCAGAAGCTGTTTTTTAAAGGTGAAGAAGAAAAAACAAACCTAAATTGAAAATTGATTAATCTTTTACAGGAAAAAAGGTTTTCCGCTAGTTGAAAGGCTAGTCGTTTTCTGCTGTGGGTCTTTCATTAATATGTTCAGATTTTGTAATACGTACCCGCCTGACAGCCTGATGCTCCTGAGAGTCTCAGCAATTGCTACCGTTTACCGACACCATTTCGTTATCAGTACATCCTGCCTTCACAAAACATGTCGGATATGGGATGGTGTTAAGTATTAGCTGAAAAATACTGTTTTCATCTCTCAGAGCAACTGGACTACCAGCTGACATGCTGATTGCCTTTCCCCATGTATTTGAGGGGAGAATTTGGGGGGTATCATAAAGTATCTGTTTATTGAGCTTACAGATTTATCAGACTCCAGTTTCTTCCTTTGCCATCGTTATATAGGCACATAATATTTCATAGGTATGAAATGCATCTACAGTTTCTGTTGTTCTGTAGTTGCATTGGCTTTAGGCACAGTTCATCCTGAAGCATTTTCAGGTAGCAAGTTAGAAATTTCTCAAAACAGAATACATTATTTTATCTGAGCATTTGTTTTCATGTATTGCTGTGCAGAAAGGGTTCTGTTTGAACTGCTGTACTGAATTACAAAGATTTTCACTGCTTCTGTCAAAAAAATGATTGAAATACTAACATAGAATTTATTTTCCAGATCACATGGATTGGCTGCATGGTACTATAGGGAGGGGATTATTATGTGGAAATGTAAGTCTAATCATTTGCATTTTTGACAGTTACCAGGGCTAAAAGCCCTTGTTAATTGTAAGAGTGGTTGTATCGTTTGACATTAAAGGCCAAAGGCTGTCTACCTTATTTGCATGAACAGCAGTTTCAAAGTCAGCATGAACATTGCTAGCAGAGCCCAGCACGCTCTAGTCTAAAGACAGAGCAAGTAAAGAATTGGATAAAAAAAGCAGATACAGTATCTTCCTTTGGAGAATTTTGCTACATGTAAATTATAAGCTTCCACACCATTATTTTAGCAAGTATATTGCAGTATGACCATCTGAAAAAGGACAGAGCTGAGGCAGCAACTTTTGAGTCGGAAATTATCAGTGCTGGTAGCTCTGCCAGAAATTAGTCCAGGTTGGAATCCGTCTCAGGATACAGGATGTCATAAATGATTTCTTTGTGTCTCCATCTTTATATTGTCATGCAAATCAATCTTAGATATAGATACACACACACACACACACACATATTTAAGATACATATACACATATGCATTTCATAATGAAGCATCTTGAATTCATGGAAGTAAGTTCATGATGATCTCCATCTTCTGCAAAAATAGGGTTCTTTTTCTCTATTAGTCACAAAAAACTCACAATTTTGCAGACAAATATTCAGTACTTGTAGAACCCTCTTTTCAGTCAAAATGAAGACCAAATCCTATTTCAGAAGGAACACAGAAGGAACAGTTTAGCAGTTGTGCCTGGCTGTTTACCATGCCAGACTAACTTGGTGTCTGTTTATTTTCCTCCTTCTAGTAATCCTCATTTGTGTCAATTAAGCCTCATTTAAGAAAATACATAATAATAATATGAATAGGATTAAAGAGCAGTTTAATACCTTTAGCAACACTTAGCAGAAGTCACTTATGAGAAAATATACTGAATTACTTCATCCAGTGCAACCCAGAATCTGGTGCAGTTTTACCCCAAAACAGGAAAGTTTTAGATGCTAGGCTGTAGTCTGTGAAGAATATGGTAAAATGTTGGTAAACTGAAGTTCTCAGTTATAAGCAGTCTATAAAATTGTCAATTTTCAGTTTATTTTCAATACAGTGAGTTGCCTGAATAAACTAGATCTTCAAACTTGGCCAAGATTATGAAAAGAGGTTCTTCAGAAGAAAGATGAAGTTAATCCTTAATCTGTATTCCAGTTAGACAGCTGTGAAAACTAAGGTTTTCTGAATTTCTTTCATTATCACCCATAAATATTTGCATAGCTCTTCTCAAGAAATCTTGGCAGAATTGTTAGGCTTGTTTCCATCCTGTTCTTTTCATTCCCAGCTGAGGCATGGAGAATGCATTTCCAGATTTAGAGTACACAGAAACAGAAAGTCGTCAACGTGCTGATTAGTGATGGTAATTTCCAACCTGTGGCAAAGCATTTACTTGAATCAACAAAAAAAAAAAAAAAAAAAAAAAAAAAAAAAAAAAAAAAAAAAAAAAAAAAAAAAAAAAAAAAAAAAGGAAATCTGATATGGCTTTCAGAAGGGGAGGAAAAAGTTATTTTACATTGTACTGGAACATTACTGAACAAAACTATCACTACTTAGGTTAGTTTTTTGGTACTTATTTCCTATAGTTTGCTTTAATTGGTGTTATGCGGTGATCTTCTCACTTCTTTTGTCTTATTGACACCAATATCTATTTTGCTGTGTGGAACACGATATGCTTTCTCTTGTTTAAACCTAATTATTGGAAGTCATTTTTCTTGATACTTTGTAAAATGGACAAAGGTAGCCAGAATACTAACTTGTATTTTTTGAAAAACAGGCAGAAAAAGAAACGAAGCTACAAAATAATCTGCATAGGAAACTATAATCTCAAATGCATAGAAAATGCATATTTATATGTGATTATTGATTTATTGATTTCCTCTCCAAAAAAAAAGTTTTCTTACCTCTTCTCTGCACCAAGGTGCAAGAGGTCACTATCTTGTAACACAGTGAGGGCATGTCTGGCTCCTGTTCCACATCTGATTTGTTCTCAGTATTTATATCTCTCATATAATTGTGAGTTTTTAAAAACAAACAAAGGCTGGAGCCAAAATTGCTCCAAACTTCCTTCACGGTTAGTGTATCCCGCCTAAGAAACTCACCTAGACCCAGCATGGGTGAAGTACTCCATGTATACCTAAGTATTTCTGCTGTGTTGTTAGGATCTGATCACATCCCAGTGCAAAGGCTTGCTCTTTACCAGGACTAGGGGCAGGCTCTTAACGTCACTTACCATTTCCTGTAGGAAAGTGATAGATAGCCTAAAAAATGTGTAATCTTGCCAATTACTAATGAGCGTTGTAGCTATACTCAGTAATTAGGAAGCAGGAGACTACAACTCCATTTTCTAAAAATTCTGCCAAAGTATTTTTTTTTATCATTATAACAGAAGGAAGGAATGGGTTGGCAGACTCCCTTGAAACTATTTTAGCACTTCATTTTTGAATAACGTAAATTTTTAATAGGTTTTATGAAGTAGAAAAAAAAATACAGACGATGCCAATATAGAGTGGAACTAAATGAATTGTCATTTTATCACATAGGAGAAAGTATAACTGATCTTGGACCTATCATTTAATATCTTCACATGAATTATAACTTTTATGTACTTCGACATGTACTTGAATGGAAAATTATATAAATAGTTTGCTTTTCTAGTGATGCTCTGTCATGTAAAGGGCAGTCTTGTGGCTTCTCATCTGACTGGCTACTTTTGCGTCTGTTGCCATGTCAAAAAGCTCTGTGTTCTGCATGTGACAAAGGCTGCGTATATTAATAACTTAATTATGCCTCTTCCAACCCTAATTATTTTAATCGCTGCAATCATGGTGGTATCACACTTGCAATTCAGAGCAATCAACTGTTCTCAGATTGCAAAAAATGTGTTCATCCAAAATATTAAGTAGCATGAAAGTTTTGTAGAGGTCTGTTGAGTCATCTCCGAGTTGACGCGTGCATCTCTTTGTGTATTTCTTGAGTATTCATGAAGAATCACCATCGAGTAAAGCTATGGGGTGTTAAGTAAATAGAGAATGGAATAGAAGATATATGTTAGCCAAGCTTACCCCATGTAGCTCTGACTTTGGCAAAAGAATTGAAGAACGGAAATAATAAGAATGTGGAATTAATTTATAAGCTGTATGGCAGTATGAGTGCTTCAAATTTTAATGATTTTCCAACATGTAATAAATCTGGGAATGATATGCAAAATAAGTCTTTGTAAGAGAAATGACTAGATTAACAGTGTCTGTAAAGAAATGTTGGACTCCTACCTCAGAGACATTTAAGAATGCTTCAGCACACCTGTGGAGTTGGTACTGAGAGATCCAAGTATTTATAAGAAAATGGGACCACTTCCATGATATTTGGTGGGTGGAAGCACTCTGAAAAGGACTGAGCCTAAAAATAAACTGCAGCTCCTTAACTTGTTAAAGAAAACTTAAGTCACTAAGGCTATTGCTGAAGAATTCCAAGTTTAAAATGGATATCTTGATTTATGTTGGGGATTTGGCCACACTGAGATACAGTTTCACGGAAGAATTGAGGTTAATATTTATTAATTCTCTATCTCCATATGGGCTAACAGAAACCTCAGTTAGCAAATCAGAATAGTGCACTACCAAGGCAAACTACAGCCCTGAACGTAGAGTGTTCAGCTTCCACGGGCAAGTGTCCAAAAATGTTGCTGGGGAATTTCTGTCCTGAAATATTTGATACTGTCTTCCTTTGTGACCAAGGGAGGAAATAGCAAAGCATCTGTCAGTCTGCCAAGCAATCGTCGGTGAAGCTGGTTGCTTCCTACAGCATATGTCTCATGACGTGTGCAGAGCTGCACAGCAAATAAACATCATGTACGTTTTCCTGAGCAGGAGAACAGGCAGTACAGAAATACCTACTGGTTAAATAGGTTTATCCAAACCGTTTGGCAACAGAAGTTTCTCATAAGTTTCCATTTTGGACTCTTTAGTCCAAAATAAGTTTATGTCTTTTAAGGCTATTATTAAAGAATTTTTTAAAAATAGTCTTCAAATAAAAGAAAATAAAATATTTTTATTTTAGTGCTTTTAAATAGAATGATTCAAGTTTTGTTTTGCTATGATATCCTAAAGTAACACTTAATTCTGTTTTCAAGGGTAAAGGCACTCTGGGAAAATATTTTACTTTGTCATAATGAAGTATTTTGCCAAATGTAAATACATTTGTCACTTTTTTTTAAATTTGATCCAGAACCAAACCCAACATTTTTGTTCGTAAATTTAAGAACAGATTTTTTTCTCTATTCTTAGCAAGTAGACCAAATAAATAATTGCAAATTACATAACATGAAGCACCTGCTGTAGCTAGAACTAACTTTTTGCAGTTAGCAAAGCTTACTCTAAATTTTCGCATTGACTGCAAAGATCTTGCCTTCAAATTGCAAGTGAAGACCCAAAGACCATGACAAGTAAATGCGGTGTACAGCTGTTTACTATTAAAAGAATCATTTTGTTTTGTTGCAGTCTCTGTCACCCACATAATCAGTTAATAAAATTCAGATGTATAAAGGCCATCTTTGATTCCATCCAAATGAAAAATGTTTATCCTTAAGAATAAGAACCTCTAATTCTTCTAAAGAGCATTTCTGATTTTCTTGTATGTTATTTTGTTGCTGATGTCAAGTGAGTGTTATGGAATTGTGGAATTGTACAGTCAGGAAATTCGCATTTCTGCCTACAGTTTTACCTGTAATAAGATTACAATGTTTTATATCATCTTCCTTACCAGATAATCTACTAAGACAGCTCAGTATTTTTTTGTGATATTTTTTTCTCCATGTTGCCAAATGAGATAATCATGAGTTTTGGAGTATAATATGGCAAAGAAGAAATAGCTAATTCTCTTTTATCTATTTAGTTTCATGGACCAGAACCTTATCTAGCAGGAAAAGGACTGCTGTCGCCAGGGCGATTGGCCTCACGCTGCTACCCTGCACCTTGTGCTGCTTCTTGGCTTTTTAGGCTGCTTGTATTTTGGTAGTTTCCAATATACTGACTTTGGACACTGCTAGGCTTTAGGAAGTCCATTAGAATAGACTGTGTTTCTACTTGCTAATTTTTTTCTCTCTCTTTCAGTCATGCACATCTTGCATCTGATTAATTTCTTGTCAACGTTTCTCAAGAGACCTGACGACACGTGGTCAGCAGGACAAAGGCGAAGGCTGGTGGCCAGGTAGGAGCTCTGGGGAGAGTCTCTCTTTCCATTTACTGTGTAAGGGAAAAAAAAAAAGAGAGGGGAAAAAAAAAAAAAAGAAAGGAAAAATCAAAATCCCTTAGGCTTTCTACCCCCAATTGCTTCATGCACAGAAAAATGTACTGAAATATAAAGATTGAAGTATCATGTTCCTGATCTTCAGGCCCTGTTGATTTTAGTGAAGAATGATGAGATGGCTCATGGATCTGTGGAAATGACCACACTCTTGATTTTCTACAAAGTAATGATACTTTAAAGGGAGAATTTGTAAATAATTGTAACAAAAGTGCATGTCTAAGAAAAACCTTGACAGTGCCTGCAAGTTGGAAAAGCAAAGTCCGATATTAATTAATAAATGTAGCATTAGTAGAAGCAGCTTCTGAGGAAGTATCTTCAACTTGCTCTTTCAAATTGTAGATTGTTTACTTAACATACTTCATTGCCAGTGAAACTTTCTTTTAAATAGAAGTTTATAAAGCAAATTATCCAACTGTGAAATTGGAAGCACAACTGTTTCAGCCCATCTGATTTTTTTTTTTTTTTTTAACTATTCCCCCACAGTAATCTGCACTTGCCTTTATGGGGCCTACAACTGAAAAGGATTATCTAGTCAGAATACATTGGCACATAATAAATGTGCTTCATTTCTTCCACAGTTCTTAGAGCTGACAGCCAGAATGAATGTTTGTCTCAGCATTGGCACAACTGGTATTTTTGCAGAGACTATTTCATGGTCCATTGGACCCTAAAGGACATTGTTTTTAAAGGCATATTATCAAAAGGAATGAAGCATACCATCAGAGTACATATTAGCATGTATTATTAAACTTCAGGGCAAGAGTATTGCTTGGTGTGTATTGTAAAGCCCTTCACTGAAAACCTATTAAAACTAATCTTCATGCTTCTCAGCATTTATAGTTTTTGTACCGAAGCAGTAAACTGCAAGTACCTCTGGTCACTTATATTAGCTGGTGGTTTTGAAAGAAGAGAAGACAAATGCTTTAAAAACAAGATGATTTGCCATCTTTTCTGTATGTATATAGAAAACCTACTATTATTGCTATTGTTATACTAAAGGGCTTCAAATACAATGCCATTAGTTCGCAGTCGAAGTGGCACAGGTGTGATTCCCATCTTGTTGATTTATAAAAATTAAAAAGGATTATTTCTTTAGCATATGTAGATATGCTGATTATAGTAATATCAGAAAGTAACCAGCTTTCTTGGAAGCAGCTATTGAGTTGCACAGTTTGAATTTCTGAATCTCGGAGGTTGAGAGCTCATCAAAATATTCATTGGTCAGATCAGAGCGCTGTTAAGCCTGTGCAGGCAGTGTCTAATTTGCTACAGATTGCAGTAGTGCTCAATGGGTTAGATGTTGCATGGTCCTGACAGCTTAACTGTCAGATAAATTGCCACAGTTATAGCATATGAGCTAGCCCATAAGCAGATCATATTAATGTTATGAGAAGATGACACCAAAAACTAATAACTGTCTTTGAGGCATCTGGACAGAAGCAAAATCTAATCTTGTCTAAAAGATCTCCATTAGCAGTAATCATTCTGTAATGTGATCAACATATTCTTGTCAAAGCAGATAGTACAATGCAGTATTAGTAGAACTGATTAAACATGGCATGCTCTTCTAAAATAAACCCTCAACTTTGAGAATCAGGGCCTGCTAATTACACTGCATTTGCTGATTAAAACAAGTCTAAGTATTTTTAAAAAATGCTTCTTCTAGCGATTTATTCTTTGTGAGAGGGAAAAATGCAACAGTTAGTAAAGGTCAAATTGAAAAAGTTAGACCATATAAAATTTTAGCAGACTAGGAAGACAAAAAACAAACCTGAGGTGGATTGAGCCCATATTATAATACTTTTTGTCGTCCTTCCAGAAAAAAATAAAAATAAAAATAATATATATATCCTTTGCTGTGATGCCTTATGATCCAATTGCCCAGTAAGCCAAAATTCCTCAAAGAAACGCGTTCTTACAGCTGCAGAGTCAATGCATCAAGAGCACGTTAGCATGTCTACTACCTTGTTAGAAAGGCCCCGCTCTTAGAGTAAAGCTTTGAAAGTGATGGGTGATTTGCTGAAAACCTGCTCCTCGTTTTCCCTAGCGTAATATATGGTCCAACAGATGCTGTGATGTTCCTTGCAGACACAGAAAATGAAGAATAAAGTGTGACATCAAGTGCCATGAATTTTTTGTTCAATTTGTACTGAGCGAACTGCTGAGCGCCAGGAAAATGCTATGCAGGATGATCTAGAGCAATGCAAAAGCCCTGGAATTTATTATTAAAAGGGCATATGAATAGTTCTCCCTCTTTTTATAAATAATGTATTTTTATTTAAATGATACTTCCAAAATCTTAGAAGTATTGCAGAATCCAGCTCCTCTACAAGGGATGTGAACTTACCCAGGGAGTACACAGATTCTGGATTAAATTAGAATTGGGAAATATTTTTTCCAACTGCGAACTGATTGCCCTTTTGGGTCTGTAAAAGGATCTGGTGAGATGTAAAAAGCTTTGCTCAGCAACGTTGTAGTTCCTTTAGAACAGAGGAGTGGTAAAAGGCTGAAATTACCGCCGGCAACTGTTTGCTTTGGCTGGAAAATTGCAAACTACATTGGCACCAAGTAAGTTTCTCCAGAGAAGGAGAATGAGCATAAACAGCTATAACAAATTATGAGGGTGGTTCCTACTTCCTTGCCTGGAGCAACTGAGCTGCGGCTGTTTTTGGAGCCTGTATAAATACAGATTGGATAAAACAGGAAAGGAAGGGAGGGCGCAGCGAGAGAGACCTTGGGGTCAAGAAACAGATCTGTTTCTTGGGAAATGAGGAACTGCTCCTGCTGGGCTGGCCCAGGAGAAGAACCTGGATGAGCCCATTAGGATTGCTGTAGCTGGCTAAGGGGGAAATGCCGTCCCCACCGTGATGGAGAGACTGCACTGGCACAGAATGTCTTTGTCCTAGAGGTAGAAAGTTGCTATGAAGTGTTACCCATGTAGAAACGCGATGTTATAGACACTAGGGAGGTGGTGAAAGTCTGAATGTGATGTGGAAAGAGCCAGGCTGTTGTATGAACCAATGAATTTATGAAACTTTTCCAGTTCAGGACAAATTTTATCTGGGAACTTCACAATCATGTAGGGGGACAAAAGAGAAAGGGGGATCAAAGCAATACACCTGGTATCAAGGGATTTGATAAACTCCCAAAAGGGGTGATGTAATAAATAGAGTAATAAGTAAAATTTGGCCATAACAAAATGCCTTTACTTTTCCAAACTAAATCTGTGGGATAATTTAGTTATTTTCTGAGTTTTAGAGATGAAAGAAGCAACCATGAGAAAGACAAATAATGTGTTTTCAACCTGTTTTTTGAATTTTCACTCAGACATCTTGAACTGAACGTTGTGATTAAGTACTTTATTGTTTCACTGATAGAAGTGCCGTTATCACACAAACATATTTCCCAATATTTATCCTCGTAAAGTAGAAAATAAGGCTAAGTGTTGGAATGTCTCTGAAAATTAAAATTAGATTTTTTTCTGGCATGGCCTTGTCTAACAGGATGGGCATCTGTATCATCATATTTTAGTATCCTCCTGAGAGGTATGCCTCTCTTTTACAGCAGGAGAGCTGCTTTCCAGGTGAAGGATATTCAATGTTAAATCATAAATTCAACCAACCTACTCTGTCACAACAAACAAGTTCAATTTTACAGTAAAAATTGTACACTGAGTATCTATGCCTCTGAAGCGGAGATGGGCTGGTGATAAATGAGATCAGGGCAATAGGTGTTGGTCCTCCTAAATTACGTGAGCTGAACTGAAAGTAGCAGTAGATTTTCACACAGTGAAGTAGCAAGAAGTGAGAATGCACTTATGCTGATATGAGTGTTTATGGACTAAATGTCTTTTAATTTGTGCAAATAAAATAGATAAGAGTTGCTTCATCTTTCCCTCTCCAGTGCCCTGATGCTGGCTCATAGGAAGTTGCTTGGCAAGATCAGTAAGACCATCTAGCCCTCCTTTATTTTTAAATATGTAAATACATTTATAATATAAAAAATACATTTTTTTGTATTTGTATTTTGTACATTTTTTGTATTTTGTACATTTTTTGATGTTAAAACCTCCTTCTCTCTGGGGAATGCTTCTGTGCTCTTTTAGAAAGCACCCGAGAATGCTAGTTTAAAATGTATCACCTCAACTCCCTAATATTTGCAGTAGTTTGAAATTTATGAGTTTATTACCTACTATGTAATTTCCAAAATTCATTTTTTTTTCAATTCGGAATAGGCCAAATTTTCACAGTTTACACAGCTCTGTCTTGATTTGAATTTGCATGGTTTTGCTGTGCTCAGGTTTAAAAATCTGGTAATGCATCTATACAGGCAAAATATAAGACTGTCTCCATTATTATTTCACGTGAATCACAATTCTTGCAGTATATTTTGGTGTGTGTCAATTTTGGATCTTGTTTATATCAAATGTATTCAAACTGATAAGTGAAAGGCATTGCTGAGGTTGCTCTTTTACATTTTGCTTTGTAAGTGAAGAAAATGAAGTAAGTAAAAATCGCGTGTTTTACTGCAAAGGGAAGAAAGAGGAATGAATATAATTTCCTCAGGGAGGGAAAAAAAGCCAGTTATACCACCAGATGTTGAAATGCTGCAGATTAAAATATTTTTATACTAATTCAGCTTCATAGCAAGAGCTCAGCTCTGTGAATAATTAAACTAAACCTTCCTCAGTGGACCATACGAGTTGACATGACAAAAAATGCTAAATAATGCAAGGGTAATGCATACAATTTAATGCCAAAAATGCTGGAAACAACCGACTTCTGGAGAAAAAAAATATTTCATGTTTTTAATTGTGATAGTAAAGATTTGTGTAGAAAAAATATTGGATGTTTTTAATTATGCTAGTAAAGATTTGTGACTGCAAGGTTGTTTGCAATTGCTTTTGGTAAATTTGCTTTTCATTACTTGTTTTTACATTCTTTATTTTAAATTTCCTCAGAAATGGAGAATAAAGGTTTGTTGCAGTGAAGTGAAACTAAGTTAATGCAAAAACTGATGAAGCTAATTAAAAGATTTATGTTTTTGTCTTACCTTCTGGAAGAGTGGTTCCAAAATCTTTTGCCCCTTCTCATAGGATTGCCTGATGTTAAAATGCCATAAATTAAGAACCTGACTCCAGAGAGGCAACTATCCCATACAGCTCCACCGACCATGTGGGCCTTGGTACTCCAGGCATGTTAAACATTTGCATGCTTTTAAAAATGGAAAGGATGAGGGAACGTTTGTGTTTATTTTTAAGTATATTGTTGCACTGATATCTCAGGGAAGTCTATCAGACTTCATTTCACATGTTGCAGTTATTGGGATTAGGAAACATATATGACCAAGATACTGTTTTTTGGGGGGGGGGGAAAAAAAGACTCATTTTGTTTTAATGGAATAAGGATTAGCATTTATACCTGTTTGCTTTCTGTACTGAAAAACAGTGTGTGCTGTGCATGGCTTAATACAACCCTCTCTGAAAAAACAGAAATGCCTACACTGAAGGAATTAGAACTGACTCCAGGGAATCTTTCTGAATTGAACTGAATATCTCTCATGATTTCTCCTTTTTCCCCTGGAGCTCAGATTTGGTGGACTGGGGAGGCCCTGTGCTAAGAGAGACATGGGTTGGACTTCCGGAGCACAAGTGGCCTCCACAGCGGGGGGTATTTGTTGGAGTAGAGAGGATCCTCTGTGCACATTCAGCTAATTAATATTAATTAGAATATTTGAGTCTAATGCAGTTAGAAAAAAAAGCAACCAGCCTGATTGTAATGAAAATAATTTTAATGATCATATCAAGTGAATGCAATTAAAATCTGGATACATAAATAATATGCCATCCTAATTAGAAGTAATTTTTTCCTCTAGAATACACCTACTAACTTTTATTTTTTCTTGAGATGAAATGAAAATATTGGTCTCTCCATACTGGGAGTATAGCATAAAAGAAATTAATTTCTATTTGAACATGAGTAAATACCTAGGCTCCTTGGTTGTCCTTCATCCTTCACAATTATTTTTCTGAAATTGTTTATCAGTATGGTCTTCATTAAAGGTCTTGCAATTTTGGATTGTTAATATTCATAGCACTAATGTTCCCTTTGCTTGCTTGATTGACTGAACTAATTCAACGTATTTTATTGAATTACAGTTTCCTGTTTAGGCCTAATACTCCATTAAGGTGTGCAGGAAAAGTATGTATGAGAGATGAGAAAATGCGAAGGGAAAGAAAGAGGAGAGATCACTCCGTGCAGAGCATAACTAAAGCAGAGTGGGCTTTGCCTGAACAGAGTTTATTACAAAATGAACATCAGTTACAATAGAGTTTACGTGAGCATGTTGGAGGTTGCCACTGTCCCAGAATGTACTCCAGGTTAAACCCTCATATTGAGGTGCACAGACTGTGCAGGTCTCCAGTCACTCACTTCTGGTGATGATGTAAAAGCACACAAGTAATGAGGAGCTGCTGTACCAAGACCTATTTCCAAAAGCATTGTTCACATGTACGATTAAATTTAACTAGCTAAATGTTATTTCTGAGCCCAAACCCCAAATCTTAGAAAACTGTAAAACAAATGAATGGGTTGCCCACATAAGTTTTGGTCCATTTTGTAAGAAAGTACTCACTACATATAAATGATACAGCATAGAAGGAGGAAAACATTTTCTGAAGTTCAAAGAGTTATAGACATGAGAAATGGAGTGACATGTTAACTGGCTCATTTACCTGTAAGTATAGGATTTCTGCCATAGCACAAATCACCTGCTTTTTTACTGTAGGAAGTGAATCGTTCTGTTTTGTTGCTCAGTCCTGATTGTCTGCTTAAAAAATTAAGTGTGAAAGGATATAAAAGATTGTCACAGATGGGTTCCCATTAAAGGCATTGCTGACTTGGAGTGAAAACTTGTTGCCTTTTGCAGTCGCACTGAGTTACACCAAGTTTCCGAGGAGGATGAGAGCGTTCTTGTGAGGAGCAGTGCAAGACTGGGACACCATAGGACTATATGGAATAGTGAAGCGATACAGCTTAATTGGAAAACATTTCACGTAAATAGCAATTTGTCATTACAAGTGAAGTAAAGAAAGGTAAGGTTAAATAAAATGCATTCAAGCTCTTATCAGGAAAGCCAAATGTATTTTTCATGTTGGGAAAGCACATTTAGACATTGAGTAACTGATGTATTTAGCTGGCATAGTGTTCTGTAGAAGCAGATAAACCTGATAAGCAAAGACACATCTGCTGAGTAGGAACATGGTTCATTTTTCTACTGAGGTAATGACTACCTATTCAGCCTCCCTGGCCCCGCCAACATCTATAAAACTTCTCTCACATCCCGACACCAAGTGACAGTGCAAGTTGTTCTGCTTATTATTCTTGTAGTCCCTTGTATTCCCTGCGCTTGTCTTTTTAATGATGTATGGACTTGCTGTAGTGGTGCTTAATCTAATGATGGACTAACTCCCTGGAGGCTCCAGGCACTATTTTTGGTACATCTAGCCAGCAGCCAGAGTAACATGGTGATGAATGCCCTGGGCTCTCCCCTCCCTTGTGTGGACTGGGTGTGCATTTATTGCGATATGAAATTATAGATATAGCTTCAGAAAGAGCATTTTCCTGACAAGGCACTCTTTCAGTGTGTTATGTGCTTCATTCACCAATCAGACCATACTGAAAAGAATAAAATTAATAAATTCAGTAGGGTAGGATGAATGCAGTGACATTCCTTAAGTAAAGGAGTAAATCTTAAAAGTCTCTGAAGATTTGATTAAGAGGCTAGGCAATGTTACTGTGATTTAACTAGCAACTTTCAGCATACTGCAACATTTTGACTAAAACCTGGCTATGCAATTCCAAAAAGAAACTCTACAGTAATGGAAGAAGAGATTTTCTGTTAAGTGCTCATTAATGCATGTCCTGTGAGTTTAAGAAGATAACCCTTTTGATAGAGGAAAAATAGTAAACCTTGGGTAAAATTTTCGGGACTACAGCTAACTTCTCCAGTAATAAAGAGAAGGTAATTATGTTCAGCCTGAGATCTTAAATGGTAATTAGATAATGATTATTATTACAAAGGATTCAAAGCACTTAAAACTTGTAAATCTAGCACTTATGCCAAGTAAAGAAACCATGTGATTAAAGCATAGTTTTGTAATCTCTATGTTTACTGTATTATTGAGAGATACTTGTATTTGCAAAATAGGTAATCTCAGTACATAGATGAAAATTGTCCTCAGCTTTCAGCATCCCTCTATGAGGAAATTATTATTGTTATTGGAAAGCTATAATGGTGCATTGATCTTCTGCTGGGCTGCCTGTGTGTCCTTCCCTGGGCTCTGCCTGCTATTTTATGGCCATTTTTGTTTCAGCCAACTATGATATCCTTCTCTTTTCCTGCTTGGGGGAGTAGTTTCCATTTATGAGAAGTCTGTCTTGATGATCTGTGAGTCTTCATTGCAAGCACATGCTCTCGGGAACACAATATAATTTTGTCATTGTGCACTCACCAGCTTTCCAGCTTTGGTATGATGGGTTGTTAAAGCCAATGCTAGGGACTCCTTTGCTTTCTGAACTCCAAGGATGCTGACTAGGTTATTGCCCAAGGAAAGCCAGCAGATAAATTACCTTAATGAATTTATTTTAGGAACATTCTTTTTCAGAGCTCTTCTATACCCACAATGAAGCTTTGGCTTGTCTCTCTTGTGTGCAATAACTGTTGTACTAGTACACATCTGTCATGCAGGGACCAACAGGGTAACAGGCAGACCAAGAGAAAGCCAATATCCCCAACAGTGGGCTTTTGCTTAACTTCTTTGTCAGTTATTTCCACAGAACATGCAAGTATCTTGATCAAACAATCATAACTGCAGTAACTTACAAGATAAAATGTAAACCTTGTAATACTTTTTTTTTTTTTCCCCCTCAACTATCACTTCTCAGAGTCCATTGAAATCCCAGCCAGGCCTGACTTGTGCCAGAAAGCACTTTGCCAAGTTTTCCCTGTGGCTCTCTTTGACTGCTTGTATTGTTTTGGGATGTGCTGGACTGTTTTGGAAGAGCTGCTCCAAAAGGAAGCCCCGAGCTGCAGCAGAAGTGAGCAAATGCAGTGAGGGCCACCCTGGGTCTGTCTGCATCAGAACTGTCTGACTTAAACTGGTAAGTGTCGTTAACTGTGATTTTTTTGATGATGCGTGAGTTTGTTATGTTAACATAGGTAGCAGGCAAATAGGTATTTTGTAGGTATATACACAGCAGAGTTGTAATATTGCTTCTGAATAATAGTTATCTTTAGAAAGGGGGCAGTCAAAAAAAAAAAAAAAGATGGTCTATACTGAAGGGATGCTGGTATCCTCTGTAAAGTGGAACTGAACAGAGTTAACTTTGTGGAAGTTAAATAATATCTTATTTGGGGGATTCTTTATTTTGTATTTATTTACAATATTCTTTTTTTTTTTTTCCTTTCACATTTGAATGACCTCTGAATGATTTTCAGCTATTTTTCTTATCTCTGGTCAGACTTTCAGCTGCTAAGGGAACCTTGGCTGGTCATGATGATTGTTTAGTGATTTATTGGTGCATTTTGAACTTCATTGCTCCTTGCAATTGTATTTCAATGCTCGTGGCTTTGTTAGGCCCAGATGTGCCAAGCTAAGTAGAGCATAGTCTAACAGATCACTCATTGATCCGTTGGCTCCATCCCCCCTCTCCCACCCCTTGAAAATTCCCTTGCAGTTCATAATGTGTATTGGCTTTGCAGAAATTTATTCATACATTTAAAATAAGAAAAACAATTGAGAATGTCCTAGTCATTCATGCACAATTTACAAACAGAGAATATTAAGCAGAAATAATGAATGTATTCATTACAAGGTGTTTGCTCAGATTTAGCTACCAGTTCTTTCTGCTGGCATTTATTTAGTCTGGTCTGGTTTCCTACCTCAGTCCTTTTCCAATGGACTTCTTGACTGTTTTCTTGCTGAGGTTTCTTCTGTGATCATCTGAACTCAAACACGAAAATTTTTGCTGAAAAACTATAAGTTGTAAAAGATTCTGCCTCCTTAGGACAGACCAAGCCTGAAGTTAGATTAAAATTCATGGAATAAGGGCTCCAATTTTAATTGGATTTTTTTACGCTGAGGGTTTTTTGCTTGCATAGAGTCGATAAGTACTGCAAGAGTGGGGTTTCAATCCCACAGAACTCAGCGGAAGACAACAGTATATTGTGCAGTTTATTACTAATTTAATGTCTTAGACAGCCACTCTTAATTCTAATTCTCTAATGGCTCCATGGAGGAGCTCAGAAGGAGACACGACAGACTGAAGAACATTTACAGAACTAACCAAGCAGGGAGTGAGCGTTTTCAGATCACAGCATCATAGCACTGGTGTTTTATATTCCCCTGACAAGCTCAAGAAGTGTTATAAAATCACATCTTCTTTAGGTTTACTTTGGTTTATACTTCCCAAAGACCATGGGGATGCTAGGTTTGCTGAGACAAAGTGGAAGAGAAATCCCCAAATAAATCATTTATTTCACAGCATCGTACAAAAAGAGTCCTGGTAAAGACTGGAGAGAAAAAAAAAAAAAAAAAGGCTACTGTAGTTTAATGGGCAAAATGCAAAAGTATCTGCCCATACGTAGGGTGTATGATGATGTATAAAGAACATTTTGTCCTTTATCAGATACATACTGAATAAGGAGATCCTGTTCTTCCCATCCGTTAGGGGTCCCTTTCCTGTGGACCCCTGACCACAGGAAAGTCATTCTTTTTTTTTCTTCCTGAAGTAAACATCCAGAAATCGATACTGTTTTTGTGACTCTTCATGGGAGACATGCTCTCTACCAATCCCCTTTAAGAAAAACTAATCTCACTAAAATGACTACTTAAACAAAATTTTCTGCTTTGTGCACAAGTGTTTTCTCTTTGTTGTGCAATGCATGGGAGAAGCCTCCTAGGCACTCTTTATATTGATATTTGTGAAAGAATCTGATGCAATCTAATTTCAACCAATTGATCCTCAAAACTGTGATATAAATATTACATTTCTCAGTGAAACTAAGAATACGACCTTGAAAGATTAATCATCACATATTTTGTAAATAACCCTATTTATGGCTGACCCAGTTACTTAAGAATTCATTAATCTGAGTTCTGAATTGTTAGATGAGCAAGTTTAGGATTGTCTTTAGGATGAGTAGCTAGACACTCTAGCTACTCATCTCTATTATTTTGAACAAATATAATCAGACTGCCTGGAGATCGATATTTAGCTGGCTTAGATATGCAATTAGAACATGTTTTCTGTCAGCACTGGAGGAGGTAAATCAAGAAGAAAGCACAGGAATTCAAAGCCCAGGAGCATTTTCAGTGGAGCTTCCTCTTTCTCCGAATTTCCCAACCTGGAAAGATAGAGAAAAAGCTCATGAAATGACACCGCCGTATCCTCCCAATCTTAAACCACCCACCCTTCATTCTAGACCTCAATAAATATTCAGCTTAAAAAAAATGAGTGCTTACTACAGTTAAGGAAAGACTCAAGAAACCCCTGTGAAATTATTGAAACCTTACATTTTTCTTTATATATTATTATTCCTCTTTCTTTTGCATTAAGGAGACATAGCCCTCACCTTCACTCATCCTGCACAATTCCTCTCCTGCAATTGGTTGCACTTGTGGAGAACAGCCCCAAAAGAGCTGAATCCAGGCAGGAGCATCCCTGGGCACTGCTTAGAAATGCTGTATAAGCACCCCAGTGTGTTAAATAACTGATTATTTCTAAACATTTACTGAAAAATAAACACCTACTGTTAGCTGACAGCCATTTAAAGTAGAAAGATTCTCAACATGATTATATACTGTTTTATGTATGGAACTGTTACATTTAAAATAAAAAAAAAAGTTTACTTGAAAACCTAGCGTTTTCTTTTGAATCTTTATACTGAGGCATAATTTAGCTGAATGACACTTCATATAATTGTGTTTATAGTAATTCTAAATGGTCTTAAAATTTCTAAATTATATTAACTAGCTGAAAATATGTATAGGATAGGCAGCCTCTGAAAAGCTAAATGTCTGAAGACATCCACATTAAGTATAATGTCTGGTAACAATTGTAACTGGGCTAAGGACCTGGAAATCTTGATCCCAAGTGATAATCCTGTGAATGTGCACGTGTGGATAAACTGGAATGCACTTGAGCTTCTACACATGTGTAGAATGTGTGCACACATGCACAGAATC
Source organism: Nothoprocta pentlandii (assembly GCA_013398315.1). Taxonomy (NCBI): domain Eukaryota; kingdom Metazoa; phylum Chordata; class Aves; order Tinamiformes; family Tinamidae; genus Nothoprocta; species Nothoprocta pentlandii. Next base: position 483,390 of record VZSG01000014.1, on the reverse strand, counting down.
CTGTCCCTGTGGGTTCTTGCAATGAAACAGACCATGCATAGAGGACTTTGAATTTTTCTACTAGAGAAATAACTGTTTCTGTCAGATGTTGTCAGATACTAGCAACTTTATTTGACAGCTGTAATGTCTCTGCTTTATCTTCATTTGGGACAGCATTGCTCCAGTGGCTAGAAAACATGACAGTGAATTGTAACATTTAGCAGTTCAAAATACTCAAACCTCAGCATAAAGATGAATAAAAAAAGTTAAAACTATTAGATAAATCTATGTGATTTTTAGTAATATACTTTTATTTTTTAGTAATCTATGTATTTTGATATTTTAAATTTGTAATTATTTTTAATAGGAGCCTCATATAATTTTGAGCTGTCAGAAGCTCCTTATGGGCAATGATGTTTTAAGAACAGCTACTGTCCATCTTTCTTCCTCTTAAACCAGGAGAGTCTTTCTGTTTTCCATTGCTGTTTTCCGTCAGTCTGGCATTCATAAAATGGGAGCAAATAGTGAGAACAACACAAAAGAAAAAGGAGGTAGTGGATGGACATTTTTCTGATATTTGTTGCTAAGGTGCTTTGCTGCATGATTGATTCTTTCTTCCTCAGTGCCAGAGGAAAGCCTAATGCTAACATATGAAGTATGCACATTAATGAAAGTACAACTTCATTTAATCATATACCTCCAGGAACAGTGTCCATCTATCATGCTGATACTTGACTCTAGCAGGATACGCAGTATCAGCAGAAAAACCAAACGTTATGTCCACCTAGGTACTATGCTGAGGAGGGAGGAAGACCTCAGATACAGATTGTTGAGCTCTGCCTTTCTTTCCTCAGTGTTTGCCTGCTTATCATCTGAAACATGCAGCTGGAGATGGTCCCAGTCCTGTGGGATTTATCCCACATTAAAAAGTCACATAAATGAAAACCCACCCATTTTCAAAGATTCATTTCAGTCAGTAGGACTGCTCAAGAAATAAGTCATGACTCAAACTGAGAAATGTTGATTCACATCTGACCTTCTGCAAAAATGCAAATCTGTTGGTAGCTTCCAGAACTACTCTGAAGTGATCAGATAAAAGAGTCTTTATATCTAAGAAATGATTTTTGCATCTTACTATTTAATTTCCTGCAGTTGAAAAAGACAGTTTTGAGTTGATAGCAGCAGCAATATAAGTTATTTTAGTATTCCGCTAAAAATAATAAGCTATTGGCTTAACTGTTGTAGCTTGAGGATGCCATTCCTTTTAATATTCTAAATTTACGTGTGCTTTGGTAATGCCTTTTTTGATTTAAATGAAACAAATGTCACCAAATCATGATTGCTGGTGTGTACGCAACTATTAAATGTTAAGGTTAGTAATTAACACTTCGTTCCAGTGTTCAGTTACTGCAGGCAGGACTTTATGTTAGATTTTTTTTTTTTAAATATTGTTGACAGTTTGTCACTGGCCACAGTAGCAGGTCAGCATTTCCCTACAGGAACATCATTATGCAGAGGTGACAGAGTTTGTGGAGGCAGCCAGTAAGTGTGGACTATTGAAAGACAGAGAAAACGACATCCAAGCTGAATGACCTGGATTATTTCAATTTTAAAACAAAATCCCCTCAAATTTGAGTCAAATTTTTGTAAATTTAAAATGCTAGAAGGATTAGAGTTTTAGCACCCTCCAGATCCAGTATGCTTACAAAATGCGGTGTTATTTGGAAAGACGGTAGTATCATATAATATTTCATTTTGGAGGAAGGTTTGCATGAGTATAAATCATGTCAGTTGACTTAATTATACCAAACCAGTGCTTACCGTTATTATCTGATTATTAACCCCCACGCGAGCTATTTACATCTCAGTCTTGAGTAATCAGTATAATGATTACCTGCCTGTTGCGGGCAATAATTAAGTAGGAAAGTCAGCAACAAAATAATGAGATTTTTTAATATTCTTTTTAGGTCAGACATAATGAGCACAGAACATAACAGTGAGTCTTGAGCATAATGCCATTGAGATTAATTTTTAAGAGACCTAATTTTCCTCACTTACAGATATTTAGTTTTTGGTAAGGGATAGTTAAAAATGTTCAAGAGCAAAGTAAACTAAGAGATCTGGCTCAGCATAAGACTTAGGTGCTTCAAAAGACCTGATTCGGAATAAGAAGTTGGGATTATTTACACTTGATCCTTCCTTACGCTCGTGTTCATACGCATGCTTAACTCAAAAGGCAACTTAGCAGGATATCCTCACTGGGGTGAAATGCTACCACCTCATTTCCCTTGGTGGCACTGCAGCAGTTTGCACCAGCTAATGAGCACCATGATGAGTAGTTCCCTTGAAATCAACAGGCTTCTTCATCTGTGGAGAATATTCCAGGTACCTAGAAATTACGGAAATCTGATATTTACTTAAATGAGGAAAAGATACTTTCAACTTCATATCAACATGGTATCAGGGTTCATTCAACTTAGATGTGTTTCCAAAGAGATGAGGCAGAAACTTGCAAGGTGTGGGCATTGGAAATTAGACCCAGTGATGCTGTAACAGATTTATTGCAAGGTACTAATACTGCAAATGTGCTTGTACAGCATATGGCTCTGATCTGAAAATCCTGAAGCATGAGCTTGTTTTCACTTGAGTGGTCCTGTGGGACTGTCATCTTAAATTCATCAGAAATTCTGCAGCTGGTGTACAGTTTGGAGGATTACTTGTAAGGCTTTGTTTGCCAACATACTAAACCACTGTTGTATTGCATTAATTTTATACCATCAGTACCAAATTATAAATTATCTCACTTTAATTTGGTTGTATGTTCTACTTCTTTTTCTCAATTTTGACATTCTAATGAACATTTATTAGCCACATATGACTGACTGTAAGATGTAGATGCTTTTGGAAGACAATATTTTTGTTCAGGGATTTTTATTTTTTTGTTGCTGCTGTTTTGCTTTTTTGAACTTTCTACGTTTTGTTTATGGTTAACTATCCATTTTTCATCTGAGGGCAACTCAAAGTGCCGTCTTCTAGCCACGTTAGGGAGACATGTAGAAGGACTTGCATCTCCATTTTGGTAAAGAGATGCCCTAGTAGCCATGTGTCTTGTCTTTTTTTGTTACCATGTTGCAAAGTAATCTTACATGTAATTCTTGCTGGGAGAACTTTTTCTTTTTTAATATCTCGTCTCATCTGAGTCACTGTTTAAACCATGCTTATTTTTTTCTGTTTGCATTTCAAACCAATTTACCTTATTTAATAATATTTCCATTTAAAATCCCTCATTAGCACTTTTGGTTAGTTCAAACTTTCAAACTAGAATGAGAAACCATTTTTAATTTTTTAAAAAAATATGTTCTGTGTTCAGGGAGAAAGGTAAATATCAAGCATGAATCACAGATGATATAATCTTTCACAAGATTCAAAGATCTAAGTTGTCTTTGTTTCACCTGAAAAACTTATTCATGAAGGATAAAAATTACTGGGAAGTCACTAAGATATTTGTGGATTAATAAGACTTTAGCATTTTGATTCAAAAACATTTGAAACATTGATGATCTGTGATCTATTTCCAACTTTCCTATTGCTTATTTTACAGGCTGTCTGATTACAATATTTAACATTCAGATATTCCAGGATTAGGTCTCCCTGGAGAATCTGCTCATCTGGTTTTGTTCTTTGGCTTTTTCTGCAGCTGCATTTTTGTATTAAAAGCTAATATGTTTTATTTCTCTACTGATAGGCATTTGAGGTTGTTTCTGGTGGAGAATAGTGGAGAAGACCTCATTGTTGTGGTAAGTAGCATAATCATATTGTCATAATTATGGGAGGGCTGATCCATAACCAGACCATCCAGGGGCTATTGCATGGCTGAGACCAAAACAGAGATACAGAAGTTATTTTATGTATGTATTAAGGAATATGCAGCCCTAGCTTATTATAAAGCCCTAGAATATTGCAAATTTACCTTCACATGCATAAATAATCCATTGACAGTAGAGGGAATACTTGTGTCCACTTCAGATCAAGTGTTTGTTTATGCCGGAATCAAAGTTTAGGCCCTCCACCACATTACAGTTCCTTTCCTTGGAAAAAAATGTTTTAGCTCTTTTTTCAGTTCTCAGTATGATAAGCCTTGTCTGAATCTTGCATTAGAAGAGCTAACTCTAAACAGAAGGGAATTTTATTTTCCAATTTTAATGCATACATCTTTTATGACCATCATCTTTTAAACTTTCTGTTAGTTTTTGTTCTTTTTTAATTAGAGATGATTTTGCTGAATGGAAACAAACAAACAGAAAAACTGTGGTTTTTCTTTATCCTAAAGGTAAATGTAGAAAAGAGCATCCCACTTCAGATATGAATGGTTGGAAGGAGGAGGGAGAGAGAGGAGTGAAGTAATAGCTTTTATTTCCTAACTCTACTTTTTTAAAAAAAAATATATATATATACACGTTATTAAACATGAAAAAGTCAAAAAGAATAAACTTCACCAAAGCTTCAGTAGATTGAAATAAAGATGAGCTAATGTCTAAGATTATCTTAGACGTTAATCGTGAATACCTTTTCTTCTTTTTCTTTTGTTTAGCTCTTCTAGCTAAATATAGTTCAGATTTTTACATTTTTATAGACCATGTGAGCTCCCTGCGGGCACTTTGTCTCTTTTCAGTGATTTGTATGGTTTGAATTATAGGGGATGATAAGCATTTGCTGTTCAATAGTGTAGTTAATGCTCAGCCCCCCGGGTAACAGAGCACTGAAGCATTTACTACTCAGTGGTAGCTCTGCAACAATCAGCAGCAGCGTGGCTCTATCACAGTAAATTTACATCGGTACACTTGGTCCTCGGGGAGCTCAACACTCACTCCACAAAGCCTGGGGAAAACAACCAGAATGGCCCTTGTCCAGGCTTTCCAAGCGGCACAGCAAGACTGGTGTGCTATTTTAACACAATCGGGAGCAGAACTCACAGATGGCACTGCAGGAAAATAACCCAACTTTTATTTTCTCTCTTTTTCCTCATAGCAGCATAAAGAAAGCAGACGCCTGGGCTGGGAAGCTTTTGGAGAGGTGGACATTGATGGAGGTGCAGCACTGGGCAGAGCCACTGCGGGACTGGTGCAGAGGATGGAGGCTTTGGGAGGGCTCCGGGGCTCTTCCCTGCTCTGTTGGTGAGCGTTGGGCCTTAGCACAGGTATCGCTGAGCTACAGCCCACGCACAGCTCTGTCACGCTGTTGTGCTTGTGCTTGCCATGGGAAGACACCAACGGCTGTATATGCCAAACACTAATAGCCTTTACAGGGTGTTTTTCTTTAGTAGGCCCGAAAGGCATTTTATAAAGGAAGCCAATATCATCCTCACATGAGAAATGGCAAAACTGAAGCAGAAAAGGGCCTGAGGAGTTGACTGCATCGTTCAGCAGGACTGTGACAGAGGTAAAAATAAGGCTGAGGTTCCCAAGGCATCTGCTGAGTGCTTTTATCGCTGCAGCCAGCACTGGCCCCTCTCTGAAATGCACCTGCAGGCCCCAGGTGCCACGACAGAGACTGACAATGTGATTTTTCTCTTGTAACAGATGAGACAAACCAATCTACAGCAGGCAAGACCAGCTCCAGCCTGGGAAACTGTGTGGAAATGTGAAGCGTGTCTCATAGGGAAGGTGGTGGTGGTGAGAGAGGAGGTTGCCATGAGCCCCAGAGCTGCAGCTCTGCACTGGTGGGGGGTGGCTGGGCACAGGGATCCTGTATGTGATAAACATTAATCCTCTACTGTGTGTTTAAGGCTGACTGGTCCTGCAGGAGGAATTCTGAGCAGACACCTATGTTAGGGTTCGTGCTAGCCTGCCTGCTCCAGTGTGGACGTAACATAAGGACACTGTAGGGAGCCTCAGGAAAGCTGATGTTGACAGCAGGTGATGACAACCAGGAAGAAGAAGAAGGGTGATATGTGCTAAACCTGTAGAGATAGGGCTGCTGACATCCCCTGGCAACATTAAGAATGTAATAGTGCCCTGTGGTTGCGAATAATTAAAAAGCAGCTTGACGACATCACTGTTGAGCCTGTTTTGGATTCAGTAGCAAATTTAAGAGCTGCAAGACTTTCAAAGCACTGTATTAAATAATGTGAACAAGACTGGCCGGTCAACTGGGCTGGCAGGAAACTCTGGGCAATGCTCTGTCAGACACACTTCTGCTTCTCACAGTCAGACTGGAGCTTCATTTCCACATGCCTAGTCTGCGTGTAACCTTAAATGCAGGACAGTCTGACCAAAAAAAAAAAAAGTGAAAACGGCCATATCCTTACCTTAGATGGAGCCTGGAATGAGCCCTGCAGAAATGACAAGGTAAATCTTACCCATCAGAAAAGTGTGGTCTGTTTGGTCGCTCTAATTGAGCAAATCAAAATCACGTTCCAATCCTAGAAGGAATTCAGAGCCTCGAATTGTGGAAGAGAAGGGGGAAAAAAATGGTGAGTAAAATCAAAAAGAAAAATAGAAGCACATACTTAGAGTCAAAGGGGCACTAGACTAAGAGCAAACTAGCTGACTGTGAGGCAGAATAATATTCTCAGCAGGTGCAGGGCTCAGGTTACTGAACTAAAAGCTAAAAGGCAAGTCCTTGGGGAGAGTGCTCGTAATATCTGAATGAATTCAGCAGTAGTATCTGAAAGAAATTCAGAGTAATCAAGTATAAATGGTCACATTTCAGAATCTGTGGCCTGAAAAATTAGGAGAGGAGCAGCTGTGGAAGGAAGATGCAACATTAATGTTGTAAGTCTCAGTGCACATGTATATAATGTAAGAAATCTGTGTTGCATTTGCTGCTGCTATTATCTCCGTGCTGTTTCCTGTATCACAGGACGCTTCAGGCAGTGGGAGTGAGCTGAGGCATAAGATGGACCAATAAAGTACAGAACATCAGTAGTAGTGCGTGTGTGATTCGAAGAATGAGGTCTCCTACTCATAGGACAAGACATACCTGATTTTTAAACATTGTATAAACTGAGAGAAAAGTCACTGATCCCATCTGGATAGAACTAGACCAGGCCATTTTGTCCAGGAAAGAGCCAAAACAGACTCTTTCCAGAGCAGAATAGCATATGGAAGCAATTTTGGATAGCATGCTGTAAAATACATTCCAGGAAATAATCCCATACTGGCAGGGATTTAACTGAACAATGTCAAAAACCCTCTATCCCTAATTTCTGTGTCTGTGATTCTTTAAGCAACAGCCAGATAATTTTATGTTCTCTATAGCTTTTGGTCATCTAATAACTTCTGATTTATGGCTTGACCTGTGTATGAGAAAGTCCAGCTTGTCTGAGGACACCTTAATCACAAAAGCAGTTTCCAGATACGGCATTGCCAAATCACGACCCTCATTTTATTTAATTTTTATCTGTGGATTGGAATACACTGATAAGAAGCAGCAGCAGTGACCAGCCTCCCCTAGGGCCTTTATTAAATCCTTATATAGAGAAAGTGCAAAGTAATTGATAAAACAGAAAACTGGAGGCCTGGCTTAGCAGAAATGGAAAGAAACAGGTTGGAGCAGAAACTTCTCGTTTCTGAAGTTTGCCTCTTGGGAGGGTACAGTGTCACAATGTGGAAGGGGTAGTGGGCCCCAGACATCTGCCCATCAGAGGCAGAGACCTGGGTCCAGAGAAGACAACCTGTTGCCCTGAGCATCTCGGAATTTCTCATCTCTATTAGGAGTCACTGGCAAATAAAATCTTTGGAAAAACGGCAGATATCTCAGTTTGGCACTAACTGTTACAGAAAAAAAAAGAGGAGTTTGGTCTCATGTCACCAACTATAGATGTGTAAATCTAAAAATGAGAAGAGCCGCTTTCTGGGAGGTACTGTTTTCTTTGCTGTCTCTTCTAAAGCCTTAGCAGAGGGGGAAAGGCAGGCACTGGTAGAGGACAGTTTATCCCACTGCGTCCTAAGAAAGGTAACTGCAGATGACTTAGAGTAAATCCTATTCTTCATGTTGCAGTGAGCAAGGTTTCATTGGATGAATTTCAGCCCACAACTGGAAGATGTCCAAATTTTTCCTGGAAAAACAAAAGTCATTTAAGAAGGTTGAAGTCTGTAATAAAGTTGTGATAAACTCTGGGGCTTTCGTGACCTGTATTCTTACCAATGGGAACATGAGGAGAATTGAAAATCCACTAGAAACTGTAGTTAAAAATCTTTCACAACTGCTTTGATCTGAGTCAGAATATTGCTTGGGGAAGGTTTCTTTCAAGAAGAAACTGTCAGGTGAGACTTCTGACTGTATTGTAATGAATAGCATAATAAAAGGAAGACACACGAAATGTTCTTGCAAGTGGATGAACTAAATAGAGTTGTGTCATATCAAAAGTAAAAGGAGATACCAAAATATATATATATATATATGCACATATATATATATACACTCTCAGACTGAATACTACACTTTTCAAATGATATCATTTGTAAGCAAAGAAGAACCTGAACTGTATCTAATTAAAAATGCCTAACTAGAATTTTCAGCAGATAAAGGGAAGTGAAAACGGAGATGGAAATACAAAAGCAAAGAGTAAGATTTTTTTCAGTAATTCCAAAAGTGATGTATTTTTTCTTCAGAAAGTGAGATAACATGCAGACTTATTACAAGTAATAATTCAATTTTCATTTCAGATGTAATCTCAAGTTTGGAAGAACTCTCCTTTGAATAACTCGAATTTGTTTCTCTTTTAATTCAAGACAGGATTGTATTACCAGTGGTTTTGTCAGTAAGTTTCTTTCACTCTGAACATATTAAACTTGGATATGACAGGATTGGTTGCTTATGAAGTAAATAACCATATTACTGTAAGTGTAAAAGGTAAGTTAGTAAAAATAGCTCCCATTTTATTTCTTCTATCAGTAAAAGCTTGCTGGACCTTATTTAGTAATACAGCTGAGCATAAATCAGGATAATTAAATGCATCTATGATAGACTCAATCCTGCAAAACAGAACACTCAAACCCTGAAACTTTTAATAAAGCACTGAACACACAGAATAATTTAGGCTGGGATGTTCCTAAGCATCATCACACTAGTGAGGCCTGAACCTGCATCGCAGATGTGCGTGCACAGTGCCATGCAAAATCGTATTCACTTTCTTGTGGTTTGGATCAGTGTATGCACGCAAGTAAGCCAGCTGCTTTCCAGCATGGACTGAAATCTCCGTATAAACAATATTTGGGCTAAGATTTGCCACATAGAGGTTGCATGTAAACATAAAGCATATGAACTTTTTAATGTCGATTACTGATGCCAGAAATGTGTTTACAATAATATGTGCAATGCAGGAGGATGGAGGGGAGTAAACCTAAACTGGAGCAGCTCAAGCCAGCCATTAGAGTAAGGGCTGCATCTTCCTACCTGTTTGATTTTCCAGTCTGAAATCTAAGGTGCTTTATGGTCTAAATATAAGGTCAGAACTGCTTTAATAAATAAGTCAGATAAAGGCTATTTATCAAAACCATATTGCTTTGTATGTGTAATACTTCTGTGGTAGTGGTGAAGAGGATGAATGATTTCTACATCTTTTCCTAAAATAGCAAATCAAAAATTGGAAGCCACCTTTCAGAATCAAGTGCAAGCTCAATGATGAGCTAACAGATGAAAAAGGCAATTGATTTGTACTTGCAAACTATGTCTTTACCTTGCTCAAAATGCAGTGGTCTAACTGTGCTGTAGACTTGGCTTCATTCAAGGTAATTTGATATTGATCAGCCTTCAGCTGTAATGCTGCTACAGTCAAACTGATCAAATGCAATGCTACAGATACAGTTTTTTCAGGGCTATTATTTCTATGAGAAATCATTGCATCACAGAGAAACAAAGTAGGCTGTCAAACAAAAAATATCTATATAATACGTATTTCCTTTTTCTTTCTTCTGATGTTTATGTATTGAGTTTGGTTTTTATCATTTGTCTTTTTCAATTTTTTTCCATCTTTGTCAATTTCTGAAAAATTTATTGGGACTTTTGACCGGTCTAACTTGCATTACGCTGCTATAAACAGACACATTTTGAAAGGTCCTCTAGTTATTGCAAAGATATTTTCAAAACTGGCTTGTCTCTGCATCTTCAGTGTCTTCTATGTCTTATTATTCTTGAAAAGAAAAAAGTTTGGTTTTGTCTTCAAATCAGAATAGATGTTCTTACTATTAATACTAATAAATTTTGTAGGGATCTACCTTAATACTAACATGAATTCACTACATGCTCAATATATAAGTAGATGCAATCAGTGTGATTGCTTAAAATAGTCCATTTTCAGGGAGAATTCTAAGCAGTATTCAAAATTCATTGTGGTTACAAACAGATGTTACTGAAGAAAGTAATTAGCTTAGTCTTTTTAGGCAGCTAATGGCATTAAATTCTAACATACTGGATTTTGGCAAATAAGCAGAATCTTGGGCAAACCTTTAAGACAGCAAATACAAAATATGTTAATGAAAATGTCCAAGTGCAAAGTCATTACCTTAAGTCTGTAGAGTAGAAGCGTGAAAACAGTGTAGTTTTTTTGCCTTATGAAATGACAATTTCATAATTGTGAACAGAGCTTGGGAGGATATGCTTAGGAGAGACTTCTTTTACGTAAGTTAACGAAGAGCGTTCTGCTTATTTTTGTGCATGCCCAAGTGCACAGTATTTTCAGGACAGTATGAACTGGACAGTTTTTAAGTATCATTAAGTTTTGTTAAGTGGTTAAGTTTGGTTTCAAGGCAGTGGTTTAAAATATGCAAGGGACACATTTTACTCAGTATAACTCTAGAAGATAATAACAATCTAATAAATCCTGAAAGTAAGTCATATCACCTGAAGGAGGAGTTCAGATATCCTCTTTAAGACAAAAGCACTGTGTTAGAAAGAGAAAAAAAAAAAAAAAAAAAAAAAAAAAAAAAAAAAAAAAAAAAAAAAAAAAAAAAAAAAAAAAAAGAAAAAAAAAGAGAAACCATAGGAAATTCAACTGGAATGGATCTAATGGCCTAATGGAAGAATTAGAAACCACAGTATTTGGAAAGATCCTGCTCACAACCAAGAACACAAACTTAGGTAAGTCTCTTTCCAGTGCTTTAAGCATTTTTACGCTTAAAACACCATGTCTTCTGTTATTGAAAATACATGTACCTATCAAAACAAATCCCATTGGTCATGTCGATACTTTCTTTTTCCTTGGTGCTTTGTCTTCTGACAAGAATTGCATACCAGTGGAATGACCTCAGCTGTAATCTCAGCTACGTACTAATCCATGCAATACCTAAAAAATATACCTATATAAACAATTCTCTTTGAGAATAATTCTTCTTTATGATAGTTTGTGAGGACTGCAAAAAGCAACAGGGAATACTAGCATAAAAAATTTCGCAGCAAACTTTTCTGGTTTGCTCTGTGGAGAGGAGAATGAAATCTCCCCTGCTCACAGTCGGACTTTCTATTAGGGAAGAAAAACATTTCAGTTGGTTTGAAGGCTTAATATGCTCCATCCACTTTTTAAGACTTAATAATTAGAGACAAATGACTGTGTGGTCTGTTTAACTTGAAAGTCTAGTGGTTCTTTACAGTGCATCCTGAGTGCAGGAAATAGAAATGTCTTGCTAGCAAATCAGGAAGAGCACTGCTGAGCAGTGTTGATGCTGATGAGACTTGCCTCTGGCATTTTATCTCTCATTGAGAACCTTAATGGGTGGGTCACTGTTTGCCTATATTCTTCCACTTTGTTTTAATCTGTGTGACGGTGCATTTTGAATAGTATATCAAAAATGAAAGACCCAATAGTATGTTTCCAAATATTGTTATACAATCTGAAAAGCAAAGATCTGAAGCAGAGATGAGCTGGATATGAAAAATATCTAAGTAGTATGTCAGCAAGAGGTATAAGAAGCTTCACCTATTAATAAAAATTGACTGAAGGTCTCTAAGGATAAGAAATGATAAAAGCTAGAATAGTCTGAGTAATTCAGTGTGTCTCTGTAGAGACTTTAAAGGCTGAAGCAAAAATCAGTGATAGGTATTTTGGGCTTATTCAAAAAAGTATTTTCATTACTACAGGGAAATAAAAGACAAAATGATTGGGTTCAATAAAACGCTTAATGAGTTGAGACTAGTGAATTAATATTTTGGTTTTAAAAATATGGCTACAGTTTTCAAGATTTTTTTTTTCTGCTCTTAAAAAGAACGTGGTGGAAATCTGGTTAGCGTTACACAATGCAAACTCTACAAGTAGTCCTGCCTTTTAAAGGACTTAGAGTTTAATCAGTGAAAATATCTGATCCTTAGGTATGCTACTGGAAATCACCTTAACCTTTCTGTATATTTGGAAAGAAATGCTTTTGTGTTCCACTACAGTTTCCTTCCACAGGTTCCTCTCTTGACTCTTTAATGCCATGGTTATTTTAATTGTTTCATTTGCAGCACATTAATTTTCTGTTGGTCTCTTTTCATAAATGTGCTTTCCAGTTTGGAGAATTTACCAAAATAATGGTCTCTACCCTTAGGTAAACTTTTTTTTTCCCCCTCTTTCTTTGCTCCCCAGTCAAGATGATTTGTGCTAAAGCGTGATAAGAGAAATTTAGCATTTCAGCACATGTGGGATTTGAGATACAGCCTACTGAAGCTAATAGGATACAAGTGGCTCAAGTGATCTTCAAGACCTCTGAAATTAAGATGGGGAAACTCCAGCGTGACAGAAGTTTCAAAGTCTCACTTCAAGGTAAACCACTGCACTAGTGGTATTAAATGTTTCATGGTGTCTTGTGAAAGGTGTATGTACTGTACTTTCAAGGCAAACATGTAATGAACTCAAACTGACGTGAAAGAGGATAGAAACTTTTGCTTTTAATGTCTGAGGATTCCTCTGTACACTTTTTGGACAAATACACCAGACCTCTGAGAAGAATCTCCCTGGATTCCTTCACTATGTAGGTTTAAACTCTAGCTAAAGAGGAACGAGATAGGTTTGCTGGATGGCGATGTATTTGTGTTGTAGAAAAGGTCGTACTTTATCTTTGCATAGAAAAACATTTCGTATTATTTGGAGTCTTACAATAATAGTTGTAAAGCTATTTGAAGCCGTAGTCTAGAAGTAATTCATCTAGCAACATGCGTGGTATAATGAGAAATGGTTGTTTAGACTCCAATTTATAGTTGTTTGTTTTTTATTTTACCCTGAGGACAGAGTTTAAGTGTTTAACTCTGAAGCTTTTCTAATATTATACAAAGCACATAACAAAACATAAGGCTTTGCCTAGTTTACAGTGACATTTTTAATTTTTTTTTTCCCTTTTTATTGCAATCTGAAATTTTAAAGAAAGAAAAGGAAGCTTAAACCACACAAACTCTTTTTTAAATTAGAGACAAAAACTCTCCTTTGTTTCACTGCAGATGATTGTGTTTGTCATTTTGTCTAATGGCTATTTTAATTTGTTGAGTTGCTGTACCTGAGTTTGTGGTCTAGTCTCTTATCTAAGCCCATCTCAGATTCTAACAAACTATCTTCACAAAATTCTTGTCAGGGAGAAGCAGATGATTTATGTACATGTTACGGATCAGAACAAGGCACATCAGAAGCAGTAAATATCTTTGTGGATACTCTGATACTCTGTAAAATAGTGTATGAAGTGACACTGCCTCAACTCTAGCCAAATACCCATGCCACAGCCCTGACATTCGGTCTTGATGTGCTATCAGCTTTTGTGCCACCATCTTTAGTGGTGGGACTGTCATCTACTGCTCCCACATCAGGGTGGGTATCAAGGACACCTTGGTATGAGCCTTCTGACCTCCTTTTTCTCTCTGACTCGGGTTGCTCAAGCTGTGCAAACCTCAGCAAAGCAGATGAAATTGGTCAAATATTTTCACATCGTAATTTTTTTGGGGGTAGGTGCAAATCAATATATTCCTGAAAATAGTAATGCTCTTTTTGCAGGGTGTGAACCTGAAAGTGTAACTCCAGAGTTAAAGCACATATAGGATTTCCTGTCGCATCTCTGCAGGCACGGACATAGACATCTACAGTCACAATTACATTTCACTGCATATGAAATGCATCTTCAGTAAAATTTGACCACAGTCTTCCTAGACTGAATTTTGAAGCTGGCTTGAAGCTACCTGTAAAACTTCAGCCCATCTTACAAGTCTTTTGCTTGGCCAAAACAGAATATAGACTATCCAGAATATAGAAATTCTTTTGGTTGGGGGCACTTTTTTGGTTTTATATTGTATTATTCAAGCTGATGTAAATTGATTTATTTGAGGGTGAACTTCTACCTTGTTCTCCAGATTCCATATTTCCTGGATTTTTGAAAAGGTTTTTCCTGCTCATATTCTACAGTTCTACCATCCTTTGATGTAAACTGTTTGTACTGTTGTTTACAAATGAAAGATTCATTACTAACAAGTAATACATACATACATATGTATACACACACACACACACATATATATAGTTTAAGAGATTTTTAGAAGAAAAGCAATAACCTGGATCCCTCTAGAGGCCATTTGTGTAATGTTCAGTAGTGAAAAAGGCTTCACATTGTCTTCCAATTTTCTGCGAAGGAAACTTGTCCATCTCATGTTACTACTTAGCACCCTGCGAGCAAACTTTGGTTGGGAGTTGAATGTCACGTAATGAATGAAGTTTTAACTCCTTAAAAGAATTCAGAGTGAGAAATGAATAATAAAGGAGGAGTTTCAGTGTTCATTAATTCAGAGTTTTAAATGAATCACTATATGCGTATGTCCTCAAAGAGGGTTTTTAGAAAATGAGTGTTTTCTGTGAGATGCAGATTGAGGCACCAGGAGGATAGGTTTCCATTTGCAGTAGCATTGCCAAGGAGCTAATTAAACAGGACAGACAAAGAGGATACTGTTACTTTCCCATCTGCGTGTGCTTTTCAGCAAATGCCTGTGTTGGACCTAAATCTGATCTCAAGTCTAGTACTGTTACTTCTGAATATATCTGAAAGCAGCCCTGTGAAATGGTGAACTGTCAATACTATGTATGAAGTACTAGGCATGTTCCACAGTCTTTTCTTTATTAATTGAAAAACCTTACCACAAAAAAAATCAAATCAAGTTTGATGGCTAATTTAAAAAACTGAATGTTTTCATAGTGATCTTCATTCAATTCATTAGGCAAATTTTGCTGCTTATGATATATATGCACCTTCATTAAGTTTGAGTTAATGATTATATATATATATAGAGAGAGAGAGAGAGCATATATTTAATGTGTCTAAAATATTCTTAATTTATCTCAAATTCATGTCCTGTTTCTCCTAAAAGTTTTTCCTTAATATCTTGTTCCCATTAGAGTCCTCCAACACTATATTATTCCACAAGATCCTTCCAGGCATTAGAAAATCAATTTTAGTTTTTTAATGAAATGAATGTGGAGCGTGGTATACTTTTACACTCATTTCTGTCATAAATCAGAATTGTTTTGATCATTAATTACATGCAAAATATCCTGTTGTACACCATAAAATGCAATTTCATCCACATGAGTGAATACTAATTATGTACTTTTGAAGAAGTGTCAGGTAAAATTACAGACCATATTCAACTTTTCTGTAAAAGTCAAAAGAATAATGTTATGATGAAAGATAAAGATGTGGGAGAATACTCCTAAAGACAATTTACCAAGAACAGCATATTTTTGTGAAGCCTTTAGCTGCCTGAGAATGAGTTCTGTAACCTGTGTTCATATGCTGAAATTGCCGAACGTAGACAGATGATGCATAATCTAGACGCATTTTTTGACCACAAGATGTTCATTTGTCAGACTTGAATAATCTGGTGTTCACAAGTAGTACTTAAGGTATCAAAATTTTACCCTTACTTCCATGCTTGATTAGAGCTCAAAACTACCCATAGCAAGTGGAAGGCACTGGTGGGCTTTACATGTGCTCTCTGTGCTCTCTGCTTCAGGATTTTGCTCAAAAGTGCTGCTTTTTACTTTTGCCATGTACTTCCTCATGGCAGAAGTTTCCTTTCAACCCAGGAAGTATATCTGAAAGGACGTGGGTTGTCAACAGAGACTTTCAAGGCACATAATTCTTTCATTCTTGCCTGATCCTCTAGGCAATTGATTTCTCATTGCTTACTTTTGGCGTAGTAATTAAGTGTGAAACAATAACTCAGACACTGCATCTGCCAGTAAGTGGAGCTCTCTGCTAGTCCAGGAAGGTGTCTTCTCACTAGGAGCCTTTTTTGTTTGTTTTCTTCCTGAAGCGAAGCTACTGTAGAGTTGGCATTCAGTTTTTCCTGAGGCCTCTTGTAACTTTCGTTTATGTTCCAGTTCTGTTGGGTTTAGAAAACTGGAAGGTAATGAATAAAATAGTCCAAATTCTTAAGCATAATATTTGTGGGGAGATTTTGCTCTTTTTCATTACTGGCCTTTAAATTCATTCACTCTGTCCCTTAAAAGGAGAGATTTAAACATTTTAGTTGTATTCCTAGGACTAGTTTCTTATGTTTTTCACAATATGGGCTCATTGCCCACTGAAGTACATGTACAAGAGTAATTCTTAACAGTACAAAATGTCAGTCCACTTGGGCCATGATGTAGTTTGTGGTTTCATAAGTGGTTTACAATGTAGGACTTCTGAAAGAAATACAACATGTAATAGAGAATGCAAAAATAGAGTAGCAGCTATCCTCCCCTTGTGGAAGCCCCTTCTCAAATGAGAAGGTAGAGACAATCAGTGGCCCAAAAAAATATTTTCTTAGCAAGTGATGAAAAGGGATCTCCAGGTGTACAGGGAAACTGTGAAACAAGGGGAAATGCCGTGTTCACGGGACAGGAGGCTTCTGCCAGCCTTCTGCAGTACATTCACTCACTATTACAGTTCCCAGCCTCTGCAGAAACCAAGCCTTACCTCGGGTCCTCAAGGGGATTGATTGTTTGCTTTTGTTTTGTTTTTAGTACAAAGACTTCATTTAGCTTTCAGGGGCTCTCTTTGGTGTTCACGAGTTCACTCGTATTTCCAGAAAAATACCCTGGTGTGTCTCTGCAGGGTCACATCATTTTATGATGCAGCACCGGGAGGCTGCATTTCAGATCACTCCCAGGCAAATCTGTCTTTTGTGCTGTAGAAACGTGAGGTCTCCCATAAACTGCAGCTCTGTGTAGAACCGTGCTCAGGGACTGTTGTCTTTTCCAGAGCAAGGCTGGATGCTTTCATGCAGTCAAAACAAACACAAAAATAATTGCACTGCATCAGTGCAGTAAGCCTTGAGACTTCAGTAACTTGCACTCCTCTCAACTCCGTGTGACTTTGTTGGATGTTTCATTCGTTAACCCTAAAGAGTGTTTGCCTATACACTCTTATTTTCATAACTAATACACTAGTCCTTGTCTGAGAGCATAACAGTGAAGTTGCATGAGTTTACATGGCTATTTGTGACTTCTGACATTCTCTCTAGTAGCTTAAATATACTGTTTTGATAAGTGTATTGATTTTAAATCATTTTTGCAGATCAGACTATCAGCTACAGGTGGTCTCTAGATGTGTTGCAATTGTTACAGAGCAAAATGCACCACCAAGTAGTACTGGCTGCTTTGTACCAGGTAAATCATGGAAAGCAAATGTAATTGAAGTCAACTTTGTCTGTTTTTTTGAAACTTTTCCTGTTGGACTTGCTTTTATTTCTGAATCCTTTGTGGGGAAAAAAATGCAGGAAACTAAAGAAAATAAAAGACAGCTGAAAGGTCAATCATGTGGAAAAATATAAAGGAGTTAAATATTTCGTAAAAGCTTGCTAAGAATATAGTGAATCTATAAAGGAGGACTGGACTGACCTTAGGTACAGTCAATTGAATCTATGAAGAAATATGGTATTTCCAACTTCCAGAAAAACCAGCATTCACATTTGGAAAGTCCTGCTATTTCTTTTAACAGTGATTATGAAAACAGGTTCATAAATGGAGTGAGATCTACCAGTAAATTCCACAAAAGACATTTCAGATCCATTGCAGAGATAGGACCAGACCTGAAGTTTTAAATGCCCATAGTGGATATAGTGACTGCCTTCCTACTGCTCTGTCCTGCAGGCAGGCAGAGTTGGAAGAAAAGAAGAGACATTTTATTCATCTGGGAGAGAGAGGACCAATAGGGACCTTCCTGCCTCATGGTGGAGTGAAGAAGTCACCTTCTGAAGATGACTTCCTCATGGTGGAGTGAAGAAGTCATCTTCTGAAGATGACTTCCTTACTCCACCATGTATTATGGAAAGTCAGTGTGAAGTAGAGCAGCTTTGTGTTCCTGCTGGCCATAATGAAATGTGGAGCGAAGGGAACCGTGGTGGCCTTGGACAGGGCAGGGTGGAGGTGAGCAGGGCAGAGCTGCTGCTCAGCTGCCCAGGGACTGGGAGCTGCCGTGTGCCCCAGCCTGCAGTGGAGCGGACCTGCCAACATGTGCTTTGCAGCCAATGCAGCAATTTCCTGTGGGATGTTTATATTAAAGCTTTTTGCACCTTCCACTTGCAGCTTGTGGAGCAGCGATAAGTTCCTGGTTAAGATTCTAAACTAGCTAAAATGCTGGGAAAAAAAAAAGTTTCTGTTCTCCCAGGCACTTGAGTGCACCCTGGATGCTGCCAGGGTGACCATGTGCTGGAGCAGCGAGCAGGGCATCCTGTTTCTGCATGTCTAGGCGCAGATGCCTGTAGCTTGTTCTTTATGCACTCCTCCTCCTCCAGAATGGATCTCATTTTGAACTGAGACTCCTTGGCTGTCTCGAGGGTAGGTGCCAGTGCCGTTCTTGATGTGAGCTCCAGGAACTGCAGTTGTCAGAAGCAAGAGCCTGCAAACCCACTCAGGGAGAAACCTACATTTATTTTGCATTTTATTTCCCTTGGTCCCGTGTGGGAAGTGAGGTGCTATATCTGAAGACATACTGCTGCTGCTTAGCAGTGATGCCAGGACACGTCTACCCGTGTGGCTCAGCTGACTGCTGTACTTTTTCTGCACAGACCAGACTTTATATGTAAGTTAAAATCTGCTGCCTGACAGTTACCTGCCTGGCTGGGTTATCCTTTATGCAGAAAGCCAAATGTGCACAGCACAAGGAGGTCTCATGGGGTGAATTGGAAGAACTAAAAGCCCAGTGATCCCCTAAAGAGTCTGCTTTGAAGCTGAGAAGGGCTAATTCAATCCACAGAGCTCAGTGCAGGTCAAAGGTGCAGGCCAAGCTGGGTTTGCTCCATCTTGAGCAACGACAAGTGCAGGTCATTACTGGTGCCTCTGGGCTTTATATGCGAGTCTCAGAACTGGGTATTCCAGAGGGTGTCCAGAGGGCATTTGAATCTTTGTTTCTTAGTTATGCCCAGAGGTCTTTCATTTGAATTGTACTTGCTTTCTTCTCCAAGCTGTAATAACACTGAAATTTTGAGAGTCAATCAGCCAGAAGATCATTTGTGCAATGCACGGTCAAATTCCTGCCAGTTCTGTTTTCCTTCAGGAATCACTATGGGGTTTTGGTGGAATGAAACCCGAGCTGGAACCTAAGCAGAGCTGAATTTCACGTGTCAGAATAAATGCAGAGGCATTTATCTTTCTGAGCTTAAGCACTCATCCTGTCCTCCTGCAGCTCCAGCTTCTTGCTTTCCATATCCAGCAGAGCACTTGAATCCTGTAGCAGAATGGTCATGTAATACATACGCATATTGCATAGGCGTGTGAAGTGAGTCAAAGATGGTAGTGGCTCTGTTAGAGATGTACTTTTAAAAAAGTAGCTTTTTAAAACTCAGAGTAACTCCACTAATAGTAAACGTGTTGTGCTTGGGCCATAGGATGCTGGAGCAAGGGAAGAGTTTGCTGTTGACACTGATGGGCTTGAGGAATAAAGATGCTCCAAGGAATCCTTCCCACTGCCCTACTCACAGAGCAACTCAAGGGTGAGCTCTGCACTACAGTGCATGGTGTTGTGCTTAAAGGAGCAACCCCAAGCTGCTTGCAACATGCCCAGGTATCAAGCCGATCTTAGCAAAAAGCTTGACCTGTCGCCATATACAAGATGCACATAATATCTAAGGGAAAAAGGCACTGTGACTCATTGTGGGCTTGGGGTCATGGCTTCCCTTTACGTTGTTGTGAAAAGCCAGTTCTTATTTGTGCCACATAAATTTGCTGACTACAGTAACAGCTGCAAGATGCTTCACTGGTCACGTTGCTGAGCAAAGGTTATTGCATCCAGCGGCAAATCACGGTTTGTCTTATGCTGAGAAAATGTTGTTTTGCATAAACAGCCTTCCTGAATGCTCGCAGGACTGTCTGCAGCCAGTGTGGGGGACACTTACTCTGTGTTATTCCTCATGGAGGAACTCACAGCAAAAAACACAAGCTAAATAACGAAGGAAAACTGGGAATGAACTCACGTAGGATCCATATTTCTAATACTGAAGTCATTATTCAGTCAGGTGGAAAATTGTTTTTTTGTTCTTGAGTAGTGTGTAAAATAAATCTGGGAGTTCATTTGCAAATGAGGAAAATAATGTGAGAGTACAATGGGATGAGCTTGAAATCTCCTTCCCTGAGTCACTTTGCTTATCCCTTGTTTAAATGTTTTGTCTGTTCCAGAATTTCTTCCACCTTTTGTTTGTTACTCAGCCAGACAATATTTTTGCCTTGGTATTTTAAGGTCAAAATAGTTCCATATGCTTGCTATACAGCATAAAGACAGCTTTATGCTGTCTGTCATTTCAAGGAAGATGGAGACAAATGTAGAATATAATTCCTTCTTTATGGTTCATCTTTTTAATAAAAATCTCTGCCCAAAACGCAAATACAAATACTATTCTTGCTTTACTGCTGGTGATTGAAGCTGCTAAACTACTGGATATCTCTATGACACATACATATCACATTCTGATTTTAATCTTTGAATGCAGAAGCAATTTTTTACCCTCCAAAAGAATGTTCTTGTCCAGTGGAAGTTTTGTCCTGCAGCTGCTGTCACTGCCAGTTTCTCATGTAGTAAAAGTATATAGTTTCCACTGGTGCTGTAAATTTAATCATTTCTGAAAGCACTTCTGCACATGCTGGACTGTGAAGTGACACTTGCCAGATGTTTTCCATGTTCAAGTATGTCTGCTCTCTGCCTGTCACTGTAACTTTTTCTAATTGCAAACGCTGTCCTGGAAATGAGTCACCTATGGCTTTCACCATTGCCACGTTGTAGTATCTCCTTTCAAGTGAAATGAATTATCCCACTGTCAGTGACATGGAAGTATTAATGCAGAAGAAGCTTTTGAACTGCTAAGGCCGCAGTGCTGGCAGCACAGAAGATGAAGTTTCTATAGCCTTCTCTGACACTGCACTGAGAACATGATGCTCAGGTTGGAAGAGAGGAATTTCGCACTGATTTGTGTTGCCTGCGGTTTAAGGTAAGAGAATTCTACATTATTGAACACCTTACTACTTATTTATGTAATGATTCCATTGTACATAAAATATTTTATGTATGTAAAAATATTTTGCCCTATAAAATAATTGTTGGAAGAGCATAAGATGAAACATATTCCTCTGTAGGTATGTTTAGGCTTTTAAGATAAGTAACAGCTTAAAAAAGCAGAATTTTAAATGTGTTATTTTAGAAATGCTGCAGGCCTTTGAAAACTTACAGTTCACGGCTATTCAAAGAAATAGAACCTTCTATGTGTTGAATTTAACTGCTAAGCACAATATTTGTGTTCTTCAGGCTGACTGTTCTCTAAGGTTTATCTAGCTTGTTTGTCTAGAGACAGCAGGGGCACAGCAGGTAACTGAGCAAGCAGTGGTTTAGTTAATCTTTCAATCTTTCAGTATAGCTCATTTGTACAGATGAGTGATGACCTCTTTGACAGATGCTGGTTTTGGATCATAAAGCTGCATTCAACTACAAGGACAAAAAATGGTTGTTTCAGCCTCCATGTCTGCTTTGCTCCTGAAGAAATCACTATAAATCTCTCATCCTTTTTATAGATGATCCAGAACTGTTATGCTGCTTGTTTGAGAGCTGAGATGTTATGGTCTTAGATCTTCTGTTGAAGGGGAGCTTGTCTTGCACCCCAAATGCGTGGCAAGTACTCCGCTCTGCCCCTGGTCCCAGTGCAGGTCTGGGTCCCTGCCCCCGGCAATGTGTGTGAGCACTAGTGGACATCGGTGGGGTTGGCAGGGTCAGACACAGCACCAAAGAACACCTTGGTTGTGTTTGTTCACCCCGAGCACATGGCTGCAAGTGGGAGAGCCCATGGAGCACAGGGGACTGGGCCATTCCTATTCTGTGTTCTAGTAGACAGCTTCAGGCTTTGGGTTGGGCTTTTGGTTTGTTTTCTGCTTGTTTGTTGGGATTCTTTCTGGTGAAGCAAACGGAGCACAGGGAAAGTACAGCAGATACGTTTCGAAAAACCACAATAAAATGAAGGAAAATCACAATAATTAAAAAGACTGAGGAAAGGTCAGACAGAGTTGGTCAAAGTCATCACCGAGGCTTGGTCTGCAGTTGGTGCGTCATGGGACTTCTGTCTGGCCCTGGACGCTGCCGGTCTTGTTTGATCATCTTTCTCCAAGTCTCCATCTTTTTTTAGAAGTTCTCAGTCCACAGCCGCTGATTTTGTGCTCTGCTTTTACTTCATCACGTTTTAGTGAAGCTCGGCTTCCATATCTAAATCAGCTTTACTGCTTTTCTGCTTCTAATTTAGACAGAAGCAGCAAAAAATTTTTGCCCTTCTGCTTCAATAATGCCCTTCTGCTTCTCCCTTATCTGGAGAATACCATTCTGGTTTATATACCCGTGAAAAAAAAAGTTATATTCTCATACATCCTTGTTCTGTGACCAAACTCTGCAAGTGAAAAATGGAAAGATCAAACCCGGAAAGACATAAACACAGTGTACTGCACCGAGCTTTAAAAATAAAAATCAAACTACAAAAGCTGTGTCTAAGCTTCCAGGAGAAGTTGTTGGGCAAGTTTCCATACTTGCAAAGATACTTAGAGAGAATATTTGCGTAGTGAGAATACATAGTAAATTAATTTCAAACAAAATGAATTTAGCTTGTCTGGAGAGTCACGTGAAATTCAATGAAATTGAATTAGGAAAACAACAGGATGCTCTGACGTTCCCATCTATTTAAAAGCTGTACTAGGCTTTCTATTTTAGGACTAGATTTAATTGCACTCTGTAAAATGCCTGAGCAGGACAGTCATTTTCTTACCAGCAGGTAACAGCAGTTCCAAAAAATGTGCGCTTGTCTAATGTAGCTGTAGGCACTGTAGCTATGTAGAAACCAGCAGTCATTTATCAAAATAAAAAGAGCAAACTGTTCTATAAAACAATAATTTTACCAGACAAGTATTTTCAGTCTGTCAGAAACAGATGATCAGAACATATTACACAGTTCTTAGTTTATTGTCTCCATAAAAACTTGGAAAAATGCATGTCTGGTCAACCTTTTTTTTTTTTTTTTTTTTTTTTTTCCAGGCACAAATGAGATGTTCATCTTAAAGTGACTATTTTAAAACTCTCTCAGGTTTTTGCAACAATCTTGTCTGTTCCTAACTTACTGCCGTGATCCTTCAAACACACATCTCACCCACGGACAAGGGTGCGCTGACGATGTTGACATGAATAGTGAAGACAAGTTTTGCTGGGGTAGTTGTTCATTGGTAGGTGCTAGTGACCATGGAAACTTGTTTAAGATGACATGAACAAGTCTAACAGTGAGTAATAGAGTAAACGTAAGCAAGGGAAAAAATTGGCTGAATATTGGGGAAAAAAAACCCTTTTTGTTACATCCTGTTAAATTGCTTAAAGGACCCCTAGGGAACAGGTGGGTGTTTGGAGTCATTTAAAAGTAGTTTGGATGAAGGAATTGGAGATGCTCTTGTAGGAAACTATTTTGGCAGGATGAGGGATCTACTCATCTCATTAATCTCGGAACTTGACAAGCTCCCGTTGCAACCCATGTGCCTTGCTGAGCACCAGTAACTTTCTCAGTTAGTTGCAGAGGTGAATGGCTTGTGCCGTTCTGAATCAATGTGGTAGGTTCACTGGTGATATTAGATTTCTGGAAAATATTATGCGAAGAGACCATTTATGATGGAAAGAGCGGATAAATAATCTCAAGCCCCTTGAGGTGCCGGGCCACACAATCTGTGCAGCGTCAGGCAGACCTCTGGGCAGGGTGCACGGTGCAGACCCCATCTGTCAAGAGGTTCCCCAGCATTTTGGTCTCAGAAGTGCACGACCCAGTGCAGGTGCAAGGCTGCACACAGCGCGGGCATGGGTCTCTAGCCCCTCCATGGGCACCACTCTTCCTGCTAGGATTGCTATGCAGGGAGTGAGTTGAAGCATAAGCAGAAATTCAGATGTGATGTTAGATTGGGCAAAGACAGATACACTGAAAGTTGGCACAGTGAAGTGAAACAACATATACTACATTTACTTTACACAGCCTACTTACTGTTTTCAGTAAGCTGGTCCCTCTGTCCCTGTTATGCTCAGTTTAATTTTGCTTGGTCACCTTTGCTCTCTTGCTCTTTGTAATAGGGATACATTTTAAAATGAAACTGTGCTTTATTTGTGACCTCTGCTATCCAAATAGATGAGGACTTGCAAAGCCAAGTTTCAGACATCCCATTCCTTAATACCGTTCCAGTGGCTGAAGAAGGATTTTCTGACTTCAGTCCCAGTTATTTTTAGGCGAAAACGCTGACTTAACACTGCTTGCTTCCTCCTGGTGCTCCCACAGGAAGTACATCAGTGGCAAAAAGAGCATGTTCTACATTCCTTTATCATGCAGTAATCATGGCATTGTAATCAGTTTGTAAATATTAAAATTATAAGATTTTCATTGTTTTGAATTGTGCAAATAAAGTACTATAGAAAGAATTTGTAAGGATTCTGCCCCCCTCCCCCTCTTTTTTTCATCCTTTTATTTTCTTTAAATAGCAAACACAGAAATGTTCAAGAGCTTGCTTGATTCCATATGCACCTCAGGATGCTTGGGTTACTCGTGTTCTTAAAAGACATTGGTCCTTTTTGTGAAATAGTCACAAATGACACCTTGCACTATGCCCTGGTTAGAAAGGATTTTTTCCATGTTACTTTGAAGAGTGACATCACAGTGAATCAAGTTCTTCATTGAAGGAGGCTGGTAGATGTTCTGAACATTACTCGCTTGAGTTATCCTGTCATTTTCTTCTGATGAGCCCAGCCAAATTACTTACACACAAATTTCCTTCTAAAACTCTTAGAAGTGAGTCTTGCTAATATTTACTTTTAGCAGAGAGGTAGCCTAAGTGGATTAAAATCTTGCTTTAAGCAGCAGCAGCAGCTTTTTGATACTATTTTAAGAGATGTTGTCCAAGATGGATAGAGCTTTAATTTAGCTGCTTGGACTTAAGACATTCAGGAAGCATACAAGCAAGCAAATTGAAATGTTGGATGGAAACGAGATTCTTGGCTCAGCAGACACTATTTAATTTATTCTTGTTCTTTAGTTGGAGTTGAAAACCAACATATGAAATGGCCCTTCCCAGTCTCCTGCTGGCCCAGGCAGTATTGGATCAGTTTAAGGGTTCACCTTTGATGCTTCCATGTTGACATCTTAGTGGAGAAGCAGGCAGTGGCTATACAAACTACAAAGATTGTGTGTTTTGTATATAAGATACAAAGAGTATGGAGCAGCTTAGGAGAACTATAGGTAGTCCTCTACTGTACAAAGTGTTACTTACAAATGGAGTTTCTGTACATTACAAATCCCTTATAAATGGAGGTTGTATGGAGTACTAATTATGAGTGGAATTTCTTCTCATTCTGAGAATCCTCCATGTCTAGGATATTTCCTAGTGGTATTTAAATGTAATTTTTAGCTGGAAGTTTTTAATTCCAAAGATGAGAGATGAGGCATTTCTGTAATAAAACTGATCTTTGTCTATGAATTCTATTTCACGTGCTATTTTTTCCTTATTAAGTGAATTAACCTGTAGTATTGAAGATACTTAAACAGTAAAATTTAAAGAGGACTCTAAAAACAATTTTGCAAAGGGCATAAATCAGTTTAAATGTAGTAATAGGTTTTCTAGTTAAACTGTTTATTACCATTCATATTACAATTTTATGGGAGAATAAAAATGTCAGCTACCTCTGTGCAGCTGACCCTCTAATTACAAATTTACAATTTAGTCAGAATAATGAAGTTCAAAGCACATGTCATTGATTGACCAAACCATCTAAAATTTAAAGGTACTTGAAATTCATTACAAACAACACATTTTTAAGCAATTCAAAGTTAGTACAGCCTGATATAAATAGATTAAGAATGATTAACTAGTAGATTGCAAATTGTTATTTCAGATAAGAAATCTTTTTTTCTTTGGGATTGTTTATAACAAGTCTTCTACTGAAATATACTTGGTTCAGAGTAATTCAGTCTCATGAGTAATAAGAATAACAAGTATCTGAAAAGTAATATAAAATCATTGCTCATATGATTTGCCAATGAGCAGCAAAGAATAATGGTGATAGATGAGCTCTATGGAACAACTCGGCTGAGAACATATACTTATTTAGACAACAGAGATTATGGGCTTAGAGCAAGAATTGTTGGGTACCAGTCATTAGTTTGCATGCTGCAAGACATGAGGCAAGATTAACTTTATGAATAATTGTTTATTATTTAGCACAATAAAAGTTCCCTCTGTTAGTCTATGCACCTGATGTTTCTGTGATTATGAAACTATATTCTCTAGTGAACCATTTTTGTTCTGCTTTATTTTCCATCACTTTGAAGATGTATCTGTACTAAGATCTGCAAATTTGCAAAAGCTAGTTTTTGGTTTTTTAAACATTTTTGAGAGAAGTATACTTTGCAATTGGTCATTGCGAATGGATTCTTGCTATTAACTTTCAGGCTTACACCACATTCTCATGATCGTTCCTCTTGCTGCTTTTCCTTTCAACCACTGTTAATTTAAATATTTACATAAGTAAATAACATTAAAACCTAATATGTAAGTTTGTATTTTAAGTAGAAGTCTACTAGGCTCAGATATGTTTTCTCATGCAGGCCCTCCTATGTTTCCCTTTTTGTGAATCCTCCATATTCTTTTCTGGTCTCAAATTTTGCAGTTTTATCTGACCTGAGTTTTGATCCAAGTCTGGGGCTTTGAATGTCTCCAGAATTTTGAAATACTTAAGGATGGCTTTCAAATTAATATCATGTAAAAGCGTAATTTTTCACATGGTTTCAATATGAAGCCATAAATTTTATCTGTTTCATGACATGATCCCAGGGTAGCCATAGGAATCTAAAACCTAAATTGTGAATCATACTTTACCTAGCTATTTTTGAAACCTTATAAGTTTTATATAACCTTCAGTTTTATTATATGTTTTCTGTAATGGTCTAGTAGTTAGTCTTTGGCCTTGCCCTTGCTAAAATACAATTTTGCTGCAGACTTCCCTATGTGATGACTCACCCTCCGGAGATGCCTTTTCTTTCCGTGGCAACAGCTGTGTTGCTAAGTTTTTGTTCTTCATAATGTAGTTCATGCCACCTAAGATGCGGATTCTTTCACTGGACTAAGCTGAGTGCTCACCAGCTGAGACTAATTCCTCTGTGACCTTAAGGCAAGACACTTTCTGTTTAGCTAAGCTTCTCTTTTCTAAAGTGTGAATAACACTACTTCATTTATTGCCTGCGAAGGCAACAAGAAAGCTTTTCACTTGCAGCACTATGATGATGTATGCCAACAGATATTAGTGGTCACAAGAAATAAATGAGTACTATTTTGCCACCGAGCAATTATTTTGTACAAGATGTGGTGCGTTTTCTGTGTAGTTGCAAGTGTTGCAGCCTCTGGGCCCTTACCTAGACATTTAACAAGTTTGCTCATTATTACTTTAAGGCAAACAAACATTCGCTTCTGTTCATTACTGAATCTGCAGTGTGAAGAGTTCAATTACTAAGGGCATAGCATTCAATTTGCTTGGTGGCAGGAACAGAGATCTGAGTCCTTGAAGGCAACAGAGAGCTGTCTGCCAACACATCAGTTAACTTGTCTTCAGAAAAAAAAAATGCCAAGGCTACTGCTCAGGGCCAATGTGTCCATTTTCTGGGAAATGTAGCGCAGATATCATCATGAATGTGCTGCAACCATCTCTGTGGAGTGCTTTTTTTCTGAGCGGTGAGCCTGATTAATTGTTTACATGTAATAATACAGTAATGATTTAACAGTAGCATTTTAATAATATTTATATCTGTTAGAAAGGTGCCAGTAGACGCAGTGAGCACAAAATTCTTCCATAACTGAGAGGAGGGAGAAGGATAAAGGCTAGAGTACCCACTTTACTTGGGGTGCCTGATGTGTTACTGTCATTGCCAATCTTGAGTATTAAAACTATGAAGCAATTCTGTCTGCATCACTTTAAGGAGATATGTTCTGATTCATTTTTTCTTTTGCTTCCAAGCTGCTTGAAAATGCAGTTCTTTCTTTTTCTTGTAGTTTATGATATGAAAAATAAAAGGAATAGCGTCATTTACTATGCTTTCTTTTCCAGGGCACTCCGGGTTATGCGAGGGGATTTCCTCACTCTCACTTTAGTTGCTGAATTTGAAAACCTGAAAAGATTTCATGCTGGAGAAGAAAAGATTTCTTGCTGGAGAAGAGATTGACGAGATAAGAGACTGAAGTCTACGCCAGCCAGGCCATGAACCAACTATTTGCTTCTGCTCTCTGTTCTCTGGTTAAGCAGGAGAAATAAAGTCAGGCCTGAGCTGGATGGGACAGGACATTGCCTTTCCCAGATGGATTCCTGATCTGGAAGATCAGGAGGCAGAGGCACACTGTAGTGTGCAGACCACCCTGAAAAAAGTGTCTGAACTTGGTTGTTAAGGGGCTCTAGTTAACCAAGAGCCGTATTTAATGCTATTTAAGGTTCAACTCTCTTTGTTTTTCTTTGTAACTTTGGCTTCATTTAGGCAATTCACTTTGCATTAGACCTAGAAAAAGACAAGTTGGCCCTTACATTACTCTGCTACATCCTTCATAGATGAGAAAAAAAACATGATAGTATGATGTTTCACTATTTGGGTGCAATGATATTCAATAGGCTTCTGGGAGAGCTGCATGGTTGAAGTCAGAGAAACCAGAGCTTTTCTTCTGATATTTCTCATGTCCTTTGTATAATTGTGGTTCTTAAAACTTTTCAAATTTTTAAGTACTAGAGTGGGAAAATGACTTCTAGCTCTATAAACTTTATTGAACACAGACAAAAGGATATGGAATACTTTGGTGTAGGATTGCAAGCGTCTTGAAGAAAAGGTTTGAAAGTTGATATAATTTGAGTCTTTTGCTTAAATTCACATGAGCTGCAGGTAAATTTTTACCATCCCGAAATAAGTGAAGTGAAACTGTCAGTGAAAATATTTAAAGTATTTTCTCGCATCCTTTCATGAGCTTGAGTGGTGCTCCTGCCCAGAGAAGGAGGTGCCAAGGAGAAGATCTTCATTCACACAGCAATTTTTCTACCCAGGTTGGAGATGCCCTTTTTACCCCAGGTAACTTAAAACTTCTGCATGACTTTCAGCCAAAAACGGGCTTGCAAGTTGCAAGAAAGCTACAGTCATTAAATTTACTGTTTGTATATAAGAATGTAACATGCAAAATTTGATAAAAAGCCAGGAATTTAACTTTGCTTCTTGTGCCTTGTTGTATACGTCCCTGATCATCCTGAAGAGCCTGGGACGTACAGACATGAGGATTTCTTGGAGGTTTGGTGTCTCTTGAAGGTCTTGGTCTGCGTAGGTCTCATCCATATGCCAGAAATCCCTTCCAGCCAAAATCTGAGCAGACAAGTGGAAAATTACTGGTATTGTTACTTCATAGCTGACTTGCGTATTAGAAATTCACCTTTCAGCATGATTTTTATACATATACTAAATGATTGGCAACTCTAATTAAAAAAAAATGGTATTTTACATATATGTGCCTCAGGGCATGACAGAAATTAGGCAAGTCCCTCATCATTTTTTAAATCAGCTTACGAAAGAGTGAGGATGGGAAACGTTAAACCCTATTAAAAACTAAGTCTTCCTACGTTGTGTATTGTCATAGAGTGAGAAGGAAGTAGGAGAAGACAGTGAGAAACATGTAAAAGAATTGCTTGCACATGCAAATCAGCAATATGAATGCTAACTGGCACTAAAAGCTGCTTGCCTTAATAATGATATCTTGAAAAAATTCAGTAATGAGGCATGATAGTCTTGAGATGCCCTTCTTGCACAACATCAGGTTTATGATGAGCATTAATGCACAGAGACACTTTCTTTCATTAAAAACGATTACTCAAGCATTGTTTTAATTATTTTTCAAGGAAAATGTAAACAGTTAAATTTTATGTGCCTCAGAGGTTCTTTCTACTTCAACCCTGGGTAAGCTAAAAGGCTTAAAAGGAGTTTGAAATTATGTTTTGTAGTGCAATGTAGATTTTGTCCAATCTTCATATTTATTACAGGAAATGAGGTACCTAACTTGAATACTAAATCTATTTAACAATGTCATACTGTGGCTTTATATACTCTGCTCCACAGTGAGCGGAGGCTTCCTACCAAATAATGCCAGAGTTAATTTCCTTATCAAATTGTGCAGCATATACAGAAAATATTTAATTTATTCTTCTTACCATTATCTTAAAGATTATTGTTAAAACACATAATCTTCCTGCCGCTGGATGACATGCAGTGCATTTCCACCCTGGGAGTAGACACAGCTAATTAAAATCTGTCTCCTTTCTTTCTCTCATGTAATACCAGTGTTAACCACATCAGCAGCTCTTAGTAGACTTTGCAATGCCAGAACATGACACGGAGGAACAGGTCAGCTGTTCAAAAAACCTTCTATGTCTGCTTGGTTTGAATGTTTCCCATCACTTTAGGGTAACACAATCTTCTATCTGTCCAAAAGGAAGAAAAAAGACGACTCCTTAAAACACAGCCACCAAGTGCTCTGCCTCTGGAGGTCCCTAAAGCTGAGATGATAGGACATCACTGCTGTGAAAGCCCAGCAATATTAGTAGCTTTACTTTGGGTTCAAGTAAGTGAAGAATGTCACTTAACTCTTTTTATTGGTTTTATGATTAGATAATACATACAAAATTCCTATGAATAAATGCACGCGATGGGTTAGGATGACAGACCAATTTTTTAACTCTACTACAATTCAGAAACTCAGGTTGACACCTTATGTGCATCAGACATTCTTCTGAGCAAAGTGGACGACACGGACTTGTTACAATTACGAATGTCTTGAATGTTTTATTACTAGAAGAAAGTAGAAAAGGTTAGATGCATCCATTAAATTACTGGACCAACATGCAATTTAAAGGTGCAGTGTAGATTTTAATGATACTCTTACTGTTTTTTTAGTATACATGTTTATTTCCTGTAGTTATTAATGATGTATAATGTGGATATATGGACAGTTTTTATCATGTACCTTTAAGCTTTATCCATTTCTTTGGATAAGATATTTCTTCATAATATATTTCATATACTATTCACTTTTTCCTTAGTATTATATGTAAGGAGAAAGCCCATACTGAAGAGATGATAATAAATGTTGATGTGATACTGAATGAAAAATATCCTGTATCTACACTCTATCAATATTGTATAGTTATAGGCAGTAAGAGATGCTCAGATTTAAAATAGGTCCAGAAATACAGAAATATAAAAGAAGACTGAAGACTTTTCACCTCCCCACGTCTTTTTCTGTGCTGAGCTTAGCTCAAGCACGACAGAGATTTAAGCCTGTGCCTATCAGGTGAAGATCTGAACACTGTCTCCTTTAAAAAAATAAAAAACAAACAAAGACCAAAAAAATCCCCACACACATAAAAAGGGAAAAGGAATCTGTCTTTCAAATAATAAAAAATATAGATCAAAGTAATATAGTAAATGAGGCATTCCCATTACTACATGTGAAATAAAGCATGAGAATTTCTATTAAATAATTCATTATTGAAAAGTAAATGAGGCTTTTTCTGATGGGACAATTATGGAATTTCATACTGTCTGAAACAGTAATAAGAAGGATACTGTGTTCTTGTTAATGGCTCTATTTCTTTTTATAAATCTAATGAGCATGTTTGATCTTTCCTGGTTTCCTCATGCTTCATTGTTTCTGTCATTGTCAAAAGCCTGCTTTTTCGCTTCTCTTGTGAAATAATCTACATAATGCAAGCTGACTGTTTATAACGCACAGTGAATTTTCCAGCAGCAAGGAAGAAAGAGAATCATTTGATAAAAGTAAACATATCATTGAGACAGCTACAAAATTAGATAATTTTAGCAATGTAGATTTTTTGCTGCCAGTCAAGATTTAAACAAAAGTATCATCTAACATTTGGCAGATAATTATGTTTTTACAGGGGAAAACATAACAGAGTTTAAAGAGTTAAGGGCTCTTTTTTCTCAAATAATTTTGTTCTTTGAAAATTTCCATGCAAAAGAATCTGAACAATTATTGTTACAGAAATATGAACAATGTTCATGTCATCAGCGTAAGTTCATTTCTACTTCAGTTTTCAGGCTTCCACATGACTAATTTTTGTTTTGGTACCCCAAAGTAGGTACCAGTGCAGGAGGCCATTTCCCACCTCCCATATTGTTGGGTACAAGACTAAGGAGGTTTCTTGGAGGTATCTCCATTGGGCATTAGGCACAAGCCTCCAGTCCTACACTATTCTCTGAATGTAAAAGCCCAAGCACAGACTCTTCTTAATAAAGGATGAATATGTGTAATTTGCCTGACTGCCTTCAAGTTACAGAGGCTGCTATAGCCACAATGCAACTGCAGAGAAGCTGACTAAATGCTGGTATTTCTTTTGAATTTGAAGAGAGAGGAAGGGAAGGAGAAGGGGACAGGAAAGGAAGACCAATTTTTATTCAAAAGGGCAATGTGAGAGAAAGCAAGATGTTGGCTGAAGGGAAGCATATGCATATCCTCCTGCTTGGTTGTGTGCTCCCAGGGATGTCTTGATCAATATCAGAGCTTTACACAATATATGAAATAGATTGTATTTCATAAGATACATTCTAAATTGCACATTTCCATATATACTATGCTAATATGAAATGCAATTGTATCTGATTCTAATACTTTATTGTTAGTTTTTATCATGTGCAGAGTAAAATGAATGAGTTGATGCACAAGAAATCTGGATTTAGTTAGATAGCACATATCTGAAGTAAATAGAATGCTTTAAATACAGGCAATATAAATATGTGAAATATATATATACAGACTGTTTTTTTCTGTCCTGAGATGAACAACTACACAGCAAGATTACGTCTAGTGCTGGCAACCGAAAACAAGCCATACAAGTTTTCTTACAAAACATAAAACCAAAGTTTGGTAGGAAGAAGATGTGGCGTTGTCGTCTGTTTTTTCTGTCTGGAATTTTCTGGCCAGACTCATCCAGCTTTCACAAACGTTTCCTGTTTCTTTCGACCCAAATTTGGGGGTGTTTCCTAATTTTACTTGTACCAAACAAAATGCAGTCTTGCACAGTTCTGTCATAGCTGACAAATGCATCTAGTCCTGTCAGCAGATGTTTTCGTTTCCCCCATATTTTTTATTATCATGATGCAAAAGCCCCCAAATAAGAACCGTATTTCCAAGGAAGAGAACAGGCACTTTGCAGAAGGGAAGGTAGCAAGATTGGGCCTGAACTCAAGGAGAAGTCCTCCTTAAAGCAACTGTGAAACCCTGTTAGAGAATGAACTGCTTTTTCACTTCTGCTCTCCCGAGGAGCACAGTCTAAATGTCTGTGAAATTCATCAATGTCCCCCGTAATTGGCCGAGACGTCTGGTTATGGCCTCGCTAATGCCGTTTAGAGTCCTTGTCACTCTGGCCAAGATTGATGTGCAGGCTTGGTGCTGGGGGAGCTGCTGCCGGTGCTCCCATCACTGCCTTCCACATCCCAGCTCTCCTTTCCCGTCTCTGCCGACACTGCCACGTCACCTGGCTGGCTTTGCATGCTACCGGACTGACTTTTGCTGGATTTCCAGATGTTCCTTCAACTTCCATGTGGATTTTTGACTTTTCCTTCGCTGCAGATTCTTTCTTTTTTTCCCAGGAGAACCTCCATATTTTTATTCATAGCTGCATCCCTACATTCTTCATTGATTATTTATGCTGCCTACAATAATCCCCATTTCGTCTTAAAATGCCATACTGAGTATCTTGATTTCACATTGGAAGCTACGCTGATGACCATTGATAAAGCTCACAGAACATCATATATATTTATTAATAAAGCTTCAGTGTCCTGCTCAACATTATCACTTCTCTAAAGTACTCTCCCCAGAAGATCGTGCTGAAATTGAATGCCATATCTCATTTTACTTTGATAGATGAATATATTTCTGCCTACCAATTAAACCCTTTCAGGATATTCACCACCAAAGTGTGCCTGGTGCCAGTGAATCAAACACTACTATAGCCAATACTCTGTACGCTAGTTAACAGCTCAAGCACCAAGGTAACAGAGTGATTTTTTTATTATTGTTATTCTTTTTTCTGGACAGTTTGCTGATCAGTGATTGAGGAGGAAATGCCTGTTTCAAGCTTTTTGTATAATGTCACACTAAATGAACCATAAAGGAACAGTACGGTAAAATACATACCTTGGAATTTATGAGAACATTTCACAACTTTTAAAGACCACATAGAAAGGTCTAGTTTTTTTTAAATGGTACCAGGGGACCTTTGAAATCAGCTTTACCAGCAAGGTCAGCTTTAACAATGGAAAAGTTAACCGAACCTCAATATCACAGTCAGGAACATAGCAAAACTTAAACTCCAGAACTGTTGGACTACCGAGGAAGAAACGAATATAAAATGCTAGTAATTGTTATGATGGTCATATTTATTCAGGCCCAAACTAAATGTTCCTGGGTGGTCAGCAGTGAGATAAGTGGTATTGTAGGTGACTTTTAAAGAGAGAGGGACCAGTCATCCTCAATTGACCCTGAAAACTGCTGCTGTGCAGGGTTTAACAAGTTCCATGTTCCCGGATGTCCGGGAAGACATAAACCAAGGAATCAAGGCTCTCACAATTTTACTTTTTCCCAATGATATAAGGAAAGAACCTCCTCATGTCTATACAGAAACCATTTGATTTTCTATCCTGCAGGTTCAGCCTGGTGCTATACTGTACAGAATAAAAAGTCTTTCCAAAGGATAAAAAGAAAAAAAAATAAAAAGTAATGCTCCATTTACATTAGGAAACCTTTCTATCTTTTCTTCCATCTTTTCATCCACAAATTCAATTTCTGTGAAATGGGTATTACTTTCGCCAAGCAATTTGAGGTTGATAGCACAATGCATTGGATTTGGACTGTCTGGCAGACTTTCTCTTTGAGAAACTCCTCCAAGGAAATGTCCTTCTCACTTTAAATGAGGCAGTTATTGTTTGTCTCCCAGCCTTGGAATAAAAAAAAAAATAGTGGCAAAACCCCAATCACTGTTGGAAAGGATGCATAAAGAAAGCCAACTAGCAATATTTGTAGAGGAAAATCTAAGGCTAAGCTCTGACAGTATCTGAAAAATGGAAAGCAAAATTACACTGGCAGGAACAAACCTTGTTAACTGCATCTGTGATTATTTCTTGCGGTAGCTCTGCCCCGCTCCCAGCTCTGCAGCTTCTCATCCCTGCTGTGAGGGGTAAGGTAAGCAGTGGCAAACACAGGCTTGTCCTTCCAGCACCACCAGTGTGACTCATGCCCTGCCGGGACGTCCAGGCTGTGCTCGGGATCAGGGGCACGCATGGAATAGGAGGGATCCTGCCCTGGCACTAAGAGCTGCTCATCCTCGGGCACAGCTGAGGCAAGCATGTCTTCTGCTTGTATAAAAGACGCCAATACTGAACTTTTTGCAAAATAGTATTGGTCTATTTCATTAGCACTAAAGATCTCCTTTCTTCGCACAAACTAAAATGAACATATCCAGAATACAGCTCAAAGACACTTAGCAGTGATAATTGTCACATTTTTTTTTTAAGTTGGACATTTTCAAGCCATATAAATCAGTCATATCCACAATTAATATAAGTTTTACAAAATTTTGTGTAACATTCAACTTACCAAATTATTGTATTTATTAGTTTCTAAAGAAAACGTTTTAAGAGCTAGAGTCCTGTAATATTTCAGCCTGCAGCAGACTTCATCAGAGCTATTGAGCCTTTCTTCAGGTATGGTTAATAAATAGATTATTAAAAGGCAAAATTTAAAAAAAAAACTAATACAGAACTTACTTTTTTCCCTCTAGCAATGAAAAATCAAAATCCTATATGCTTTGGTGGGCAGAGTGAAAGACTACAGTGATACTTATCATAAAGTTTTACTACATTTTATGCTCTTTACTACATTTTATGTTAACAATTTTTTGGTTTTCTTTTTTTCTTAAAAAAAAAAAAAAAAGATGTCTGGGCAAAACCAGAAAACAACAAATTGCCACTATGCTTGCTGTGCCAGACTCTAGTTCAAAGTGTCGTATTTTCTCATGCTGCTCGGTAAGATCATATGAGAAATGACATAGAAAGGTCACAGAACTGTCACTTCTTTATTAAAATGAAATGGCCTCTATTTTACAGGGCTTCTTTGCAATTTTCAGAACTTAACGTCAGTAAACGCATGGCATACAAATGATACTTCTAAATTCAATTCATTTTGCTATATCTGGAAAAGAGAAATTGATGTTGGCACCTTATGGGTGTTGATATCAAATAGAAAAATATCTGCCTACAGGAAGATTTATCAGACCTAAACTTGCTATCTATATGTAAACATTGCTACCTTGTAATTGTAGAGATTTCTCTCATATGGCCATTTTTCTCCAATCTTGGTGGCATTTTGTAGCTTCTGTTCTGTAGATATTGAATTGGAAAAGTAACTTCTGGAATGTGGCAACTTATGCTCATTGAAGTTAATGGTAAGGCTTCCTGCCCAGAGGTTGGGGGGCCTATGGACACGAGGGCAGGTAGAGGGACAGGACCAGCATTGCAATTTTGGGTGCAAGACAGTTAAATGCATCTAGCAGCTAGCAAGGCCAAAGCAAACAAAAATGAAGCACTTTTTCCTCATGGAGTAGGTGAACTGTGGCAATTCATAATAAGTTTTACAGGGCAAGAGGAGACATTCTCATTAGCAGAGCTCCGTTTAGGGGTAAATTAGGGGTTGTTTTGCCTGAAACATCTGCCTTGGGTATCTACCTTGCTGTGGAGAGTGTGCTGGGCTGCCAGGTCTTACCCAGTAAAGCCATTCATATGACTTATACCAACATGCCTCAGAGACTTTCTCCCTCTTTATAAACTGCATTTTAACTACTTCAGATGTAACTCCTTCAGTAAATAGTATAAAATACAGCCTTACATAAATAATATAGCTAAGCCTAATTATATAAGGCTGGGTTTTATTTCCCATGAGTATATGTAGGTATTTTCATTCTGTTTCATTTTTCTAATCCTAAATTGCAATGATGTTTTCTTTATTATGGTTTATATCTTCTGTATTTAACTCTCCTTAAATGATCCCAATATGTTTCCCAAATCCATGACTCTAACTAGGAAGGCTAAGGAACATTTAATCAGCTGTACTAAGCTTGACTGGTCATAATTTAATTGGCAGGTTGCCTTAAATATTATGTTCCTCTCTGTGTACCCATTTGATTTTAAATAAGAAATTTCCCAGAAGTAGCACTTACGTTATGATGCTCTCTCTAAGACAGGTTAATTGCTATTCTTTTTAATTATTCTCTACTCTGCTTCAGAGGAACTGTCAAAATACACCTTAACATGAATTTATTTGACATTCAGATTGGAATGGGGACTGGACTATTAAAGTAGAAAGTAAAAATTATTATCCTAAGTAAATTAGTTTTCCTCATCTGCCGTCTTGGAAGAAGTTTGAACAGCATAATACATTGCATACGTCTTCTGGATATAACACATATGCTATGGAGCAGCTTACTGAGAATAGCAAATAATTAAAATATAAAGTTTGATCGGGATTTTTAATTAGATTTTTAATTCAAAAAAATCAAATTTTTAATTAGATCCAATTCATATGGAAAATAGCTTTACCTCAAGTAATGTCCTCCTTTTGATGAGCCTACCCAAATCTCAAAGTAAAACAAAACAGCTTCCAGAGTTCCTAATTTCTTCATTACATTACTGAGGAGAAAGAACATTGCCAAAGAACATTAACTGTGTTGTAAATCCGCGTCTACTTTGACTCGTTTCCACAAAGCCATTTGATGTGCTGTCCTCCCACAAGCCATACCAGGGCTTATCTGGTCACAAAACTGAGCTGATACAATCTCCGTTTGGAAATGCATTCCATCTAGTGAGTGGCAAGGGGTGCAGGTGTGGGACGCAGCAGAGACGTGGCCATGCAGGATTCAGGCTGCGGGAGAGAAGGGACCAGACCAGTGCGGATTTACCCGGCTTCAAACCACTGCTTCAGCTCTGCTTTGGCTCAGCAGTAACATTCAGCTCTTCCGTATTCATCCCTTCCTGCACTCCACCGTGGGAGGTTTATAAAGCACTGGAAAGCATCATAGATTTTTAAGGCTAGAAGAGAGAATTTTATCACTTTGTATGCTCCAGACCCCCAGATTTCATACCCTATTGCTAGCCCTGAAGTATTACTATTTAGATGTGATTTAAGAAGTCCAAAAGCCCTTGCAGGTCTCATTGCCTTCAGCAGAAGCTGGAGGCTGCATCTGGAACTGTGTCCTTTGGCTCTCCCATATGCAGGGATGACAGGGAGCTGTGGTGTGTTCACCAGTTCCTTAATCACATCTACAAAGTCCTAGGTGAACACCACAGCCCTCTCCCCTCGTTAGGAACTACGTACAAAAGGGAAAAGCTCCAAGGTAGAAATCAAGCTGCAGCTCGTTCAGTGGCCTTTAAACTCAAAGCAATCCATGCTGATGGGATTTGGACAAGTTCAATAACAAGGAAAACAAAGCTAAATTACAGGGGGTCAGTAAAGCAGTCAGAGGTTAATCTCTAAGGTCATGCCTGAAGTGTGGTTAAAGATATTTTATTGGCTTGCTTTTACAAAGTTCCAGCCAGTGCAAATATTGGTCATAGATTGCAATTGCTACAATCTTAAAACCTACCATAAATCTTCCAAAAAACAGATCAATAGTGAATCAGTAAGATTATAAGGCTGTGTTACTTTGTACCACACTAAAAGAGCTTAATATCCATGGAAAGGAAATTTTTATTGAATAGCTCTGAGAAAACAAGGACTCAGAGTTAAAAAAATACTACTTTTTAGAGTATTCACTTTGTTAGCATATGAATTACTTCATGTTTACAGACACTAGCTGGCATAGAGATACTAGTTGAAATATGTAGTACCTGTCCAGACAATAAAAGCTATTGAGCTATTCTCATCATCCACAGAAATATATTAATTTGGATATCTCTTAAAAAAATAAGCATTAAGCCAGTATGTTTAGTGATTAACAGCTATGAAGAACCATATGGATTCCATTGCAATGAAAGCTAAGTGTCAGTAACCAATCCCTCTGAATTGCTCCTATTTATATATATGTTTTATATAAGTCTTTTTTAAACAGTCATGCTTTGGTCATTGAAGATACTGGAGTAAATGTTCCTGAAAACTGCCACGTGATTTCCTAGAAGTCTAATGTGCCTGACGTCTGCAACTCTTGGTACCAGGAATCTCCCAAGTTAGCTGGATTCGGTGGCTCTTTTGGCCAAGGACACTGAGGCACATCATCTGTTGCCAGAGCTGGATCTGTATGGAAAGGCTGATACTGCCCAAAGGCTTCTCTTGGAAAAGGCCATGGCATTACTCAGCAGATGCTCAACACTTCAGCAGAAGTCTTTACAGGCAAGGGTTAATTTGTGTTCTTTTTTGTGGGCGGTAACCTGTAATGTTCATTTATGTTCCTTTAAGGTTTTTAGATATTATTTATACTGTAGAAATTATTTTGTTTGTTAGTTTTTTGATTCAGTGAGACCTACTTCAAATATTTTAAAGTGCATTCACACTTTGTAGTGACACATCCAAATGTTTGGGCAAGGACTTCTACAAGTCAATAGCTGTTTTGCTCTGTCCTTGAATTCAAATACTCTTTGTTTGAGGAAAGAAAAAAAAAGAAAGAAGAAGAAAACATAATATGCATAATATGAACCTTGAGTATCTCACTCCTTTAGCAAGCTTTAACCTTTTAATATTTTAATTTGATAATTTTTACACAGTCCACTTGGACAATACTTATTGTCTACTTGGGCAATACAAAATCCATATGTTAACACTATTTGAGTAAACACCTCCTGTTAGAGCATTCTGGTTTTTTATTAACTGGATCATGAAATAAAAACTTACATCTTTTTTCTTTCAATTTCTTTTTATTTTTAGATGAAAATAAATAGATTGGAGCAGTCCTACGCACACTTTCTGTCTAATAAAATTATTAGTTTCAGAAATTTCTCTGGAAGATGGTTAGTGAAGCATATCAAGGAGATCGTATCTCCTGCTTGTGCCAAAACCAATGAAACCTATTTCAAATTAGACATAAAAAAACACATTTATTTTACTACTTGTTTGAATATCTTAGAATCAAATTCCAGGATATGCCTTTGGATCATTTTCTCTTCTGTCATAATCAAAACCATCCAGCTCATAAGTTAAAAAAGTCTCAGCATTGCCAAGGAAATCACAGGCCTGTGTTGAACAGCTCACTTAAAATTTCTTTATACCCAGGAGCGTGTTCTGCTGGGCGAGGTAAGCGCATGGGGCTGCCTGCATCTCTGTCTAGCGAGAGGCTGCTGCTGCCACCACATACTGGTTTGGCACAAATAATCACTGTCTTTACCAAAAAACTTACACATCACCAAAACTAGTCACCGTTCTCTCTCATACGAAAAGCTTCTGGCTTAAGCTGATCTATTGCAAAGGTATGGTCATGTCAAACATTATATCTTTATTATTTCCTCTTTATATAGATATATAGATATATAGATATATAGATATATTTTTTCCTGTGTAGCTTGCATCAAACCTATACAGCTAAACAAAAAAGGAAGAACTAGTTCACTTCTAAACATACTATGTCTCTGAGAAATTAAAATGCTGTTTGCTCACGTGATTGCCATTGTAATGTGGTCATTAAATGAGTTTTAAAATATGCAAGTTTTTCTAATCAAGCCTTGGGGGCTGCGAAGCAATCCCTTAGGCTGCGATAAGAGCAGTGCGTGCTTGCAAGTACCTTTGTCCTTGCATGAAGCTACCCTGCAAAATGAGTCCCCTCCCCTATGGTAGGAATCTCAGCTGGGAATGAGTGCTCCAAGGTTTCACTCACAGGTACCATGCATGGTCCCAGCAGCCCCCAGAGCAAACCCTCCAGTCCCCCTGAGCAGCTCTAACTGAGCAACCCAAACCTCCCACTCCCCTTTGGCACGCTGAACCTCAATCACTGGAAGAACATTTCTTTAGCAGAGGAATACATTTATGCAACTGCTCTCAGGGCTGAGACAGAAACTTGTTCCCAACAGAGCAAATTTGTTTCATTTCTGTGCCCTCTACCTTCTTTCCTTAGCAGGGTTTATTCTGGAATACAAAAGGCACTACTTTTGCATAATTTTTGTCAGCATTTTGTGGTTGTTCTCAGTCTGTTATTTGGGGGCCTTTTCCATGGAATTTACCCATTCCAATGATACTTTGTAATTTACTTTGTTCGGGAAAGATTTTTTCAGTTATGCAGGCAGTGTACAGACAACGAGTA
The DNA here is from genome assembly GCA_013398315.1 of Nothoprocta pentlandii. Classification (NCBI taxonomy): domain Eukaryota; kingdom Metazoa; phylum Chordata; class Aves; order Tinamiformes; family Tinamidae; genus Nothoprocta; species Nothoprocta pentlandii. The sequence goes on along the minus strand of VZSG01000014.1, from coordinate 441,574 downwards.
CAAAAGACCAAAATAAATAGTTTTCCAAACAGAGTGATATTTATATAGAAGGCTTACTGAGAAGTGAAGTAATTATGGGAGACATCCAAATATCCTGCAAAGGTCTATTGGCAGCATATGGCTTTAGCTAACACTGTGTTGTGTTGTGCAGAATACCTGTTCCAAAAAAAAAAAAAGAAAACACCAAACCCACATGAAAACTATAAACATTTGTCCTGCAATTTTCTTGGTCTCTAAAATGTCACAGTTAGAATAAAATCCAAAGTAGAAAACCCTCTGATCTTTCAGAAAGAAAAGTATTGTTTCAGTGTGTTTGTTGTCATATCTCAGACTGTCACTACAGTAAATGTCAGTCTGGGAGAATGGCTATTTATTTGGGTAATGGTAGCAAGCGACAAGAGGAGAAATGAAAGGCATTTTATGTTCGCTAAGCAGGGTATGTACCTACCATACTGACAAGCCCAGCGAAAGAAATGGCAATATAAGTGCCAAGCTAATCAACTAAATGTATATTTCTAACTTGTTATTCTTTTATTATAAAAATATATTTTTAAAAGTGCACAGTCAAGGATTATTCTTCTAATCAATCTCTGTTGGTAGCAGTGCAGTTCAATAGAGAATTCCATGTGGTCAAAGGACTATTTGCAATGATATTGGCAATAGCTTGGAATTTTTTTTCCCTCCTCCAGTAAAGACCTCTAAGAAACTCCATCTTTACCACCATTTCAGGATGGAGGATCCTCACATTCCTAACTTCTTTGTTCTTTTACATTTTTTTCAGTGTGATATTTACCATTTGCAGACACCGACCTTCCAGGCCAGGAACATGCTCAAGGGTCTGCAAGATACAGGTCTCGGGCTGCAATTGAGCAATGGGACTTCTTTGCCACAACTACAGTCTGCAAGACATGTGGCATTTCTAATCCCTGACAGCTCAAGCAGAGCACTTACTTTTTATCTACAATTTAATCAATAAAGATTGAACTGTGCAATGTAATATCAATACCTGTAGGTAAGATGGTTTTCCATCCCTCTGTACCATGTTTTTATGGTTACTGTAGATCATTTTTGCCTGTGTTTTAGCAGATACTGTCTTCCAGCCACTCGCTTTCCAGACACCCAGCAGAAAATGGAAACCCACCCAAAGTAATGACAGCTGAACAAATATGCAGTATAAATGCAGATAGCTGCACAAGTTAACTGGAAAGAAATAAATTCCTTCTATATATGCCAGAGAATTTTCAAGCAAGTTTCAACGTTATAGCAAGGTAAATCCAGTTACTCCTAAAGACTGAGTACAAGAAAATTCACTAGAGAACATCACACTGATTTCTACAGACCTTATGCTTGTAGAAAGCAGGAAAAGAGAGCAAGAGTTAGGGGTAGAACTGTGGTTGAAAACATGGGCTAATACTTCTATGACTTTGTGGCAGTTTGAAGCCAGGGGGGTAAATTTAGTACAAGGTGAATCCCCTTGCATTCCAGCTGATTCTCAAAAGTTAGAGGAACGGGGAGGGCAGCTAGACCCGTCTCTTAATAGGGATACCAAATACTGTGACGACTATAGGCCCAGCTCTGTCTGACAGGCCTGTAGTTGCCTGGATCGTCCACACGACCCTTCTTGTAGATGGGTGTCACATTGGCCAGTCTCCTGTCATCTGGGCCCTCCCATGGTGAGCAGGACTACTAGCAGATGAAGGAGAGTGGCTTGAGGCTTCATCTGGCCCCATAGTTCCCTTCCTAGTTCCCTAATGATGCTCTTCCTCTTCCACTAAGCCTTCTCTATTCCCCTAATAATTTCCTTCCTATGCCCTTAACTTTTCTCTTCCACCAGTAATTCTCTTCTATTCCTCTGATCATTTTCTTCCTATTCACTTAATAAGTTTCTTTCTCTCTGGCTAATACTTGTCTTCTCTTCGAGCTATGATTCTCTTCGTCTTCCGGTAAGAATACTCTCATCCTCTCGTTAATACTTCTCTTTCCCACCTTCTAGTAATTTTATTTCTGTTCTCCCAATACTTACCTTGTATTCTGGTTAAAATTTCTCTTTTTATTGGCCTAAAAATTCTTTTCTTCTCTGGCTAGTTCTTCTCTTCTTCTTACACTAATAGTCTCTTATACTCCTGCTAAAAATTCTCTTCCTATTTTCCTAAGGATTCCTCTTTCTATTCCCCTAATGATTCTCTTCCTGTTTTCCTGATGATTCTCTGCCTTTCCTGCTAATAAATCTCTTCCTATTCCCTTACAACTTCTCTTACTTTTCTGCTAATAATTCTCCTCCTGTTATGATAATTATTTTTGTTTTATTTTCCTGATAATTCTCTTCCTATTCTGTTAATAATTTTATTCTTATTCCCCCGCTATTTCTCTTCCTATTCCTCTCATAATACTCTTCCTATTCAGCTACTAATTCTCTTCTTCTACAGCTAATATTTCTCTTCTTCACCTGCTAGGAATTCTCTACTTTCCTCTTTTCCTTTTCCTCTCCCCTTAAGAATTCTCTTCCTCTCCCACTAATTATTTTCTTTTTATTCCAATAAAAATATTCTTCCTATGCTGCTAATAATTCCCCTTCCTATTCCCCTAATAATTCCCTTCCTATACCCCTAATTAGTCCCTTGCTCTTCTGCTAATACTCCTCTTCTTTTTCCCCTGATAATTCCCATCCTATGCCCTGGTCGCTTCTCCTCATAAAGGATTGTTGGGCACACAGGATAAATCTGGTTGTCCAATAATGATCAGTAATTTTCAATGCATGCTCACAGTGTAAGTGTACAATAATAGTGTACAGATTTTTGCTGGAGTGCTAAAATATCGGTACATTCATTGCAGTTTGTGAGTCATAGTGGCTCAAAGGCAATTTAGCAGATGGCAATGGGAGTGAGACAGTGTGCCATGTCTTCTGTATTTTGGAATATATGAGAAACATATTCCATAAAAGAAAAGTAGAGACACAATATTTCCCTTTGAGAGTAAATCCTCATCTTGCCATATGACAGTCTGCTGATTCAAAGGAGAAAGAGGAAGAAAATCACCTTAAGAAAATCAGATCTGAAAGTCACTGCATCACTTGGAGCCAATCCAATGGGCTATTATTGGCCCAAAATCTAATCTGGCCTTGCCACATTGGCTACATTACTCCTTACAGTCCTAAGCAGTCTCCTGACACCAAGAATGCCTACGGAGAAAACTTGTATACCCATTATTGATTATGCCACTCCAAATCCTGCCTTTTCTAGCATTATGAAAATATATGGTTGGTGCTACACATGTCCATAAACAAAGAGCAGAAAAGGTTTACCCTGCAGTCTGATAAAAACACTTCAAAAAAATAGGCTTTGATGTCTTTGAGTCACCAATATGAAAAGCTGTTACAAGTGAACAGTTATGCCAACTGCTTAGACCAACAAAATATTCTAAACGAAAATAAGTGTCCTGGCAAGTACTTTAAAAACGTCTATCAACGTCTATATCTATTATATATATTTAAATATATAAATATATAAATATATATTTAAATATATAAAATATATTTTCCTTGACTGCCTGAAAAACATTGTTTCAAAAAAAAAAACAAATATCATAATAAAGCTATAATAGGATTGTAACTAATTTCTGAAGTGGGTTCTGCTGTAGATACAACTAATGTAAAATCTAAAGTAACAAATATCTTTGAAGAGTATATTGAATATTTTTAAATGATTTTTAATATGTAATGTCATAAGACACATTTGTTTCTTAATCTAATGTACAGACACTCACATATATAGCATAGTCTCATCTTGGTTGTTCCTCTACCATTTCAGTCTCTGTAATAGCAAAATCTGTTCTAATTTTCTTGTCACTCCAGTAATGGTTCAGAGCACTGTAAGTTTATGAACTATCTAAAATACTAGAAAAAGAATTAATTCACATAGCTCAGCCCAGCTTTAGAATGCTTTACATAGGTACAGAGTGATTAGACAAACAAATCACACAAAATTTTGAGAATAATACATTTTTAATATTTCTGTGAGATGCAGTCTGTTTATAACTCAACAAACATTATAAAAAGCCAAGTCTCGCTACAGCATTTTAACATACACAGAAGCTACTGAAGAGCAGCACAATAACTTGTAAGTACTTGTAACTTTCAAGTAAAGGAAATTGAAGAACCAAGTAAGTTTTATAAAAAAAGTATTTCTCTTAAAGAATACTTAAATCTTAAACAAGATGGAAGAGATAGCAGATGAACCAAAGAAGAATTACAGAGCCTAGGCAGAGAGATTATTATTTTAATTTGTTTGGTAGAGATCTAAAGCTAAAGTTTGAGAGGCTAATGCTTTATTTTGCCTCAATTCTGGGTGAGTTAAGCCTGGAATATAATACTACATATATATGATTTGCACCTTTATTAGTTCCTGGAGAAATTTTAAAGTAAAAAAATTAGGTCAAAATTTAAAGATAAGGAAATAATGATAATATTATTACAATATCTACTTCCATAGATTAGCCAAAAATTTCCAAGCGATTAACAGCTTACCATTACTTCTGCTGCTACAATTATTTTAGAATTCTGAGTACTCAAAGTGGCTACAAAGGCATTCATAAAACTTCCTCCAAATCTCACCAGAGTGCAGATTGCCCAGAGAATTTCATGACAAAAGCCCTAGCTTACTTTTTCTTTATCTTCCACCACTTCTTTGTACATGCAATGAATATTTATATTTTGGCATTAAACCAAAATCCTTTTTTTTTTTTTTTTTAACCATAAAATTGTCCCTCTTGAGCAGGACAAGGCACATCCCTTCATGCATTTCAGTTAATAGTTAATGAGCCAGAGCACATCAAGCCTGCAAGCATGCGCTGCTTCTTCCGACCTGTGAATCTGGACGAGACAGGGATTGCTGCAGAGAACTAGTGGGGCTGCAGCTCCATTTGCATTCCCAGCATCGCAAACACTGTTAGCTCCATAACAAATAAGCAGCTGCAGGGGTGCAGGACTCTCCTCTGCTTCGTAAGTTTTGGCAGTCCAGCTCACACGAAAACAGGGTTGTGTTTCTTTCACGCCTGGACAAGTCATTTTGCTTGCATCTCCCAAGTCCTTGGCAATTTCTGCTTCAGTGAGTTGCTAATATTTATGCTGGAGAAAGCTTTCCAGGAGCCAGTTGGCAGGGCTGCTCAGTGACAGATGAATGCTGTGCATCAGGCAACGTCATTCTGACAAATTCTCTGTGCTTACTTTCATCATTGCTTTAATGCACTGTTCTTCTTTTCAGTTTCATCTGTCTTCTTCCATTGATCTCGTGACTCAATAATCCAAGCTTTAGGTTCTTTTTTTCTCCTTGATGGCTCAGAAACCTCTGCAGCTATCTGACCTAAGCAACCTGTACAGAAACCAACAGGCAGCTGCTTTGTTCTTTCTCAGCACCGTCTCTGCTTCAGGCATCAGTGCTGTAGTGAACTCTCAAGATACTTTCTTGCTATCTCAAAATAACTTCTTGCTTCAAAATTATTTTTTTAAATCTTGGTTTATTTACAATCTGTTCCTACCCTGTTTTTTCTCAAAGATGGATTGCCCATCACCTTACTATTCCAAATTACCAAAGTCATGATTAAGTCAATCTAACCTTAACCCACAAATCTGTTCAGGTTCAAAACCATTACCTTCATATTTAATGTAAACATGTAACATGTTACCATGTTAACATGTAAAAAGGTTTTAAAAATTCAAAATCAGTCATCTCAGTCTACGGATCACCAAAGGATGAGCAATTTCCCTTAAGTCTTTGAGTTACTACTGAGTGCACCAGAACTTAAAATATGTCATAAAAATCCATTTCTTTGTAAAGAATTTTGTCTTCATTCTCTTTGCAATATTGAATAGACGTCAACAAAGAATAATGGTTGTGTAAAGGAATCATGTTCTCTCTCTCTCTCTGTGTATATATATATATATATATATACACATATATGTATATATGTGTATACATATATATATGTGTATATATATATATGTATACACATATATACATATATGTATATATATATGTGTGTATTATATATATAAATAAAAAATTAATTTATACATGCACAGAAAATAGGCTAGTTAATATTTCTGCTTGATAACTCTACTGTCTTGCCATTACTTCCAGAGGACCACTGGAAATTGTAGTAGTGTTCCTAAGAATATAAAATCAAGAGCAGATCCTCTGTTTTCTTTTTTTTTTCCCCCATAGGAATTTCACACACATATGTACTTCTGTTGTTCAGAAACCCTGAAAAGTCATCCAAGGATAAGCGTAGCTTCCCTGGCCAACACGCATTTGCTGTAAGTAAACACTGAAGAAAGTAAACAATATTTTCAATGGAAGGTTTTGGTGTCTCTGTTTACAAGTTTCTGACTTGTCAGTGAATTCCCAAGGCTCAAACTTTGCCTCTCTATTCATCTTCAGAATTTTATAGGGCTTTGAAAGGTGTAAAATTTAGCAGTGCCTTTACAGCTGGCAGGATTGTGGCATGAGTCACTTGGCACCAAAAATGCTTGGGTCCAATTTGTTAGAAGTAAAATATTTATTACCATCTTTTTACTAAAAATAACTTATTTTTTATGATCAACATTAGACCCCTGGGAAACAAAATAATTCTGCTTGTAGCATTTTTAGGCATAGCTCTTGGTAAATTATTTTTTAGCCAGAATACTTATTCTTAGTCATAATAATAATTGCTTTCCAAAAAACTTATTACATAAGTAAAATTAACACAATATCAACTTAGGTAATATGACTTTTACTTCTTTGTGTTTCTGTTAAAATGTAATGTCAGCAATCCTTTTCATGTTTCACAAAAGGCTTTGTAATATACAAAAATCTTAATTAAATACTTAACTCATCATTGGACTGAAAGGCAAGAGTTCTGAAAGAAATGGTTGAAATACAATTCCCTATCTACAAAAGTTTTAAATTTGCATTTTGGAAACCCCCCCTGTTTAAGATATGACCAATGGGTTTTGCTTTCTTTTCTGAATATCAGAAACAGTAAATGCTTGTCCACCAACAAGACTAAAAAGAAAAGATCCTCCTATTTCATTCTGTTTGTTGTTAACATAAAAGAAATGGTATTCACCATCTTCATGTAAAAATCTCATGGTTCTTATGTGTATCTTATAGAACTTCCTGATCCTGTTAATAACTTCCTGTTAATAGCCTATTGATATTAATTTTCAAAATGAATATATTTTGATGCTTCTCTATAGTACGCAAGTAAGGGCATATTCCATACAAATATATGCAGGGTGATGGGCTTGCTCTACTTATGAGTCCTATTTAAATTAGATACCAGGCAAATAGAGACAGGCTAGAAGAAGGTGGTTCAGTGGATATAAACTTCAAGGAGTTTAACTAATGATGTGAAGTAAAATTTGCCAAAAATCAAATTCAGGTAGACTTGCAAATTTAAAACACACATATGAAAACAATCATCAGCCAAGTAAATGGGAAAAAAAAATCCAGGAACAAAAAAGGAATAGACATTATTCAGTAAGGATGACATAAAGTTTCAAACATATTAAGACCAAAAAATGAAATGAAACGTGTGCCTACATTTTCAATAAAGATAATAAAGCAAAATATGGGGACAAATCTAGGTTTGCTAATGAACTGAAACTATAGTAATGAAAATTACCACATGCAAGGATCATCCAAGCCTGAAATTTATGTGCTCAGAAAAGAGATCTTCATCTAGAATACTGAAAGAATTGGCAGAGTATCAAAACCGGTATTCTTCATGACAGGGAGAAAGCAAAAGTAGAATTTCCATTTACAAAAAGGAGGGAAAAAAGCCAACACTGATGGATGTTACCCCCATTACCATTAAGAGGAGGATAAGTTTACCATAAAATAATGTGGTTTGAAGAAAATTAAATTAAAACGCATCATACAATCAGTAATGCACAATTGTGACAAACTAATTGCATTCATTTTTGAATAGTTTACACGGGATTTTTTATATATTTCAATATATATATTTCAAAAAATATGGAGAAATACAATAATGTTAATGCTATTGGGCTTCAATAAATTTATGGGAAAGAAACCATCTGGAGAAAACTGGTGCTAGTGTTCTAAAGAAAAAAAAATGGTTAAAAAAGTTGTGCTGAAATAACAAAGCATCCAACTGGAGGGAAATTACAATGAAATATGCCTTTAGGAATAGAAATGATCACCATTGCATTCATTATTTCCTGTTAATGAAGACTGGAGATAAATTAGACCTCACGTGTGCTGATGATGCAAAGTAATGAGAATAGATAATACAAAGAAAAACAGAATTTTGATACAAAAGGAACTCAACATGGAGAGCTAGACTAATTAAAACAAAAGAAAGTGTAATTGCAGAAATTATGCTATATGCCCTCTTAACTTTTGGCTACTGTTTTTACCTTATTATACAGGCTGCTGAGATCATCTACAGTATCCAGAAATATTCTAGATAAACAGCTTATATTGGCAAAACTCACCTGCTTTACCCCACCATCATATCCTACCATCAGTTGGTTCTACTCTAGCAGATTTTCAAATATGTGGTTGCTGAATGTTCATTAGAATTAGAAGAGAGGAGTTAAAAAATGCTCAATTATTAAGCTCAATAAAGCCTAAGAGGACACAGATACCTTTCAGCTATAAATGCATGCATTAATTCCAGATATTCATAAACCAAATTGTGTGCAACAGTGCGAGCATATGTGAGAAAGCAAGTTTTCTTCACCTTTTATTTGAATATAATGTGCAGGAGATTCAGCAACTTATTTTAAAACCTACAAAATATAAGCCTCATTTCCCCCTCTTTATAAAAGCATCTTGGTTCATACATTTTTATGGAAACAGTTTTTAAATTCATGTTTAATTTTCTGTCTACTTCTCTTTTTTTTTCCCCCTCATACATTTTTGTTGATTGTGAGAAAACCAAAAAATAAAATTTTGAGACAACAGAAACTGCTGCTAACAGTGGCTAGAAATTCATTGATGACCCTGTGAGACTGGTACACATGGACCTTTCTTCCTGGTGGGGTGAAAAGAAATTTCATTTCAGAAAATGAAAGCATGGGCCTGTCCAGCAAGCGTCACTTCTTCCCCATCTGATCTATCGCCATAAATTAAACAGTTTTCCAGGGACCACAAGTCTATCTTCACAAAGGGACCTCTTTTGATTTCTTTGTAAACTGTTAATGCATTTCCTAGTTAAATACTCAGGAAAAAATCAAAATGCTTTTACCCTTACCACCAAGGTAAAAAGTCTGTCTGAGTTGACATCTTCCATATACAACTCATATAAGGGGATTTTTTTTACTAAGGTGCCTGGAAGACAATTTCTCTTCTGCTTCTACTGATGCTGTAGTGGTTCTGTAGTTGTAGTCATAAAAAATATTTTCTTATGCCCAAAGATATGATTGAAGTCTACCCATTTTTTGAAGTACTGACCACATTGCAGTCACCATCCTGCAAGAAGAACCTACTCTAATGTCCAAGAGAGAAAAAATATAAGATCAATGACTAAAGAGCAACAATAATCTTCGATGCTGACTTGGTATGATCTCCATTTCCTTTGCCCCTAAAAAAGTAGATTCAATCTTAGCAATATGTTTTCCTCTTCATAGTTTTTTTTTTTTTTTTTTTTTTTTTTTTTTTTTTTTTTTTTTTTTTTTTTTTTTTTTTTTTTTTGTTCGGCAGATGCTCACAGTGAGATATATCAGAGTAAAACCAGACCTGGCATTCCATTTCCAGCCTTTATTTCTGGATGCTGCTTCATATGGTTTTATTTTTAGACATTCTCTCATGAAGATGTAACTTAACTGTAAGGCTTACCTCAAGGAAGTTCCTGACAAGTTGCCCTGTGTGATTTCTTAACCCAGACCAGCTGATCTTTTCAAATCAGCAACAGATCTAGCAGCAATATCTGACTGTACTGAGTTGATCAGTTGTGTCTATTTGTGTTGCAGTCCTCTGTCATTACAAAAAGTCTCATGTTCTCATGAGAAGCTGGCAAGAGTCCCGTGGACCTCATTAAGTAGGCTTATGTTGGCCTGTTGAAATGTTGCCCCAGGGTATGAGTGCTTACCCCAAGGACAGCTCTTTGATGCGGAAATGTGGAGTCTGCCTCAGTAGTGGAGGCAATATCCTTCCTCTTGAAGAATTTCAAAGCTTGTTTTGTTTACTGTGAGGGTGACAGAGTCCTGAAATAACCTGCTCAGAGGGGTTGTGGAGTCTCCTTCTTTGGATATCTTCAAAACCTGCCTGGATGTGACCCAGCGCCACATGTTCTAGGTGTCCCTCCTTGAGCAGGAGGGTTGGGCTAGATGTCCTCCAGAGGTTCCTTCCAACTTCTACCATTCTCTGATTCTGTGATTCGAATTGTCACTGTCTTTTTGGGGACAATGTAAGAACACAAGGACACCGTAATGAAAATAGATATAACTCAGGGACTTGGTTGATATGTTCTCTGAAGAGGCTAAATCAAGGCCATTCTGCAGTCATTCCTCTAAATCATGACTACACTACATCATGACCTTACTACACATCAAAAGCCCCTAAGCCGGACCCTGCCCCCTCTGACTCTACTCTTCACTCTAAGCAGTTTTGAGACTTAGCAAAATTGTGCTGATATCCTCCCAACATAAGGGAAATTACATGTCCTGCACAACTCCCACGGTGCCACCTCCATGCTCCAGCCCTGCTATGGGGCTCGGCAGCATCATAGCAGCTGCTCAGGCACCCTGTCTGCTCCTAGGCTGCAGAAGAGCTCCTGGGCTTCAGAAAACCATTGGCATCTCAAAAATACAGACAAAACCCATCACTCGTGTCTCTCAGGTATGGTGAGGATGGTTAAAAGTGAGCTCCAGTCAATACTACGTCCTAACCTGCTCTTATTTTTCATAGCTGTCAGGTTCTGGTTTGTTATCTCTGGCTCAGATATGCTGTCACAAGAGGTTCTTATGGAATATAGCTCACTGTTAAATCCAAAGGTCCATTGAGAGTGCAGATTATTTTTCTTGGAAGCTCATCTTCTGGCCTGGCAGAAGAGTAAAAATTTGACAAATCAGATCAATCTCCCTTCGGCCCACAAGTGTGCAGTTTCTGCTGCTGTTGAACCAGGCCTCTAGTTGTACAAAGGCCCCCAATGACTCTTGGAGAAATAATTACCACTCTGAACGCTTGAGCTGTATAGACTTGGTCCCATGCTGGAGCAGGTAAAGTGCTGGCCCTACAGTCGTACTGACCAAATACTGGATACCTAATGCAGGTACAGTGGGAACGGGCAAGCTGCTCTGGGAAGCCTCTGAATTTTAAATCCCCTCTAGTGTTAGGCAGTTTCTGGGCATAGGTACCTAAGTGTCAACAGAAGCGGAATTGTGGTGGGCATATTCTCACTTTTATGTCAACAAATCAACGGATATTGGATAGAATCCAAAACTGCAGAAGTATTTGGGAAATGGGAATGAGAGTTAGGATGTTTAATTGAAGATTTCCATTAGTAAAGATTAAAAGCAACTTTAAGTTAGTCTAAGGAGAGTCTTTCCTAACTAATAAAGCATTATAAATGTTCAAATACCTGCAAGCACAGCTAGAAGTGCAGCATCAGCTGCTTTGCCTGTGTTACTGCATTTGAAGCTTGGAGATGACCCACACCTTCAGTTAATGCAATGGGGGGATGTTGGGCAGGGTGCCACAGTCATCGCAATAAAATGTTCAGCATCTTAACTATCACTTCAGAGGCAGGATTTACAGAAAAAGCTATACCAAGTATGCATTTCTAAATTAGCAGTGGCTTTATTAATATGTACAGGAGTAGACAGCTCATGGCCATCTTAAAAGAAATAAAGATGGCTATTCCAGTCTTCTGAGCCTCTGCAGAAATATATTTGATAATGTTACAGTGGCAGCCAGCTTTCCAAGCCACCCATCAGAGGCATTCAGGCTCAGAATTATACTGGTGCATGTGTTCATGACAGCACTCCCAGTATTCATGCCCTTCAGGGGTGCGTGTGTCTTTCTGGCTCTGAGGGGCACAGCTCACGGTCACTGTCACGGCGCAGGCTTTGATGCAGCCTCCATTTACGCCTTCGTAAATTGGCAAAATATTGGCAAAATCTCAAGCTTTGTGGGGTGCCTTATTTGACAGAGTTCACAGCTCTTCTACAGCACCAGTTTGTCATAAAAAGTAGATCTCTGTTTCACTTTACACAGAGGGTTTGCCTTTCTCTTCTATGTTTCTTTATTGTATTTCCTAGTAGGCATCCTCCAGGAATAGCTCTCACTGCGTTTTCCCTAGACATGCTTTCTTGCAGCAGATTCCCGTTTAAAGGACAAGCAGTTACTTAGCATCTCCATGGAGAAAAATTCACATTACTGACAGCAAGTCAGCTGCACACCAAGAGCTGTCAAGACGCACAGAGCCCTCCCATCACTTTGCCAGCTGAGAGGTTTTGGCAAGTTTGTCTCATTCTTCTCCAGAGTGGTCTGGCAACTCAGCTCCAAATTGCACTCCTGAGCCTGCTAGGAAAAGAAAGAGATAGGCCAGTTATGCTATCCTATGTGATAGGATAAGAAAGCACTGAAGACAAAACTGATCTTAAAACTGTTTTCCACTCATACCAAGTCTGGGCTTAATAAGTCTCCACATTGCTGTAGGGCTGCACAAGTACTCCTGGCTTGGCCACGTTTGCCTTCACTGCAGGTATTTATTAGATATTGGTGCTTTGCTTTAGCTATTGTATTTCATGCAGAGTTAAGATTTTTTTTCTGTAACTAAATATGAAGTCTACAGCTGTGAGTGTATTACTATGAAGCTGCAGTTTCATGGAGTTCTCTTTTATTTCACTCTAAGAAAAGGTCTTCTAATCTATTTCAACATCCGTTTCTTTTCCATATTATACTGCAGTTGATTCATCTTATGGAAAATTCACATTTTATAAACTACCGGAATGTTTATAGATTCAAAAATATCCCCCCAAAGAAACAAACAAACAACAACAAGAAATAGGATTATCACATCCTATTGTATACTATCCCTGCATAGTCCAAGATAGCTGAGTGACTTTTAAGGACTAATTGTTTCCTAAGGATTTCTAAAATTTTCACATCACAAGGTGAAATGTGTGTAGATAAGTTGTTGGATTTAATTTTATCCACTGACATGAAGAAATAACACCCTGGAGAAATGGAAGTGGAAAATCTTACACAGGTTTTCCTAAAGTAAAATTATACAGCTTTACTTGTGACAAGAATTGTGGGAAGCAGAATTGTAACATTAATTTTTAAAAATGCTTTTTTTTAAGAAGCAATAAGAAGACATGAGAAATGATTTTTTAAGAGAGCTGGACTAAGTCTTAGACATTAAATAGATCAGTTCTAAATTGAGTCTTAGCACCAACAGTTCAAATGGCTTACACTTTAGTTAGAGTTATTAACTCTGAATCCCTCAAATCATTAAAAAAATTTTTTTTTTTTACTATTCAACTGCTTAACTATTTATCTTCCATTTTCTATTTCCAGCATGAATTTAACTTCGTTCTTTTTGTTCAGAAGTTCCCAAGAGTCATTGACCTGTTTAAACAAACAACATGACACACCACAAACTAAGGGAGCCATCTGTCACTGATTTCTTTTGTTTCCATTTGTGGAGCACTCAAATTATATGTTCTACAGTTTGAACAAACCTATCCATGCAATTTCATCAAAGATCTGCTTTTGTGGTGGTAAGCTCCACAACACCACTTCATGGTCTGTTTTTCATACATGGAAACTTTTTTGGATCCTGGAGGATGAAGGAGATGACAGTTCCGTAAGAAGAGTTGCTACATGTATATTTGTGGTTCTAACATTGGCAAAAAACTACTATGTGTCAAACTCAAGGGGTTTAAGATCATATATATGTTAACCACAAACTTGTCTCTTGTCCGAAGAAACCAAAAAGAAGCTTGCTGGAAACATTTTTTCTACGCATTTATGATATATTTTGTGGGTCAGAAAGACTGTCTTTATAGGCACCATTTATCCTCATTCATCACAATGTTTTCTGTATGAAAAACCCTGGTCGATGTATATACCATAAAAAGAGAAATGCACCTAAATTTTAAAATTGCACAAGCATTAAGAAATGCATTCAAAGTTCAGCCCACAATACTGGAACACATTGAGAACACAGTGTAGAAGAACAGATTTAGTCTGTCGTGTCTCAGTTCAACATTGCGAGTTTCTTCTCAAGAAGCCACCTACAAGCACAGTAGAGACACAGAGGCCATCCAGGACCAATAGACTCAATAAAATGAAGGCTGAACTAACAAGATTGCCTTTCTAGTTCTGAAGTTCAGGTATAGGAGGCTCTGGATTTGACTGGCGTTGTGTAGCCTTCACTGCTAAGAAATCCAAGTTGCTACAAGCAATCCTTGAGCTGGAGGAGGTTGTAGGAAAACAAATCATCCGGAAGAAAGAAGTTTGATAGATCTCTAAAGAAAGAGAAAATTTGATCCAGCCACTTGTATGCTAACTAGTCACACCAACTTCAGCAGATCGTCCCTCTGTGGGGAAAGTGCTAGTATTGTACCAGCAGTGAGGGATTTTTAATCCTTATGTTTATATGCCAGAGACCTTTTCATTTTTATGCATAAGCCTTACTACCAGAAGTGTTGCTATTCAACACAATTTTTTTTGCATTCTTTGTTCTAACAGGATAATGCATAAAGCTTTTTCTAGAGAGACTTTATTCTGTTCCCTGTGTATTACTTTAGACTATTGGCAGTCTAACTGCCTCCTATTTCTCAGAAAGCTAATTTGATCAATCCTGTAGCAGGCAGATCCATGGTCCTCGTCCAGAGGATATTGAAAATTCTGGTTTTGCACAGAGAAGGTTATAAATCCACTGTATGCAATTAAGCTGAAAGTCTGAGGAAGAGCTGCACTGAAAAATAAGTAGTTATATTCTTGCTATAGCCTTCAGATCATTTCTGAGGTAGCTGATCTGTTTAGACTCTGACTCAAGAAATATGGTAAAACAAACTCATAAATTTCTAAATTTTCTAATGTTAAAAGAAAACAGCATAATTCAACGGAGCAAACAAAAGAAAAAATAGACCATTCTTTTTTTTTTTATTTATTTATTACTGTACAAGGTTGAACTTACCTGTATCTGGTTATCCCAGCAGCACTCACTGGACAATCATGCTGTGTATCAGCCCATGTGCTTGCCGCATTTGAATATTCCTACGTCCCCTTGCAATTTCAGTATCTTATTATTCTGAGAACACTAGAAATTAAATAGTGCACAATCTGGCCATACATCCTACCTTCCCTGGGGAATATTCCTTCCTCCCAGAAGTTGATGTCCATGCATATTTCTGCTTGGTCCATCAGAAGCCACAGGAGGGTCCTGTACATACTGGGGTAGGGTCCTTAGGAACCTTGCTTGCTGGCACTGCATCCTTAGTAGCAGCTCTCCACATGCTCATGACAAGCACGATAAGTCCTGCATGGAAGTGTTAATTAAAAATAATACATGAGGTCACTTCTCTACAATTGAAATTCCTTCCCTGTGGAGAAAAGCTGAGTGAAGTTATGATATGTAAGAGCACACTAAAGGCACTGTAAATATAATGAGCAGGCATGCCTATTCCCTGAACTTGTCTTCCTACAAAAAAAAAAAAAAAAAAAAAAAAAAAAAAAAAAAAAAAAAAAAAAAAAAAAAAAAAAAAAAAAA
>VZSG01000014.1:410031-423352 GCA_013398315.1 Nothoprocta pentlandii | reverse complement strand
AAAAAAAAAAAAAGGAAAAAAAAGGAAAAAAAAAGAAAAGAAAACAGAGGATGGAAAGAACTGTTATGGGATAGAATACAGGCTTTTATGTTCCTCCCAGAGAAGACTAAATGTTATTATTGATGCATTTGGAAGCAGGATCATATTTACATATTCTGCTTACTCCGGTGCTAAAATTTTTGCCCAGCATTAGTGAAAACAGGGATGACTGAAACTGTGAGAAAATTAACTGCATCTTGCTATAGTAGGAGGATAGTAATGGAACCAGGAAAGTTTGTATTTTGCCTGAAAACAAATTTGAATCATTCTAATTATTCCCACCTGTGTGTATTATCAATGTATTGATGACTTGTTCCAATATATAGATTAGTGTTAAGAGAAGGAAAGTTCTCTAAACCTGAATTTTATCCAAAACTCAGTTACGGACATAAAGGATTGATGTTCATTTGCAATATACTGTCATTTTCTAATCAGCTTTAGGTGGTAAAGATACAGATGGTGGAAAGATACAGATGAATATTTTAAGATATCCTATTAATATCTAACTAAATTAATTTTGAAATACATTTATTAGTTTTTACTATTTAAAAATTGATGTGCAAAAAAAACACTAGAAGAGAACACTTGAATTTAATTTTGATAACAAAACTGAGCTTTGCAACACAATTTTGGAGTCAGAAACTCCTCAGATTCCCATATGTCTCTGCTCCCTCGCTGCTCTTATCCTTATCATAACAAAATATTCAAGCTGGAAAAAGCTGGAAAAGTTCAAGGACTCAGTGGCTTATCACTGCTGGTCTTTAACTGGGGTTTTAAGAAATGCTAGTACAGACAATACAAAACCCCACTGAAAAACAGATCACTTCAAAAACATAAAGAAGGTGGAACAGCAGGAAAATGTAACTGCATGAGAGGGAGGTAAAGTTATCTGTGGAGCTCTGAGTCACAAGGAGTTAAATGCTGTTTTGGTGCATTATTATGTTTAAAAATGTAAGTGCACAGAGGTCACACAGGTAACATGGTTACAGACCAGCAGACAAACTGAGCACTTACTTCTTCCCTCCACCTCCCTGTACCCTGGTTTTCCTGGAAGATCTCTAGAGCTGCAGCAAAAAGGGAGCTATTTAGCAAGTATAATAGCTGCATCCATAAGGTATTCAGACCCCAAATCCACCAAATCCAGGTTTTCTATTCCCTTGTGGATTTCTGCAGGTTGTTTAAAAAAAAAAAAAAAAAGGATTTTAAGTCATAGACTGTCTGCTTAGCAGACAAGTAAAAGCTAACTAGCAATAGCTGAGTCAGCTGTAAGAAAATTCTTTCACTTAAGATTAAGTAATATAGATCTTTTAAGTAATACAGTCTTTTGCATTTGTTACTTATTTAAACCCTAGAGCTTCTTTTAATCTGTTTTTCTTCCAAGAAAAAAAAAAAAAAGTTTCTCAAAAAAAAAAAAAAAAAAGAAAAAAAAAAAAAAAAAAGGTAATGCTTCTATTTTGGCAAGTGGGTGCTTTAGAGGATGAGGACATTTGCTAGACCTTGTACACCAAGCAGGCTGTTTCCTGCCTGAGGATTTTCAATGGGCAACAGCTCCTTCCTTAACACTGTGGATGCTTTAGAATACCCAAGTGTCAGCATCTAAAACAAGCAAGTTGCTACAGGGCCCTTCTCCACCGCTGTGCAAATATTTTGTTGCAGTGATGGAGCTTTATATCATCAGTGTAATAGTGCATAATGTCTCCGAGTGCAGAGTGGAACAAAACCTCCCTCCTCTAGAGTACTGCAGAAATAAGAGAAAGAGTTTGAAATTGATGCCTTGACTATTGGCTCTGATATATATCTGTTTTAAAAAGAAGCCACATGGAAATGTTATTAATGATCTATTGACAAGCCTCATTTGTTTTTAATAACTAAGATTTTAATTTCTTGTGTCTCAGTGGTATTCCTAATTCACTAACCCTCTTTTTAAAACAAATAGTAGAAAAAGAATGGGAAAGAAAGAATTGTTCTCTAAGAAGAGAACCTAACAAAGGCATCTTTCTCAAGAATATTGTAGAAATTGAGAACATAAAAGATCTGTAGTTCACCTTTAAAGAAAGGGATCTAACTTCTATTGAGAACATAGCCTGCATGCCATCCTCCAACACCAGGAGATATATTCTTCCTATTTTGTACCAAAATCTGACTTAGGCCTCAGTATACATTAAAATCAAATGAATTCACTAAAATCAAACATTTTTGTTAACCTGAATTCTGTGCAGGTGGAGTTTTTCTAATGAATAGTTAAGGACTTGAATTATTCCTTACCCTTGAAGTTAATGGGGGTTTACCATCAATTTTAATCACAATGAGAACACGTCTAATTTTTAAATCAAGTTGAATAGCTTTATTTTAATATTTTAAAAGATTATATATTTTTTTAATGGAAATATTGCACTTAAACCACACAGAATGGCTTTGTGCACTTGGCTTTGCACTCCTACCAAATGAAACTGCTTTGCAAACATTTCAGCAGTGCAAGGTGGCAGTTTCTGCCCATATTGATTTCCTCAAGGCTGTCCCAAGCAGAGGGTAGGTTTATATCAAACCCCACTCAATCTGCTAAGCTGAGATGGGCAAGCAGGAGATGTACGTGATATCAGGCTACAGCTTAGACACCAATTTTATCCTGCTATCACCTTGAGAAACATCTCTCTAAAAGATGAACCTAGGCACAAAGCCATTTTAACCTGGAAATTAAAGAACTTGAGGGAATTATCCCTCAAAGAAAACCACCCGGGTAGATAATTAAGAATGAATCCTGTTTTGTAATTTTACCTCCTCTGAACTCAAATGAATATATATATTAATATTCGCTTCTAAAAATGCTTTGAAATGAAGATTTTGGACTTAATATAAGCAAGCATGAGAGAAAGTAAAGGGAGGTTAAGAGTTCAGGAAGATACTTGTGACAAATAATTGCATAAAATGTGTCAGTACATTCTTGAGGAGGAGAAAAAGCAATGGTCGTTTAATGAATGTTTAATGATTTTACTCCAGGATCTGCGAAGTCTTAATCAAAGTGGGATGCATACTTAGCCTGATCAAATAACACATGAAGATTCAAGCATTCCATCTGAATACTAATGCAACATTTTACTTGGACTTTTAAACAATCAAGGCTGGAAAAAAAAATGTCAGAAGACTTCCAGAGCATGTGGAAGAAATATATGATTCAGTTAAACATTTCAAATTTCATGTCCTAAACATGGATGCTGTTCTAATTACTGAAATTAAAGTGCCTACCAAACTTATTCTTCAAGAAGAGTCAGGGTTGCTGAATGCCATTTGGCAAGAGTGCTGTCAGTAAGTTATATAAATGCTCTGCCCAGGCCTTAAGTTATTTATCTTCATCTCACCAGAAAAATACAATAGGAAGTAGCAATACAGTAGAACAATATTGAAGGTTAGGACCCTTTATCCTTCTGCCTATTGTGTTAGTTTAAGCATTGCTATATTTATGCTATGTCCTGAGAATCCTATCTCTTCTATAGAAGAGACTGTATATGGAATATAAGTAATTACCAATACACATATACAAACCTCAAAAAAAGAAGAACTGGAACAAAAAATATGCTGGTTATTTGGCAAACATGAGACAAACTCATGTTTCTCTACTTCATTTACTTTGTTTTCCGATCAATATTACTGCATCTAATTTCAAATAAAGCCTGACACTATAATGGGTTATATAGCAAATTAAGGCTACAACAAACAGGAATTTTTTGAGTTATTTTACCTAAACAGGCAATTCTCCAACTACGCCCTAAATCCTTCTCCCTGCTTTTTTTTTTCTCACTGTTATTTCATACATATAATGACATTGGCTAAATCTGAAATAGGAACGATTAAGAAATCACAGTGAGCCCTAATCTCGCAGTTCCACTGAAAGGCAGGGACAAGGATGGAAGCTTTTTGCTGCTAAATTGCAGTGTCTATCAGTGACTAGTCCATGATTTACAAAGCTTCCTCTACGAGCTTATCATATCAACCAGAGACTGCTCAAGCAGTTATATGGAAGTTCACTGGTGGCCAACAATTACAAGTTAGGTTCTTAACTTGCAAGACATAATCTTCCTAAAGAGAAAGAAAGCCAAAGACTTGTTAACAACAGGCAATACAGATGTGCCAACATTTCTCTTAATGAGGAAGCAGAGACTGACCTTAGTTAAGATCCCTAGTGCAAAAATATCTCTATTTCTCCCACAAAATTTATTCAAAATTTTAATTAAGTGTAAGTCATACATATGCAAAAAAAAAAAAAAAAAACAAAAAAAAGCCTAGCTTTGCCTTGTAAAAGAAATAATGGAGTAAGATCAACTTTGCAATTATTGTTGATGAATCTGGTTTGTGCAGTTATTTTTTTACTTATTAAAAAGGGACTGAAGAGGTCAGTGGATATATCTCTTCTGGAAAAAAAAAATGATAGTGTCTCTCTGATTACAGAGAGATTAGCCAAAACTTATTCCATGGTAATAACATGCCATATAAATCTATGGAGGAGAGAGCAAGGACATGGAAAACTCATCAGTGAATGTATGAAGACCAATGAAATGCATAAGACAAAGAATTGTTAATTCTTAAATTTCAGAAATGTTTGCCCATCCCTTGTTCACTTTAATGAAGAATCAGGATTAGTAGGTCTTTTGTTCATGTACATTAAAATCTTCCTTTCAGGATGATGACTGGGTTCCTGGCACACTTACTGCAATTAGGATGCAGTACTTTTTACTAGATAATACTTTTTACTAGATAATACTTTTACTAGATAATACTATTTTTTCCTACAGCTTTGTACATTTTGTTAGACTTCAAAAATAAATTACCCTAATATGCAGGTAGAACTGCTAGTAAATTAATAAGAAAGACTACCACTTTTCTTGATTTTTTTCTAGGGTCCTTAAAAGCATTTCCTAAAAATAATTCCACTGCTCTGATAGCTCTAGTGAGGAAAAACAAAAATGTTAGCCATTCCCCAGGACAGCTGAATACAACCTAACAGAATGCTGTGGCAATTACGTGAGTGGTACTTCCTTCTATAACTTGATGGAATAAGTCTTGAAAGGATGACAAAATCATCAACGCTCACAGCAAACACTGGAAAACATTGTCTTAGCAGTGTTCCTGCGCTGGTCTGTTTGCTCCTGGAGGCAGTCCTTCCAAAACACAGCTGAACATCATCACCAGCATGTGGTGCCAGCGCTGCTATTGCTTCAGACGCTGAGCTCGCTTTCCACCACTGCTGACATCTGGCAGAATTTCTTTTAGGAAGAAGTGCAAGAGAAATCCTTATTTTCTTCTACTATCTGAAAAAAACAGCTTTTCAAATAACAACAACAACAAAACAAAAAACTCTAGCACAACATTGTGAGATATTTCTGTTTATAATTCTCAAGGGCAGAGGGTCTCCAGTCCAGTTGAAGTTGTCAGAATTTTGGTATTATGAGGGTTAAATGTCCTCGCTTTTTGGATTAGTGATGTTACCTGTGCTTAGCTGCAAGGGAAACTACAGCTTACAGTCATATGGATCCCTAGTTCAAGAAAGGAGCTTGGCACTAAATATCTGATCCTGTGGTCAAGCCCTGATCTCTGCTCAGTGCTCCTCGTGATTGGCAGGTCTCCAAGGGAGACAGGCACCATGGCTCAAGTCCCTGCTCCTCAAGACAGCTTTTCCACCAACACTTCTAATGGTTTCTAACTGAAATTTTGCAGCCGAGACCATAGATTTCTCAATCTTCTAAGACAACACTAGTTTAGAATGACAAGTCCTTCAAAATTAAGATATCTGAAATTTTGAAAAAAAAAAGCAGCTGATTTATTTTCTTTTCCTTATATTTATTTCTGAAATGCTTGTTTCCTCTTCAGTGAGGCAGATGCTTTGAACTAACAAGATAAAACAAATATATTGGGCCGTTTATATTGTCGCCTCCTCAGAAGCACAGGGCAGAATGCAGTTTTGCAGCCAGTGTTTCCAAATGTACTTGACTCCTTGACTGTGATTCTTTCAGAATTTGTTGATTCTAAAATGTTTTGATAAGTGATTTCTTCAAAAATGACATTTCTACTCAAAATATAAGTAGAAAATAGCATAATAAATGGTTATTTTATTACCTGTGCATCTCTACTGGATGTTTTATTCTCTGTCACTACATAAATGCTAAGCATTTGGATCCTGGAGTAGATATCAATTATTAGCAAAGAGGACGAAGAAGGAAAGCACAGTTTTTCATGAAAAATTACACCATAAGCAGAGTTCCATAGTCTGGCATGATACATTTTTGTACCTCACAGAAGAAAGAAAAATGACTCATACATCAATTTCAGGGTTGTTTCCTTGTCTCTTCTGAGAAGCGCCTTGCTACCTAGGACCACTCTTAACTTTTAATCTTCTGAAGACAGAAAATCTAATGAAAACATCCATTTCTGGTTTTGGCTAGTCAGTAATATTGAACATAAGTGTAATAGTTATTCTGCACCCCCTCATCAATCATGTGCCTATTCTGAGCATACTCCTCAACTCTTATAATACATTATTTAAACTACCTAAAGTGGATACTACTTCTGCCTGAAGAATTTTCTACAGTTGCAGAAGAGGATGAAAACTTTGAACTCTCTGAAGAAGTTTAAGCTCTACAGGTCTCTCTTGCTACAGATTATCCAGGGTTTGAGATTTTAATTCTTTAATGCTACTAAATATTTTAAAATTCCTAGTCTTCAATTCATTATGACAACCCAAATGTCAAATTACTACAAGAGGTTCTTCAGAACTGTATAGTCAGTCACTTCAGGAGAATTATTCTATTTACACCAACTTAAGATCTTCCTTATCATTTTTTTCAAGTGGATAAAGAAATTGTCCTTTACCTACATATGACATTTCAATGCATCTAGTATTCACTCTATGCTCTGTAGTGACAGGACACAAGTCAGCTCTGATCTAAAAGCCATCTGACAGCAGGAGCGTGGCACAGAGCCCATACTAATATCCTTGTTTCTCTGCAGGGCTTATTAGCTCCAAAGCACTGCCATGCTAATATGGTGATGTTGCACGGCTGGCTCAGAGCACCAGGCAGCAAATTTGTTTCTGCAACATACCATGTAGACACATCTATAGAAGGAGCTGGTTCATTGGTCTGTGAATCACAGCTGGGTCATGGAAAAATTTATGAGACACTGATGAGCAGCGCTTATCTCTGCCATCAAAAACTAGTGGTGATTTCCCTTAGTTTTAGTAGCAGAGCGAGTGCTTTCTGGATGCGTAAACCCCGCTCATTGCTGCCATGAGGAGCTTTGTGGCCATGATGTGGCACCTCCTCTAACTCATCTGCCATCCCACGTCTCCTGGAACCCCTTTCACCAAGGTCTTTTCCATTTCCCTGCCTTTAAGATATATCTGAGATTTTTGCACAGTTGCTCAGTAGTGGTCTCAGAACATTTGGAGAGTCTTTAATGTCTCCTCTGCAGTAGAAAGTCCCTGCAGGGGAATAGATTTCATATTGCTTGTGTGTTTTACTAGCACACAAGAGCCAGGCAGTTGAGCTTGCTAAGAGATTATGCACAGAAGGTGCTATGAGGACTCTGAACTTCATTTCCGTGGGGGCCAATACTCTTTTTCTATGTGTTTGTGTTCCTGAACAAGGTTTCTTGTTCCTCAGGAAGAGAACTAGAAGCATCAGTTAACTTTCCTAATGCCGAACTCCTTCACTAAGCAAGACTGAGCCTCTGTGCAGCCCAGGCAAGACACCGCGGTGGCTACATGCATTTCAGCCATGACCTTAGCTACTCATGCAGCTTTTAACAGCAAATCCAAGCATGGTCCTGGCAAACATACCAGAGGCCTAGAAGCCAAGGAACTACTGAAACCAGTGAATACCTATGCACAAGCACACGTACACACCGCACACACCTTACTCTGAAATCCATCAGCCCTTTTCAACTGAGAAGGGAACCAAGACAAACTCTCAAGCACTGACAAGCAGAGATTTGCTGCACTGGAGACAGGCCTAAACGGTGAATTTGCTACATGCAACATCGTCCAAGAGCTTGTCATCGTTGTACATTGTTTAGAAAGATGTTATCCGAAGTCTTGATTTTTACAAGGCTATAGAATAGAAAAAGAGAAGTCTTACACATATATTTGGAAACAACACTAACCCCTGTAATAAAATTCTTTCCAATCTCTGCCTCAGCTGCACATTTGCCTCCAGTTCTTTTGCTTCACACTTTTTCTTCTAGGAACCTGGGCTGCAGCTGGATCTGATCCAAACACTTCATTCTCTTGAGAGGCAGAAGATAAGAAAGGGAGGAGTTTGGATCTGCATGGCTCTGTTTTTAAAATAATGTATTATCTTACTGTATCATCCCTATTGCTTTAAACCAACAGCCAGCCAGTGTGTATTTAAAACTCCAGTTTCACAGGCCTTTCTTACAGCAGCAGTGATGCCTTTAAGCAATTTCTCCTCCCTGTTTGCACACTACTGACCTGGCACAGACAAATGGGGAGTTGGTGCCAGAGCTCAGGAGGAGGTGCTGCCTGCTGAAAAAGCTGGTGAAACTGCTCCTTGCCAAAAGCTCTCAGCAGAGTGCTGCAGGGAGGGAGGAGAGGGGCTGGCTGCAGAGCAGGGATCAGAGGTAGCACAAGAAGGGAGCTTCCTAGGTGGAGAAGAAAACTTGAGCAAATACCCAGAAACTCACTTAGGAGCAAGTAGGAAGAGATTGTTTCCATCTGATCTATTTCTTACCTGCTCTTGGTACAATAACCTAGGGCTCCTAGTTGTTGCAAAGAAGGAGAGAAAGGGAGCACTTTAGCTGGGCTAGCATCACGTCATCCATCATTTTAGCACTGGCCTCCAGCTCCTGATCCGGACACAGCTGGCTGCATGCTCATAGCTTCCTATGGTGAAGGGATCATGATGGCAAGAGACAATGTGGTGTGGTGCACAAACACAAGCTCTCCTGCTTCACCATCTACAATGCAGTCACACCTGTGTAATTACACTTGTTCACATCTACCTCACCTGTCATGTATATTTTAATATTTCATACACCTGGCTCCTCCACTCTTTCACCAATAAAGATATATGAAGCATCTTGAAATGACAAGGAAAAATGTGAGTGGAGGAAAACCACATCCTTTCATATAAATCATCAAGGAAAGTCACAATTGGGTGTAGAGTCAAAAATTATTTTTAACTCACTTTCTCAGTTGAATATGGTTATATGTTTTAAAGAGTTATTTCTTTCACATTGAACTTTCCATAAAGTATATATAAAAGTGTTTTTATTCTTCCCCTTTAACACAACAGACCGATTAACCTCTTGATGTCTGCATTTACATTGCTGAGAACAAATGGAGTAAGTGTACCTGAAAAACAAAAACAACAAAAAAAAGTACTTTTTTCTGGCAAGATCAAGACAGCACAATGCACAGAGAACAGAACTGTTAAGAACCGGATAAAGCAGTGCAAGCCCAACTGGGTATATGTGGGAGCCACATCACTTCCAGAATGATATTTTTTTTCTAGAAAAGTATAATGCTTTGGAATTGTTTTCAAATGTGAGCCTGATTCCCAAGAACCCAAAAAGGGCATTTGTGGTTTTTTTGTTGTTGTTGTTGTTGTTTGTTTTGGGTTTTTTTTTAATTCTTTGCAGATTGCTAGCTCCCCAAAAATGTCAATCTACAGAGAGTTAATTTACTGGCTATATGAAACTGTATACCTGCCTGTGGCAAAACTATTAGTGATACACATCCAATTACTTTTCTAATAAAATACTAGAAGGTATCCTCTAAGTATCAATCCATCATATAGTGTATTCTGTCAAAGCTTTTCTAGTATATGCCAATATAGTTTGGATGCTCACTCATTCCTGCTTTGAACGTTAAAAAGACATTCTCTGCTCAAGGAACTGTGGAATTTGGCCCAGAATCTGTGCCTTGTCACAGACTCCAGATTTTCACTTTGGAAATGCTTTTAGCTTCTATGGCTGGGGAAAGAAAGCTTCCAAACTATAAATTTTGTTTGATTTGGCACCTTCATTGAGATCTCTTAACCATACCGTTGAAGCGCGTGGAGCTTTGAGGTGTCTCCAGCGCTCACATGCTTTGCACACATCTTCCATGCTCCAGCTTCCATATTTCTGCTAACAGGGATTACTGCGCACACCACAGCTGCTGTTGGGTCTTCACCTGCTCGCTGCTCTGGCATACTTCACTACCTGCATAGAGAGAGAAATTTATTTTAGTATTTTAGCTTTATTTTAGTAGCTAACTGAATCCCTGAAAACATCACCTGGCCAAAAATGCAGAAGGTTTTGGACCCCCTGTTCCATCAAGCTGCCTTTCCAGCCTCCCAGAACCTGGCTTAGCAACCTCATTTTTCTCCCCCTCCTGAGTCAGGCTTCTCAGCCCCTCTCAAGATCTAACTCCAGACTGTGATCTGAATTTATGAATTCTCCAGATTATTGCAGATTGGGAACCCTTCAAGCAGCTATATTTGATATACTGCTTTGACTACTGATAACCACCCATATTAAACTCGTTATATCCCATGCTTCCTAAATGACTGAATTTCAGACGAGTGTTGTGCATTTCATGGTCCCAATCCACAATCCTTCTAATGCAGTCCTTATTATTCATGCCCTCTTAGATAATTCCACGATTTCAAACCAGAAACCTAGCAAGTTATTTTATTCAAAGCAAGAGTTAATTACAAAATACAGTTTGGGAAGACAACTGCAAAGAAAAACAATATCTGCCTGACATACAGAAAAAACAATGTTTGCCTTATTGTTCACACCACGTGTTTTCATTGGCTGCAGATGACAAATGCAATTTAGAACAATTATGGATTAACCACATATACAACCTAACACAAAGTTGGTGTGAATGCAGGCCAACACACCACTAAATATCTACATCTATAATATCTCTAAATTAACCAATTCGTTTCAGTTCATTAATTCTTAAATTAGTAAACTGCACCTGTTTTGGCAAAGCCTATTAGGTTCAGCTGCAGCTCAATGTTGCCCTCCTGTGGGCTGAGAAAAGGTGGAGCTGTTTGTAAACACTCAGTTTTAGGAGAATTCAGAAAAGTGTCCCGTTCCTTTCAGTCTGTGACACAGTAACTGTGAGTTCCTGTGATTCTCTGATCTCAGATGGCTGCTACATTTAGACCAGTAACCCAGATTTATTCACTTCTGGATTCCTCCGGATGATCCAGACCTATTATAGGAATTAACATCTTTATCCTATCTAGCTAACCGTACTTTATAGCTAATTTTGTTCTAGCTGAAGAATGGGAGGTGATACTTCTGCAACATCATGCTGTTGCATCTCTTTTAGCAAGTCTGAATGGCGAGTGAATTTGTTTCGTCTTTTGCCTCATGACAGTGTAGGGTCATGAGGAGCCACAACATTGAGAAAAGATATAAAAAATTTTTACTTCTAAGTCCATGGAGCCCTCTTAACCATGTTGTAATTAAACTGTTGGGGAAAAAAAATGCTATAATATTTAACATGTTTAGCACTCATGTGATTAGCGCTGTAGGCTCTAGTACCAGAGATGAATTACATATAATTATACATTAAATATACACATATATGCATGTATACATTAAATTACATGTATACATGTAAATATACATGTATAATTAGGTTAGCAAAAAACTCATGTTTAGAATTTAGTTATTTGTTTGAAAGGCAAATAGTTACTCTTCATTTTCTACCTTCCACTAGTCCACAGGACGAAGGGCCAGATTTCCCACCACCAAGAGGTTAAAAATGGGTGAATTGTGAAAGAAAGACAACACTTAAGGCCTGAGAAGAGAGTACTTGATCTCTTCTGGTCTGAAGCAGTAACCAGAAGCTGAGATGAGAATGCCTGTATTACATAAGAAAAGACTGTGCTGCTTTCCCTGCAGACGATGTACAGTGAATAATGAGAGCTGTGAGAAACACTGGGTATCTAAAACATTTTTTGTTATTCAAACTGCTAATTAAATCTTCCTGCATCAAAACTGCTACTTTTCTTCCAGAACATGGTTGTTACGTTTGGCAAGACTGAATCTCAGAGACTCCACGAAGACCAAGCACTTGCGACAGTAGGCAGAAATTCATCTTCCCTTCCCAGCACATCTCAGATCTACTCCAGGATCATTACAAACCTTGGCAAGAGAAACATTCACTTCCAGCTCACAAAGAACAACTACCTTCTTTCTGAAGATTGTGTTCATAGCAGCTGTGGAGCAAACTCACATGAAGTTCAGATCTTTGGGTTTTATTTCCAACAAAAAATGGAATAAACCCATAACATTGTTGCAAACAAATCCTTAGGAATTGAGTTTGTCTCTACACATAGTCAAAGTGAAAAAATGAGCTGTGTAATCCCAAATTTGGTAAAAGATCATCATCTCTGAATTCAAAAATGAACTTTGTGGCCAGCCCCTACTAATAGGATAGGCGAACCCAAAATCTCAAGCCCAAACATAACATCAAACTGAGGAAGCTGAGATTAGACAACTGCAGCTTGGGTATGTGTCTACCGAGTCAAAGGCTTTCCTCTGGAAAAGGGAACATTAGTGCTCAACTGACAATCCAAATGCAGACAAGAAAGAAGCACCAGGAAAACATCTGGAAACAATATTGGTAGAAAGAGAACATGGAGCCATGACCAAGTATTTAACTGCTGAATAGTTAAAATATTAATTACAGGGGCTCTTCCCTTTCTGCATTCAAAGATCACCAACAGAACATCTGCACAGAATAAAGCACTAGAAGAAACGAGATACATACGTGACTAGGGAATGAAGAAAGAAGAAACTGCTAGAAAAGCAACTATGTAGTAGCTAGGGAGAAGGCAGTTGCTTGGCACTGAGTCTGTTATGATCTACGCTAAAAAAAATAGCATAATCAACATTTATATACTTTGGTCTAATAAAATTTGTAAGAGATCATTTTTCCTTAACATTCACCAACTATAAACTGAAAGCACTGGCAAACAAGGCTAATTTCTGAGATCTCAGTTGTTGCAATGCATCTGTTGATTAGTCATCAAGATAATGCAATAAGTTAATGAAAGCCACTGGAAACTTTTACATCAATATGTAGTATCCAGTGGCTGCTGAAAAATGATATTTAAATGAATTCCAGAGATTGTCTGACAGAAAAAATGCTGAAGAAGAGGCAAAAATTACTCACACTTCTTGAAAAGGTAATTTCTCTAGTGCTTTTTGCTTTTGTCTTAAGAGAGAAAGGGAGGGGGAAAAAGAAAGAGAGAAAGAAAGAGAG
>VZSG01000014.1:383509-409646 GCA_013398315.1 Nothoprocta pentlandii | reverse complement strand
TTTATTTATTTATTTATTTATGTAAAAAGAGCTGCTCGTTGCCAAGAGCACCCATGCTGTGGTTCGGTTTCTCTGCTAAGCTTAATCCCCCATGCCCTGGAGAGAGGAACCTACTGGCATTTCCCCACGTCCACCACAGGCAGAGCCACGTGTGGTCTCTGTCCTCAGGGAGGAGGTTTGGTACATGCCTTGGAGCTGAGGTTGTTCTGCAAGGGCTGCAAAGAGAGCACGTGGGAGCCAACACCCCGCACAAAAGCTGGAACACAGGGAAATCTGTTGTTTGTATGAATGTGCTTTAAAGGAGCTAGTTCTGCTGCTGACATCACTTCTAACCTACTGTCAAATTATATAACGAGGTAGAGAACAAATTACAGCCTCCTTCCCGCCCTGCTTGATCAGAGTTTCACAGACCTTATTTTTCCTAAGAAAAGCTTCAGCTCGAGCTCAGTTTTCCAGCTAAAAGCCACTTCTAAAAGCATTTTCATCCAACTGACAATTCAAACAAAACATACTACATATGGACATTTATTTGACCTTAAGAGCACCTTCCTCAATGGATAGATGGTTCCCATACCACTAAGGAAATGAAAACTAAGCAAAGATGTGAAGAATTTGCAAGGCTAGATCTGATGAGTAAGCAGCTGCTTTATTAGCAGGCATGCAGCTCTTGATTTAGATGTTTCATTCATGCAGGGCTAAGGAACATCTTTTCTGCATGACGCTATAAATTTTGACAAAGACTAGAAATGGCAACACGTCATTTTTGTTGTTGCTTCCTCATCTTGCCATCTGGGACCAGTGGAGATGAAGGAGCGATGTAGGAAGCGGCTGCTCTTGCAGTGGTGGTGCAGTCCCTCACGTCCTGACCTGCTCCTTGCTTCTCCGAGCAGACACGGTTGTCAGGGATAGCCAAACCACAAAAACAAACCTGTATCCCTGGTGACTTTCCGACAGCTGCATGCGTACACGGAGTCTGCTTTGGATTTCTAAACTTTCCACCAACATGATGAAATCCCTCTTCTCTCCAAAACTGCTCCAGACTTTCAAAATTATCTGGACTGTCAGTCCTGTGTTCAGCCCCATCCAAAAATGATCTCGTAAGATAAACACAGCATGATTCACTGCGCTGAAAGCCTGGCCATGAGAGAAGAACAGTGTGGGATAAACAGGGAGGCCAGCATCTCCTTTGGCGACAATTAGAAGGGTGATTTTTGTGCAAAAATGCTCATATGGGACACCAACACAACCAGATATACCTTTATATTTCTAGCAACCCACCTTCTTTTAAAAGAAAGCCATTCTTGCCCATCTTATGTGTCTATTTCAGCTTGACTCAGTATAAGCAATCACGCAAGTCCCTAAGTAATAGCAGAAGATTCTTAGTGCTTTAAAGTTCTTTGGTTTTTAGTGCATTAAGACTTCGGAGGCGTAAAACCTAAGCTAGCGACCAAAGAAAATACAGACTAACCTTTATAGGGGAATTAGGAATCTCTTTATTTTCTAGTTAATATTTTAAAAACACTATTCCTACTCCCTAGATCTGGAACGGAAATCCTGCAGGATGAAAAGGTTCTGTGTGATTCAAAATCCTAAGCACTCAGGTCATACTGATGAGAAAGTTATCTCTAATAAGAAAACAATTCTATGGTTGTATTTTCTAGTACATCTCAACAAATCTCAAATTCAAATTGCAATAAAAAAAAAAAGGGGGCTTCCTTTGAAAATAAAATTACTTTGGACCAATTGAATTTAGTGAACAGAAAATTTGTGAGCTAGAGTCAAATCTGGCCTTCTCACAGCCAGTGGCTCAAGATTTACTCCAGGGTCCTATTATCGTTAACAATGAATATTTATAAGACATAAGAGCAAAGGCATTTTACAGTTTTAAGATTCAAATATAAATCATTTCTTTCCATTTTGACTTTTTCACCGTAGCTTACAGACCACATACTTAGCTAAGCCACTTACTAAAGCACAAGTGCCTCTATTTAACTTTCCTTACTTGAGTAAAATAAGTAGGCAAACCCATCAGATTAGAACTGATAAAAATGGTTCTATCCATCAAAAACATTTATGTTAACATTTTCCTAAAGAAATGGCCTAATGTAAATATTTTTAAAGCTCTCTGCTTTGCTTTTAGTTAGATCTGAGAGGTTAAGTACATGTATGAGAACCATATACATCTAGTCAAAATATTTTACTTTGTTTTTTAAGAACTTGAGATATCAAAGCAAAACTATCAGGGCTCCAACTTACTTTAGGACCAGTAAATTATTTCAAAGAAACCATAATAAATTTTACTTTCAGTTTCAGAGAAAGAACAGTTAATCCTGCACGTGTAAATAATCAGCAAAAAAGCTTGGAAAAGGATCTCCCAGCCACTCCAAGCTTACCATGTCCACAGCACTGAAATGGCATCTATCAACTAATAAATCAATAAGCAAATTACTTCCATCTTCACATATTAGCATAGTCCTACATGCTATTTATATTCAAACAGCAGTATAAAAGTTTGAACTGCACCCAGCCCAAGCAAGTGCCTAAATCCCACACGTGTGAGTGGCTTTGTGTCAAGCAGGGAGGCGCAATGCTCCCGGTGGGCAATACGGGAGAGAAGGGACGAAGCTCTCTGGTGGCATTGCACTGATTGGAGTTGCTCTTGGCTGCTACAGGCTGGGAGGCTTTGGCTTCACGCCAAAAGACGTTTTTAGAAAAGAGAAGCCTGGAGAGAGATCCCACCCTCGACTGCAGCTCATTGGGAAAGTTTCTCTTGCTTTTCGCCCTGCGCGGAGCGCTGGCCGGGAGCTCCGTCTGGAATTTGAGGTATGTCCCTCCCCGCGCTCCCGCCTCCGGCCCATGCGCCCAGCTCGGAGCAGGCTGCTGGGCGGAGGAGGCGGCATCGCTGACCCCCTCCTGGCTGCTCCTCCACTCCGCTGGAGGTCCAGGCCAAGCAAACCCAGGCTCCGGCAGTCTCTTCCCAGAGCCCTTGCCAAACGGTACGAACAAAGCAGGGTTCCTGAGCTTCAGTTTTGCTGCCTGTTTATAAAAGACTTTGATGCATTGAGCTGAAGGACTACGCAACGCTGCTCTATTAGAGGATGCTGTTTCATCCTCTTGAGTCATACTTTGCCACTGCTGCCTAAAATATGGGTGTGCATACATAGTCTATGCTTCCATAGGCATGTATATACATACATAATCAAGTCTTAGTATTAAGAAAAACTGACCTTGAATTCTAATATTGTCTCTTAACTACTGTGTTTATATTTTTGCAGCTATTATCTCTATCCTAATTTCTAATACCAAGATCCTTTCCTCTTTAATAAGCATCTGTAAGGTTCTATTTTGACCACAGGATGGCAGACAAAGTATGATGGCACTGCTTTATCTTCACCTTCTACTTTTCAGGGAGAAGGTATATACTTAAATCAAAGCATTTTTTTCTTTCACTGTTTCTTTTTGCTCATGCTTTTAATAACCAGGCTAAATACCGTGGCCTCCTCAGCACATTACTGAAGAGTTCCTAAAATAGATATACCATGGAATTAAATTGAGAAAGATAATTTGCAAAAAGAAAAACATGTGCAGATGTGCAATTTGCAGGCATAGTCCAAAAAAACTCATTATTTTATACATATACATATACAATGCTATTTTCATTGCATGAAAATTAAAAATACTGTTACTTCTTCTTTTATTTAACAGAGGTTTAAAACTACTTACAAGAAATAACCATGAAAATAATTAAGATTACGTTCGTGCGATATATTAATTCAATATATATACACTCAGGCTAGAAGAATAAATAGTAAAAGTTTAGTAGCCCTGAGGTTGTCAGAGGAATACCCGAGACATTACCAAATTATAAATGTTTCTTCTTACTATTACTGTTCTTGGTTCAAGTTTAGTGAATTTATGAGATTTCTTTAATAGCTTTCTGCCCCAAATTCCGGAGAAAATAAGTAACAACCAACATTAAGTATTGCAGAGGGCTTTGAGCTCCATGCACTTAAACTGTATCGAAGCACAGCGTACTCCAAAACGCAGTTTAGTTATAATGTCTCTTCATATGGTTTCCTGGCTCACAGAAAAATACAAACCTGACATCGTGTAAACCAGTCAGTTCAGTGACTGTGCAAGTCTTGCTACAGTCTTGAACTTATTGACATTTTCAAAAGGTAAAGGGAAGTTTTATTTGGCTTTGGGTTTGAATACATTTACTTCTGAACCAAAAGGGAGATGGAAACAATGAGAGGAACTAGAGACTGGAGAAGCAAACCATGCATCAACTATGCTTCATATTTAAGTACTATTTATACTGCCAATGGTATTGGCTGGGTCTTTGGAGTGTTTTCTCTGTTTCTATAACGGTTTACTACAAAGAAAAACATTCATAATTCAAGATTTAGGAGTTTGGGAAGCTAGCTGAAAAAGATGAATATTCTCTTTATCAAGACTCACTATACACAGAGGGCTTTCAAGATATTGTACTAAAGCCAAGTGGGAATGCAAAAAGAAGCTCTTTATCTACAACCAGTTTCCAGGAATACAGGAGGGGGGAAAAAAATAGTTTAATAGAGTGGTAAAGAAGGATTGCAGGCATTTCTGTAATCTCTTTACCAGGGGACCACAGGCATTTCAAAAAATACTAGATTCAAGAAAGAAATTGGCACAAGTTATGGAAAAATGCCATATCTTAATATTCCCCTTGCACTACGAAATGTTCCACCATACAGCACACAGAAAGTAACATAGTGATGCCAAAAAGTAATATACTAAAATCAGTTAAATGAGAATGGCAAGAAAGCATAACAAGAAATAGACATAAGTTAGCTGAAAAGGAAAATTCTCTAAAAGTTCCTATGAGTTGTCTCATGAATAATTGTAATTGTCAGCTGAAATGCTGATGAAGTGGCAAATGACAGCAAAAGTACTGTTTATTACAGCCTGGTAACTAGATTGAAAAAAAGGCAACGTACTTAATGCTTTTTTTTTTATTTTTTTGGTTCACCAATGGTATAACATGTTAGGCAGGGATGGCCACTGGCTTCTTTTCCATTGCCTTACACTTTTTTCACTGCTATGAGATTGAGGTGCCATTTAAAAAAAAAAAAAAAAAACTTTTATTTTTTCCATTGTGAAAAACAGAACTGAAGCCTAAACCAATCTTCTCCCGTAGATTGCTCTCTTCATTAGCAAAAAGAAAACATTTTTATGATTAGTAATAAACACTCTTTTTATCT
This sequence comes from Nothoprocta pentlandii, assembly GCA_013398315.1. Lineage (NCBI taxonomy): Eukaryota > Metazoa > Chordata > Aves > Tinamiformes > Tinamidae > Nothoprocta > Nothoprocta pentlandii. The sequence continues at coordinate 404,403 of VZSG01000014.1, read as the reverse complement.
CAGCGATTTAAAAATGTGAAGATAAAAATCCAGTAAAGCTTGCTATGAGTTTTGATGAGCACATCTTCTGTGGAAGACATTCAAGTCCAAAAAAGCTTCCTTTGTTTCTCTCTTTAAAATAAACAAGCAGCACTCCAAGATAGCCAATTCCGCACAAAATCATCAGTTGAGATAAACACTTCAGAAGAGCAAAAGCAGAAGCAGCACTTTCACAAGCAGGAAAGATAAAATCTAATCTATATTTATAAAATGTAAGTGACTATACAGTAGTATTATGAACAAATAAGAGCTATCTTATCTTCAGATTGTGTGGTATGTACTAAATCTTAAAAGGATGAAGTCTTAGCACAAGTGAAATCAGTAGCTAAACCCGCCTTGCTTTCAGGAAGCCTTTTTCTCTCTGATTTCTCTTAAGCCATCATTTTCCAATTACAGAGTTCCAAGTAATAGTTTGTGCTTTTTCTTAGCCTACCTTTAAGAAATATGGAATTCATATCACTCCAGCATACACCACTATATTCTTTGCTCTGTGCATCATGCTGTAAGATTTCCTTCTTGGACTAAAAGGGACAATGAGCGCCAACTAAACCAGGGTCTAATTTAATATGTAAAACCAAATGTTGAGAGACTTCGTAGAAGTATCCTTAGGTAGAGTTCATGAGCTGGAAAAGGACAGATAAACCAGGCTCTTATCACTTCTTCCAAACTATTAGATTTGGGAAGAATCCCCTGTCCACCAAGAAAAACTGTGGACAATTTGTACCACAGGAGATAAGCACTTACAAAAGTGCAATGGCTGATGCTTGAATTTGAGTTTGCAATCTTTTTTAATCTGAACTTTTCCATAATTAAAAAGACTTGGGGGGAATGTTTTGCAAATATTCTTTTACTTAAGCAAGGAAAATAAAGCTTCATAAGGCATTATGATTATTTCCCCCCCAAAACTGAAAACCAAACATCTTTATCTAAATTCAAGTTGATTTAAATTCTTTAAATTCATCACAATAGGACTTAGTTAATATTAAAATATCATTAAAAACAAATTTAAGACTATGTTCCTGTCCCGAGATTTTTCTTTAAACAATAAACACATTTTTAAGTTTAACCGCAAACACTGCTATATATTCCAACATGTCTTCCTTTTTAGATCCATCTCAGGCTTCACACTTGCATCCAATAAAAGCATATTATTTAATATTTCAGGAAATCCGCACAGATCTCCATGATATTTATTAAATCTTTGCTCAAATTGTATAGAAGGCTTTCAACAGAAATATTTTTTTACTGAGCATCCATCAGTCCTGCAAGCTCTGGTGAAGGAGGTCTTTGCCATCCAGTAGGATTATGCGCGTTCAAGTGAAAGAAAAGAGATTTTCAGTAGACTAAGCCTCCGTATCTACCAACTGCCTTACTATTTGTTTTGGCTGAAATCTGAGGGACAACAATACTGGCCACGAAGTGCTGCATGCGGAAACCTTGGGAGCAGAATGTTCTCATTCCAGCTCACTCCATCACGTTTGCGTAGGGAAAGGGTAGTCAGGGCTTTCTCTTCTGCATGCATTGCGGGTACAAAGGGAGAACTGAAATCAGCAATCCAGTTTGACTGTTAATCAGAAATGTTCCAGACTTTCCCAAACTTAAGAGAAATAAGAACAGCTCCTCTATTCCCTTGCGAAGTACTGCCCAGACTTTGCAATTGCAAAACAGACCACAGGAGAAGCCACACAACATCAGGATCCCATAAGCAGCAATGGTCCGAAGTAGGCCCCTGGGCAAGAGTGCAACCACAGGGTGTAATTGCACAAAACTCTCTCCAGGCAGCCCCCTCCAGCACGGGCGGTTCAGGGATGTGGGTTGACTGTGTTCAGTGGACTTCTCTCTGTGAACTTTGCCAGATTGCTCCAGTAAACTTTGAGCATCTGCACCCCAATTCTGCCTTGTGTGGGCAAGTACCTACCCCTCCTTTAATGGTTCTTCCAATAAATAGCTACTCTCCTTCCCTATGCTTAACAGGCTCCAGAATATCCCCTCAAGCTGTTGTCCTCAATATAGAATAGTCCCATCAGTTTTACAGAAAGTCAATATATTGACAGTTTAGGTATAAATCTTTTGCAAAGTTGATATAAACCTTTAGGTACTTCCAGGCAAAGGACTTTTCTAAGCTGTATGTGCAAACATGCTCTAGCTGTAGGCAGTGAAATTGCCACTTTCATTCATGTTCAGTGACTTGAATGAAAAGCAATCAGTTTAAATGACCACATGAAATATTTCAAAGAATGTCTGTATCTTTTTTTTTCTCTTGATTTTTTTGAGTGATAGGGAATAACTTATTTGCTGTATACTTTCATGCTAGGTATAAGACCTCTTGCCTCTAGAGCTGCTAAGAAGTGATGAATAGGTTAGAAGCCTGGCCTTATTTTGAAAAGCAATGCTTTATGATATACACACAATTTTAGTTGGACATGGATATGCGTATAAAAAGAGCCTTTCAGGAAGAAAGCCTACAGCCTTTCCCGTTCTTTTTTTTAGAATTACTATAAAATAAAGTTAAATTTGGCAAACAAAAATAGGCTGCGGTATTTTGATGACATTCCTAAAGAGACTCCACTGTTTCTTGTCATAAAACATTTCACTTAGGGTGTAGTTCTGATGTCTTAATGGCTGCAAAATTTTCCTTTTCTCTGCAGTAGAAGTATTTCTTTATGAGCCTCTGCTTCCCAGCAGATGAATGATGATATAGCTCCATAATGTATTTTTGTTCCTTTGTCCAGGAAGCAAATAAGAATGGGACCAACCTGCTAAGAACAGTTCCATTTACTTGTGTAAACAACAGCTGCCTGTGTGTTTTTGGAACACACTCATATCTCTTATTCAGTCTTCCATGTCTATAATGGAAGAATTAGAGGTAGACTAAGTCTACCTAATGATGAAAAAAATCCAGCATTTATCTTACCTTCTTGTTCAAATAAAGAAGAGCTCGTCTTCTTACTTCTGTCATTTCTGTCATGAACTTCTAATTTTGTTGATAATTCATGATAGCTCCTATTCCCTTTGTGTACTTGATTTTTAGAGGGGAGGAAATAGTGCAGTAAGAAAAAAACTCTTTTCATGTTCAGTTGAGAAGCATGTGTCAGTGATGCCCTCACTATATATTAACTCACTGGTTCTGATGCTAAAGCATCTTTCATTACCACATAAGGAACAGATAAATTTTACATTTCAAGAACATTATAAAATAAGAGTTCCATGTCTCTACATCCCCTAGCCATGTCTGAGTTTATGCACAAGTAGGCAGTCTAGGATCATCCCATATTTATATACACTGATTAGTTCCCCCCTCAGCCTTCTCTTCTTCAGGCTGAACAGGCCCAGCTCTCTCAGCCTTTCATCATAGGACAGATGTTCCAGGCCCCTGATCATCTTCATAGCCCTGTGCTGGACTCTCTCCAGCAGCTCCACATCCCTCTTGTCCTGAGGAGCCCAGAACTGGACACAGTGCTCCAGATGTGGCCTCATCAGGGCTGATTAGAGGGGGACAATCAACTCCCTCCACCTACTGGAGCCGCTCTTCCTCATGCACCCCAGAATCCCATTGGCCTTCTTGGCCACACTGCTGCCTCGTGGTCAACTTGTCAGCCACCATGACACCCAGGTCCTTCTCTAATATTACTCAGTATTTCAGAAGATAAGAACATATAGAAGATAAAAAATGAGTTTTAGTTGTTTGTATGTAAATCTCTACACCCTAAATTTTTGCACATTGTTCCTATGTCACACTGGTGAACATGCTTTAAAAAGCTCTAATGTCCTTGTACCTTCGTTACATAAACTTAGTGATAACATCTCTTACAAAAATGCCTTCAGTTACTGCTGTATCCAAGTAGTTAGAGGTCTACGGGCAGGGGGAAATCACATCTCCTATGAGCTCAGAGACTTCCTAGAATTCAAGAGCTAACATATCCAAAGACTTCATCCTTACAAAGCACAGTCAGTTTTCTCCAAGCTCTTTATATGCATCAGGTCCCCAGGGAACCACTAGCCAAGATCCAACTGCAGTACTGAAACAAAATTCCTCTGTAATCTCTGTGCTGAGTACAACCAGGGCTCGAAACAGAATAAAATAGTCCCTCTCAGTACCCTCACTGACTCCATCTCTCCATTTTCAAAAAACTGGATTAATGTTTTACATACTAAGTAGATAGTATATAGGTAAATAGTATTATTTCTGAGGATATTTATAAGTAATGATGCCTGTAATTGGGAACTTCCTAGTATTAATTTTCCTTTCTGTGCTGAGTTATATTTGCAAAGAATTCAGGCAGAGAAGAGGGGAAATTGCCAAGTTAAAAGTGCTCATACTCCTCACCTTCTGCCAAGACTGGATTTTTTTTTTTAATTTATATTTTTTAATCCCAGTTGCCCCATGCTCTAAGTGTCCCTGCTTGAGCGGGGCGTTAGACTACATGATCTCGAGAGATTCCTTCCGACTTCAACCATTCTGTGATCCTTTCTACTAAGATGATGGAGATTTCCCTGCGAAGATGGAGAAAGGCATTTCCATCCAATATTAACAACAGAGGATGGACGTGTTCTTGTTAAGTAAACAATATACTGCCATTGCCGGTCACAAAGGCACTTTAAGCAACCAAGACTTGAGCAATAGTTCTAGTCCTGCTGCTCTGCTACATGGAGAGGAGTATTTACCTCATATGATTGTAAGAAAATGATTTTCTGACTTAAAAATGTAAATTAGCATCATAAAAACAAAGATTTTTTTAAAAAGTAAAATTGCAAAACTTTTTTTCCACATACCACCAATGGAGGAATGTATATAGTGAAAGACAAATTCCTGAATAAATCATCATATGACTTCACACATGCAGACATCCAACAATTGTAAACCAGAAGCAGCAGCACAGGCACAGGAAGGACAATATTCAAAACACAAGAAAGACTTGAGAGGAAAATCTTCACCACTTCCTACCTGGCACAGAATTGCTCCAACGTGCTGCCGGTGGCGGGACTGTCCATCACACAGAGCAAACCTTCCACTCTGCGACTTCCACATACACACTGACACTGCAGGCTGTAATTAAATCAAGTGAAATCCTACCTTTGGACTGATACCTCTAAGGACCTTGATTACATCTTGTTTGGTTAGATTATATTAGAGGATTCTTTTACAAGATAACTCCATGAGATATTGTTTGAACATTGCTTAGGAGTATTAGAAAGGCAGAGTTTTCTATAAATATGAAAAATAGAGGAAGGGAAAAAGAAACAAAACAAAAACAAACAACAAAACTACCCTACACCTCCGAAACTATATTTTGTTGGTTAAAAAAAAAAAAAAAAAAAACAGGAATTTTCTCCCATCCATATTCTGCTTTCCCTCCCCTTATCCAAGTGGTTCAAGTTCAGATTCAAATATTTACCACTGAAAACAAGTAAGGTTAGGTGAAAGCAAAACAGGTCGGATAATTTACAAGTGTCTCATCTGCTGCAGAGCACCGTTATGTCCTTGTACTCCTCTGGTCTCACACTGGTGAAATTAAGGTTTCTACCTTCCTCCAGATGCATTTATCTTCCTCAGCCCAAATCCAGCTTGGTTAGAAGACTCACAAAATGAATTTTTAATTTTCATTTAGAATTACTGAAAATTAAACATATTTCCCACAGTGGTAATTCAGTTCAGCCTGTATGAACACTAACAGTACAGTAAAGCTTTAAGAAATGATTCAGGTGTACTGTTCAAAACAAACTTTCTTCTGGTATCTGTCAACGTCTGAGGAGTGAATAAGGCTCTGTTGCTCACTGTATGCACTGCCACCTACCTGACCGGGAACTGTTAACATTGGCAAATGATTCATGAAAAGAAATAAAACAAGAGGCTTTTCTTAATGTGGACTGCAGCGTGGCAAACATTTTCCTCTCCAAGAAACTTGCAGCACATTAAAACATACCATTAGAGCAGACAGAGTGAAGTTAATAAATGTAAACATGGGAACTGAATAGTAAGTAAAGCCGTATCAATAAATTTTGAGAGAAAAAAAATGTGATGCAGAAGCAAAAACACATGCAAATAGCCAAAAATCACACAAGAAATTCTGTGTTTTCCTCAGCAGTAACATTTGCTGAAGCACAGGCAGTAAAAGGAAGGGGCTGCCCAGAGAGGAAGCTCTCCAGGACTTGGCTGTTTCAAGCACGGAAATAAAGTCACAAGATAAATTTATCAGTTTGACAACTCTAATCTGAAATGGAGAACAGTTGACAGAGTAAAGAAAAGTTGAAAGAAAAATAATTTATTGAGAAATGCCATTTCTCCCCAAACTAGCCCACTTCATTAGAAGTACTGCATTAATGTATTTGTTTTAAAGTATTTGCTTTAACACGACTTTAAGACCAATTATTCCCTAAGCTCAAAACAGAACAAGGAAATAAGCAGACTTGCTTCTTTGATATAAAAATAATCTTCAAATTCTTTCACTATCGTTTTAGTCGTGAATAAAGCTTCTGTTAGGAAAAACAATTTGAAGATTCTTCAAATAGCAGCGGGTAGAAAGTGATCTACTGTTCAGACAACGAAAACCCCTCTGCTCTCTGAAAGGCTGACGTGGAGGAGGAGAAGGGTGGCTGCCCCTTGCAATGGGCGCCTGTAACACAAGGCAAGTTCTGGGGCATACGCACAAATCCACAAAAGAAAATTTCAGCAGGAAACTCAAGTCAAGTGAAACCTGGTAACACAAAGAGCAACTATTAGCAGTCAAAATATGTACATTTCCATTTTAAATTATTGTTTTGATAAATATACTCTCTAAGGATAACACTAAAATGCGAAAAGAAAAAAAAAATCTACCTGAGGTAGTCAAAGTAAAACCTGCTGTATTAATTTAAAATTACCCTTTATTTTTCACAAGTTTTTCCAACACATTGTGCATTTTGGCACAGTTGACTGAGTTTGTTTCCTTCAAGTTTCTTTAAATTACAAACAGTAGATACAGTAAGAATAGTTTTAAACGTATTTCTTTAAAATAAGTCACAAGTTGAAACCCTTAACTTTAAAAGAGAGATTTCCACAATTTCATTTTCCTGATACACAATTCAAGTAAATTTAAATAAGAGTAGAAAGTTCTCCTTATAAAACACCCTGATATTAAAATTTACCAGTGCTCTGAAAATAAACAACAGATTTCCTGGATAAGTTGGGTGCAATTACATATTTAGAAAAATAACTCATTTAAAGGACACTTGGTGAAAAAAAAAGATTTTTTTTAACAGGATCCATTCTTAAAACAAATTATAAAACATGTTTCTTAGCTAAAATACATTATAGTCCATCTGTGCAATGAATTTATTTTTCATCTAAAGGGGCAATTTCAGTATTTAGAATGAATTAAGAAGAAAGCCTACCAAGATGTTCTACCAGCAAATGGAATTATTGCTCAACTCCAACAGCTGCATAAGAGATTCACTTGATAGTGTTTTTATAATGTGGTTTTTTTTAAATGGCTGTTACCAAAGATACACACCACACAACTTCAGCTGTGTTACTTTAGTGAATAAAAACCACCATAACTTTTTCAAATAGTTTTGTATCTAGGATTTTCTTGCAACAACGAAATGGATTTAGTATAAAATGCTTTTTCCTCCTTACCCATTCTTTAAGACAGCAGAATGGAAAAATAAGCAGGGTATGTTTATTTAGTGACTCAAGGCTCAGAGCAGATCTTGAAAAATCTCCAACAATTTAAAAGCATTTTCCCTTCCCCACCCCACCTCCCTTCTTTAGCCCAAAGTATTCTTGATATCTAGGAGCAGTTACTTTCAGCATTGTCTTCTGGAAGAAAACTATAAATAAATGTTTTTGTAGGGAATCAAACACTGGCACTGAAGAGGGAAAAAAATAAAATTAAGGATCAATAAATGATACTGCAATGTATCTTGTGCCATTTAAGATAGGAAGTCCTTCATGTAAATGAGTCAGTCTTCCAGGGTGCATGAAACTCCATCCTTTCCTGGGGGACTCAATGGAACAGTTGTACCTAAGAAATTTGCATCCACCTCCCTGTAACGAAAGATTAAAGGCATCTTTTACCTTCCATTATACTTGAATAGGTTCCTTTACATTTATTCACAACTTGAAATATTTTGCTATTATTTAAAAGTTGATAACAATAAACAAGTTGTACTACCCATATTAACAAGATTCCATCTTCAAAGCAATATGTAAGAGATACATTTACACTATTAGAGATTTCACCTCATTTTACTTTAATATTCTCTGTATAACAATTAATTCAAGCAGCAATTCTGACATATATTATTTAACAGCCTTTTGGTCCTGGAGAGTAGCAAATCACATTCACAGATACTGTTCCAAGACAGCAGCTCTATCTACGGTAACATTTAAATAAATGTGTTCCTAGCTGTTATTTTCCAATAGAAACAGTATTCTCTGTTTTCACATAGCCTTTAAGTATATCCCTTTGAGGCACAGTTTGGAAATAACTGTTAGGCAATCAAAAACGATGCCATTTTATTGCAATAAGTGTTTCAGACTTACCTGAAAGTCTTCCCCTACTTTGTTCAGGGCAATGTTGATTGTGAATGTAGAGGAGTCATGATGAGGTCTGAGTGAACGTTGTCGGTCAGGGCTGTATTTTACAACAAAATTCAGTAAAGCAAACCCCTGAAACAAAATATGCAAGCAGACTTCAACACATGAACTTCCAAGTAACACAGGGATTGTGTTCCTCAGTTGCGAGTGAACAAAGCAACATTTCTTTGCAATTATTGGTACGTTGCATGCAAGCTCACCAAGCCAACAGGAGAGGATATAACTGATAAGATACTTAGCATTAGTCATTCCATGCAGTAATTGCCTACAATACTTTTAAACACATACCTTTGTATAATAGCCAGCAAAAACCTTCAGTGTTACTGGTGCAATGAACTCTCTTATGAAATGCAGCCACTCATTATCAAGTCCAATTTGCTTCATATGAATATCATCAGTTGGGACATTTTCATAACCTCCAGAAATACGGCTGTCCTAATGAAAACACCATAAATAGCCTTGAAATATGAGCACGGAATGCTTCTGGCACTTCTACACACGCTTGCTTGAAATCTGCAGAGTCACAAAGCCATGAGAGACCATTGCCCCAGTGGGCACATCTGAGCTAGCTGCACATTAATCTCACAGCTATCTGCTGCAGGGAAAAAAAGAACGTCAGAGCAACAAGGAAGGAGCAGAAACTGGAAAGTTTTAGAAAGGTGAGTCAATATTTGCATATGTTGCTTATATATAAGGCTCATCTTCTTAAAGTCCTAAGTTAGATAAATGTTTAAATGAACACAATGTAAAAAGAGGCAACTCAAGGTGTATCTGGTCATCAGAACATGAGTCTCCAGTTACCATGGCAAGAATTGTATTAAAATCACGCAAACATAAAAATATATTAAAAAAGGCTCTTTGTGAAGCTGGGACGTCTGCAATTTATCTCATTTCCAGGACTCGGGATTTGTGAATATGAAAAAACCTTCCTGTTAGAACAGTTAACAAAGATTTTGAACTTGATGCAAACATAAGCATAGTGAGCTATGTTGTTTATGAGAGGGACAAATTTGACAAAGCAGTACTTAAGAGATAAGAGTAGAACTTCCCTAAACAACAACGAACCGCAGGGTGGATCTGCAGTGCCATAGCACCTGCCCTGCTGTTAGCATGCAAATTTGTTTGTTCAAGGATAACTGTGGAATATCTCCAAATCTGCTGAACAACAACTATGTGGCAGACAAAATAAAGCACTTTATATTGCAGGCATCTGTCTTGGGTCATTACTGGAATGTTGGAATTGTGCACTAGGACTTCCTAGCCTAAGTTTACTCTCTTAAGAAGATCTTGTTTATATAAGTTAACACTTACTTGGTGTTTTCCACCAGACCATTGTCCAAAATGTTCCATTTCTTCTACCAGTTCATCACAGGCAGTCTCAGAAAATATGGGAAACCAAAACACATCTGGACATGGCTATTAAAAAAAATAAAACAAACAAAACCCTGCATTTATTTCTTTTAATAAGATTAAGTTACTACTGATATCTTTTATTTTCAGCTGCTAAAAATATCATTAATTTTCTTCTAAGTCGTAATCCAGAAATATCTAAAATAATCAAATTTACTCTTGATCCACACCATCTTGTGGCTGGACATTTTGGACTTCTCCCATCTGATTTTCAGAAGTACAAAATAGTTCACCTCTGCTCCAAACCTCAAAAGGTGCAAAGCCACAAACCAGAACAGCATTTCTATATGCCAATTTACCATCAGTTCATCCCACAAATTATACAAGATAATTAGTCTTTGTCTTTTCTAACAATACTTATACCTACCTGTTCTACTATATTATCAGTGAAGATCTTGGAATAGTTGGGATTTATATAGGTTTCCTTCCAATCCTGAAAAGGATAATTTTGATATAGTAAAAACTCACTTGTTCCACTTAATAATGATACTAAAATAAATTCACATTCTGTTCATTTGCTCTACTGAAAGCATGAGAAAATTAAACATTTGTCATATCGCTAAATGAACTCAATCCCATCACCTCAAACACATGAGACCTGTTACATTAAGGCTATATCTCCAACACAGTACTCAGGTCATCAGTTGGTTTGCTGTATCATCCACTTAAATGGCTAGTATAGAATAACTTTTAATACACGATCAATATTCAATGCATAATAAAGACACAGGTGTTCTCTAGGAAATGCTATAAAATCCTAAAATCTTTACAACATGAATTTTAACATAGTTTCTGAAGTATAATAATTCCTTTGTGAATGATGCGTACCACGGGATTTTCAAATATCTGCCAGAGGTCATTGTTGTAATGAGAGGTATTGTAATTGGCTGTAGAAATAAGTCTTCCAAATTCATGTCTGTTGGTAATGTACATGAAAACACCCTATACCAAACAGAAGAAAATGTTATTAGAAAAGCTGTCTATCTCAGTAAAAATGATGTTTCAAAAAAGGACTGCATGTTCATTTAAGCCTGCACTTATTCTCTTAAGAATTATACAACTTTACATACATATTATTCCTATGAGTTTTCAATTTTATTTCTGAGTATCTTAAATCTTGAAAAGATTGATTCTAATGAGTCTAGTGCTAGTGCTTTTTTTTTTAATATATAAACTTCTACTTGAACTAACTTTCTAATCAAATTTTTCTAATCAAATTCAACAACATATATGTTGCTCATAACAAAAAATCACCTACATTTATAGAAAAGAAAAATATCTCCTCCCACTCCCACAATAAAATCTAAAGCAGAGCACAGAGAGTATTTAAGATACTGGAAGTACTAGTTCTCATACCGAAAACAATCATAAAAGAAAATGATCATCTAAAGATTCATTTCTGATCAAATACTAGAAGAATGAGCTAAAAGAGAAAGGGCTAATAGAAATCAGAACAAGAAATATATTTCAGAGTATTAATTGCATGATCCTTCCGGAAAATAAGCCTGAAATAAAAAGATATTGGCAAATACAACACACAATATGATTCAGATCAAGGTACAAAACAGCTGAGTACTTTAACTGGGCTCCTCCACGCAAATATTGCAAAATATGCGCGAAATATTAAGTGTGCTGTGTGTGATAATAGAGTGCTATTCTATTATCAAGCTAGTAACAGAAGAAATTAAGATAGCTCTTGATTAGAAATAAAGAAAATACTTTAAAGAAGATTTTTTTTCTTATTTTACTGTTTTTTTCAGACCAAAACCTCGTTTTAGAATTGCCACTTTTAGTTTTGCAGCAAATAAAGGCATCCCCATTTGGATATTTTGTTAGTACTATCTATGCTTCTGTCTGAAAAAGAGTTAAATTATCAGAATGATAATGTTATGTTAAACATGTGCCCATTTTTGGGTCCCTACCAAATCACTAGCTGCAGCAGGAGAATAAGGAGGGTTCAAGAGAAGAAAAACAGCTTTAAATGACACTGATTTCACACCTGTTTTATGCGGCCATGGGGCCTGATTTACCTACTAGCAATTTGAGTTGGGGGAAAAATCCAACTGCACAAAAAATTCCTTTGAAACATTTATCCCCTTGAGAAATATGCCAGAACATTTGGGATAAATCAATGTACTTGGAGTGAGAAGCAACTTTGCTGCACACATGATCAGAGTTTACAGCCAAGGCTCCCCTCCTTCCTTTCTTGGATTGCTGAGCCAAATTTAGTTACCGATGCACAGATCACCAGATGCTCTTGCAGACATGTTTCTAATGGACCTGGATTTGGGAAGCACCGAGAAACTTCCCTGAGGGCCCCACAAGCACCTCTAAAAGTCTTGGGCTAGTTGAGAAGAACGTGCTCCTGGTGAAAGCCTGAACCTCAGAAGACTGAAGAGAAAGCTAGAGCAGTATTTTGCTGAGAGCAAGTTGACAGAGAAGAAGGATCTTCCTGTGGAAGAGTAATACTCCATGTAATAACAACTAATGAATTAAAAAAAAAAAATAAAGCAACACCTTTGGGGGTCTGAGCATATGGAATGTTTCCGAAGAAGGGGAGTCTTTTTCCCTTTGTAAAGTCTAAAATGAAGGAGAATCATCACATCAGTTGACTGACACAAAGTTTCTTTCTCTTTGTCCAAGTACTACTAGATTTCCACAGTTACATTAGGGAAGTAGCAGCCTTTGACCAAAAGCTGATATGCCTTTACAGACAACATGCATCTCCAAGCAAAGCTCATAATGTACATGTCAAAGCTGTTTCCACCAGCCCCTCCTTATCTGCTGCAATACAAAAACAAGCAAGTACCAGACCATCTTGCAGCACAGACTGAGAAAGAGGAAAAGAGAAGGCAACTTTCTGATGAGCCACAGAGTTGGATTAGTTTAACGAGCACATGGGAAGCACAGGTTTGCAATAACTGATGCTGCAGAGGTTTGAAAATAAGAGACTTTGGACTGGGATGTTCTGAAGAATCAGTACAAACAAAGGAAGTCATGCCTTGTTATGAGGGAATAAAAAAATTAATACTTGCCAACTTTTCTTGTTCAATTCAGCATAATTATTTTTCAATGCTATAGTGTCTGGAAATAGGGCTGGTTTAGCTCTTATTTGTTTCTGTGCTGAAACTAGCGTAGATATCAGTAGAAATCTGGATTTACATATGCATTTTTACAGTACAAACATGTTTTCTCTTATTACTTACAGCTTAATGCAAGTAACAAAGACTTCTGATCAATTAAAATTGCATCTAGAAAACTAAGGAATCGATGCCCATTAATAAGACTAATACCATTTCATAAATCACAGATATTTTTGTGTCAACACTGTCTACCATCTAGCTTAAAGATATATCAACTCAGCTATAAAATTGTTAAATATTCCAACCTTGTTTGCTAGAAGTTCCACATTGTGTATAAACATGGCTAGCAGAGAAGCTCTAAATGCATTGATTAAATTTAAAGTCACATACAGTGGGAGGAAAAATAGAGCTCTCTCATCCTATTGAGGCTGTGTCAAAAAGCGAGATACTTTAACCTCAACAGGATTTTTTGATGTGCATAAACAGAAACCGGCACGTAGCCAGTGCACCAATCCATTGACTATGGAAAAAGCTTCACTATTGTCAATATTTTAAAGATATATATCTAAAGCATTCTAACATATTACAAAAATTGGCCAGTACTTTTAATTAGAAGTAAAAAATATAAAATCCAAAGTCAATCAAGTGAAGCAGTCAAGTGTAGCAGGACAAAGAAGTCCATGTGTATTATATTTGAAAGCAAGCTGTTATAGCTGCACCTTACCATTTCCCTGGCATTCCTGCAGAGAGCCATATCGGGATCCAACTTATCACGCATGAAGTAGTTTTTCTCTTTCATCTCTGATCTGAGAGTTTGTCCCTTAATTAAATATATATTAGCCATATAAGGAATATTCCATACTCCTCTGTAAAAAAAAAAAAAGAAAAAAAAGAAGTAACTTAGTCACTGAGGCTGTGATTTGTTGTGTATTCTCCTAAATCAGCATTTCTGTGGACAAGATGAAGTGAGCTTTAAGGCAATGCAGCTGAAGGCTTCCCAAGACATGTGAAAAACTACAGCTGGACATAAAGGGATCACATCCCAAATGTAGGCGTAGGCAGTAACTCAGTTTTTCTCTTTTCATGACAATACTTCATAAAAAAAGTCAAATTCTCCAAGGAAAGTTTCAGCTACAAATGTACTTCATGTTTGCACAGTTAAGTCTATCAATCAAATTCCTTTATACTGTAGTATTTATTCTGCACTGCCAGATAAAGAAAACAACGCTAAAACAGATATTTTAAAAGATTTTAAACATTGTGCTGAAGCTTCACACAGCTGCCCTGACCTTCTTACAGAAATACCCTTGACCACAGCAGGCCATATATTGATGTGAATTGGGCCAATATCAACAAATAAGCATTGCTCTTGTACACTGCATGCCTTGCAGATTTTCCTCCTCCTCTGTGCCAAGTCTCACACAGCCAAGAGCACATCTTTCAGTGCAAGGCAGAAAGAGCCAGCCCTGTTCAATGGTCAGTCTGCTTCGGACCTTTTTGTTTTTTCAGGGCAAGGAAAAAAATGTGACTCCATGTGAAAGTCAAGCTTAGATCAGTTTAAACTGCATTAATTTAGGGAAGGGCATACAGGGGAGGGTGTAACTTGAGAAATATTTTGTTTCACGGCCTTTTAAGAGACCTGTAGGATAGTCCTGACACAATAGACAAGAAGCACATGAACTGAACAACTATAACTTGTTTGTTATGTGATGATTAAATACTCTACTTGTCCAGAATAGCAGTAGTACTTATAGCCATTTGAGGCATGCATCAGTGACTCCTTTTGAATGAGGTTTCTGGGACACAGACAGAAACCGTAACCCTTTTGCTTTGCTATTTCCTTGTTTTGCCTTCTCTTACATAAAGTACTCAGGGTAAGTGGACATAATCAGACAGATATCAGTCATGACTTATTCCTAGCACTGCTTCACTGCATGAAACACACTTTTTCTGCTTCAGGCTGTGAAACGTAAGCAATGGGAAAATGAAAACATATCTAAGAAGTTGAAAAAAAAAATAAACAATGTAACTCACCTAAGATGTTATGGAAAATAAGAATATGTTGCTAGAAACAGTACGAGTGCCACGATCTCAAACATTAACTCACAATTACTTACACTCTGTTCCCTTGGACAATATCAATATAGTCCTCTGATCGAGCATAGTAGCCATCCGGGCTCAAAGCACCCCAGAAATTAGACCAAAGCTTTCCATGTCGGGTTACAAGTGGAGCCAGTATCTTTCTGCAAAATGACATTTAATAATGAGAAAAGACAAGCTGTCATACTTAGTCTAGTGAAACTTCTTGAAACCAAATTGTTCCAGCTTTCCTAAAGTTCAACACAAAGTCAAAAGGGGAAAGTTAAATTGACTAGAAAAAAATTCTGCTTCTTCCAGGACCTATATCTGACTTCTATCTTCTCTTTGTAAAACCAGATTTTTTACAGAGAACATTAGACATGACACTGATGTAAAGATACGGGGCAGCTGTATCTTTATCTAAGCTCTACCCCTTCTCACCAGTAGCTTAATGCAGACACTGATAATTCAACTTCCCGTGTGGTGTGCTTGAATATTTCCAGGCTCGTTCCTAAGTGAGGGATCTGCCTTAGTTCCAAGAAAAAGGTCTATTCCCAAACTTTTACATAAAAAAAATCTGTACTGTAAAAAAGTGAGTAGAAATACTGCAACATCAACAATAAACTATACATTTTTTTTCTTTTATGCATGACTATGTCATCAGTCCTTGAAATCTCAAATCATTCCATAAAGCAGTATTTACACCATACTGCTGTCTTTAGAACAGCTTTCAAATATTTGAAATTCACATCAGGAATTGCTGCTTGACAAGAACAAAATGCTTTGAGCATTGCTCCTTCCAAGCCTGTTATTAAGCGTAGCAATCAAACACTGCAAGCAGACAAGAGGCTCTAATTCTGCAAGAACTGACAGGTTTTTGTATCTTGAAACAATTTTCTCATGAAACACCATCATTTTTGGTTTAATGTAGCTGAATAAAGGTACATTAACCCCCAAAGCATGTAAGATTAGTTTCAGTTTTCCACTGGAACAGCTTAATGTGTTTACTGCTATATAGCAAAGGTGAACAAGACTGTTCCTTAGCCAGGAAGCCAGTGGCAACAGTTAGGGCAAAATAACCACTGCAGAAGGTCAAAGAGAGAATTAATCTGCATTTTCTTACAATAACACCCTGCTGAGAAAGGAAACAATTACAAAAAAATGAGCACTCAGAAAATTCTTTGAGCCTGGAAGAAGTTCAGTAAAGCCAAGAGACATACTACACCTGTTCTGCTCTATCAATATTTTTAGAGTCTTTGGGTTTGTCAATACAACATCTGCATCTATGCTGAAGTAATATTCGCACGCTTTATCCTGTCGACAAAGGTCCCTAAAAAGAGAAAAAGGAAAGGTTAGCTCACACATGTCCACAGAAGTTCAGAGCATGAAATACAAAAGTAACTAAAAACAACAACAACAACAACAACAACAAGGCATATCTTACATTAAATCCTTCTGGAATGTAGCACAGTAAAAGAAAGATGTCTTAAGATTACAATAGAGTGATACACTAAAAGCAGATTTAAAAATCCAAACCAAATTCCTGAAGGAATCCTAACTGACCTTCAGTGAGTTAAACTAGTAGTTTATCAACATGAAATTGGAGCTCTAAGAAGAGACATTGACTTAGCAGCCCTCTGATTTTTAGGAAGCACACACGACAGCCAAAACTCAGGTCTAGGTCAAAATCCAACAAGATCTGCCAGACAGCAAGCTGCTTAAAAAAATGCTTTAAAAATGCTTTAAAAAAATCAGAGAAGTCTTAAATAATTGTGTTTCTAATACTTTTCAGAAAAGAAACAAACAAAAAAAAATCAAGAGCATAAAGTCTGAATAGGTTTTGTAGAAAAGGGGACTATTGAAAAACTATGCTTTCTGAATTTTTAATTCTGTAAAGAAGGCAATAAAATCAGTTCTTTTCCACTTTCTGGTACGGCTTAATATATTTTACACGGTTATTTTGTACTTTATGTCATAACATATTCTGTAACAGCTGGTTGAAGACTTATCTTCAAAGCCAATAACATAGGGATGAACTCAGATGATCTTTTTTTTCCTTAAACCATTGGAATTGGAAAAAAGGGTCCTGACAGTTAAGAACTTAATTGCTGCAGACAAAGGTTTTAGAAGACAAGAAACACTAACAGCATCTCCAAGGGATGAGAAGGCAGAGGCAAACTACTCAGGCAAGCAAAGACAGACTACAACTAACTTTTTCCTTCAATCCTACTTCATTTGCCTTCAGTTTATTCCAATTCTTTCACTTTCAGCCCAAAATGACAACAGTCCTCTCTCCTACTTGACCGTATTGCTGATTTGTATCAAGTCTTTGCTAATTATCTAATTTAGAGATTTTTCAACAGCTACCAAATTATCTCAAAAGCTCAAGAGGGGGCCTTTCATTTCAATAGGAAGCAAGAAAGTAAAAGCCTCAGTTATTCTTTATCACAAGAATGAGACAATTAGAAGGTTGCTATATGGTTATAGGTCAAATTAAAAATAAGTTATTTCCTCTCACATTTACTTTGACATAAGAGAGAGTCTTTTTTACTGAGACCCTCAGCTTGATCTGTCACCATTTTTTACTAAGTCAAAAAGAAAAAATACACCACTGAGAACTGAAACTGGACCTTCAAAGCAACTTACTCTTTTTAAGTTATTCCCATTGCAAAGTTCAAGAGAGAAGTGAGGTTACTCTGGGAGCCAGCTGAAGGACTGAAAGCAAACAGTTTTCTTAGGAACTAGCTTCTCCATGAACATGCTATGTTTCCAGGTTAAATTTTCTGAAGAAAAGAGAAATCCAGTTGTTCCAGAGAAGCGGGTTATACCCATAAGGGCAGAACAGACCAAGAACAGGCAAGACAGCTGGCAGATGAACTGAAACTAGATAAGCTTAAGAAGCCAAATTTGTCCACATTCAGGAGACAACTAATAACACTCAGGATTTACATATGATTCAATGTTTCTGCATTGTCTCATTCTATATGGATAATGCTACACATTTTCTCAACACTCTATACTTCTCTTTCAGAGAGAGCCTCTAATTAAGAGGCTCTCCAAAACAGAAGCACCACAATTCAAATTATATCGATCATGAACACAGTGGTACATTGGTACATGTCACAAGTATGACTGATCACCTTCTTACACAAGCATAATTTATATTCCTCTCTTACATAGCAGAATTTGAAAGAATTCTATGTAAATATAAATTACTATTATTAGCCACAGATTGACAAAGAAAATTATGTTGTGTCAGAAGCTTTCATTAAGTTATAAAACAGGATAGTTTCATTACAAGAGGAAACAACTTTAAATCTGTTTGGGTGAGATTTAATACAATTCCATTATACTGAAATGAAGTAGAAAAATAGAAGACTAAAGGAAGGAAGAAATAGAAATATATATACACAATAAAAATAGAAATACAGAGATAAGTTGTACTGAAAGTTCTGCCTTATTGTGTCCATATAGCAAAGCACAAAGGGAGAAAAACACAACTCTGGGAATTCTACCTCAGCTGCATAAAGCAGACCCTACTACAGAAAGTTTGCAAACGTGGAATGTACTTGCTCTAGAGACCATGACAAAAGGCAGAATGCTTCATAAACATCTGAATGGATGCTTACACTCCTACACTAGACATCTGTGATGTTTCCTAGAAAAGCTTTGGGAGAGGCTTGGACATCAACCAAATACAAGTTTTCCAGTGGCTTCAGTAAAACAAATCCCCATTCAGACAAATTTCCAAGAATATCACAAAGACTCGGGACTAATCCTTCGTTCTTTCAGTCGATGCCCTTAGCAGCCTACATTGCATTCTTAACCTCAGAGTAAGAAAGAAATGAACCTTCTTACATTAGCTTCTCTGGTCCATCACTAGTGGAAGACAGGAGAGGAAAGAATAATGAAAGAACTGTCTGAGAACTCAGTCTGCACAAGGGCGAGGGCAAAATCTTAGTGGGATCCTGGCTCGTATAACTCCATAATCTTGTTGATGGACTCACTAGAAGAGCTGTGAGCTGCTCTGTGAGACAGGTCAGTGTGCTGCCAATGAAGAGACCCCTCAATGAGCAAGAATTGCCAGGGCTTGAGTGAGGCCAGGTGAATGCCAGGTGGATAGAGAAAGAGCAGCTCTCTCCTTCGGTAGAGGGAAGAGAGTGAGACTGACCATAAGGATGACATCAGTTTGCTTTTGCAAACTTCTGGAAAGCACAAACTTCTGTTAAAGCACATCTAAAGGAGATTCCTGTCTCTTTGAACCCTATAAAACAACATAATTACATTACCTGTATGCTCAAATCCAGCTCCAACTATACTTTCATTTTATATTTAAAATAAGGAAACACAAGGGGAGAAGAGGGATAGTTAGGACAAGAAAGCACAGGTTTAAATGCATGCTGAATGCAAGATGTGTGTTTATACTACGAACACTGAGGCTGAAGATATTTAGAATACAAAAATAACACCAAATGCACTTTTCAAGAATACAGTGTAATCAGGACTTCTATTTACAACAGTCTCAACCCATATGTTACATATAAGCACTGTGCAAACTTTGTTAAAATTTGGTGTGTCGTATCATGTTTTATTTGGATAGCACTCTTTAAAAAAATACAAAAAAGACTTTAGAGTCTTTATACTCATGACAGGTTTTGACAATCATTATATTTAGTGCAAATAAAAATGAGAATAATCTGAAATATGACATCTCTTTTGTTTCCTTAGAGTCTACTATTGTCTGTGCCTTCATTAGAAGGCACAATGACAGACCATTGGCATAGTCCAAGGCAGAGAAAAAATGTTTTCACACATGACCAACAGCTTTCTATACTGGGCAGAAACCATAAAACACTCAACAGTACTTTTAGTGCTTTCTTGCTCCGAAGGCCCCGTAATTGCATTTTAAAATGCAAAATTGTTAGTATTTAAAATGAAAAATATTACATATTAAGGTTTTTTAAAAAAAAGAAAAAGTTAGCATATGTATTGTTATAAAGGACATAGAAATTAGAAATTACATTCCCATGTTCCTGGCTTCTGCTTGACTCAGATTTTCTTCAGGTCCAACAATTTTTATATTTCTGATAATGTTCTTGGCTTTTTCCCAGAATTTCTTGATGTGCTTTTCATGGTAAACCTCCTGTAATCATGTTAACATTGTTTAGAGTAAACAAAAAGTACAAATTGCTGTGAAACACAGCATCCAAGCACAAACTGTATCTTACTCTAAACAAACAGATGGCAAACAGCATTTGCAGGCATTTTAGTACATCTATCACTAAAAGCCCTTCCACCCAAAATTTTAGCAAAAGAATCCAACACTTCAGCAGCAGGAATCAAGGCAGTGTCTCCAGACCAGTGATGAAAGATTCACCAGATGTTATGATAATGCCTTCCCTCTCATCATCCTCTCACAAAAACAGACTGAAAACTTAATAAAATAAAATAAAAATCTACTTCTGTTATTCAGATGTGTAGGTCTATGATGGAAACAACACTGTATGTGCCTAAAAAGAAGAGACAGTATAATGACATTTTCCTCCCATATTTCTTATGGTTCAGTCCTCTAAACACCTGCACCGATCTATAACCTCACTTATGTGAAAAGTGCTGCTGATTTCACAGGGTAGTCTCAGCAACAGCTGAAGTAGGTGATTAGAAAAAATAAAAAAACTTCAAAAATATCCAGAAAAAAAAAAAAA